>CM076576.1:989712318-989837686 GCA_034641835.2 Pinus albicaulis
TATAAACGGAATCACGAGTTCAGCCGAAATTTGTAAAATGTTAGGCCGAACTATTGTTGAAAAAAAAATTCGGCCCCCGATTCTCACAAAAGTGTAACCCAGCTTCACGTTTCCGCCCCTATGTATTTTCGCCATTTCTCTATTATACGTTCCGGATCGCTCCCGACCGTCGATCTCTGTGCGATCGACAGATCTGACATATTCTCTCCCTCTACTCTCCTTTCAACCTCCACAAATAGATCTACACCGTTGGATGATGCCATCCAACAGCTAGGCTCTCTCCCCACTATTGAAAATGGCAACAAGAAACAGTGAAGGAGGCCTCCTGAAACATCTTTCCTGATCCTAGTTGGAAAGTGATCACCTAAACTAGGTGGGGGACCACACAGGTGATTTTTTTGTCGAAAAGTCTATTTTTAGACATATGGAGCGTGGTCTAGGAGTTGCGGGATGCTATTCTTGGATGATTGGTCAAGTTGGTAAAAATATATGGACAACTATTTTTAGACATACAGGTTGAAGTCTATTTTTAGACTGCCTGTCTAAAAATAGGTCAGTCAAATATTATTAGCTCTTAATAATATTTAGACTATAAACATTATCTTATCCTCTTGGAGCACTTTAGTTTGATGCTTGGATGTGGCATATGCAGCTGACAGAAGGAAATATGATTTTCCTAAGGGTTAGTTGAGCTATTGCATGGTTGACTTCAGTTACAACTCATGTGGCAGAGTTTGGTGGAGTTGATGAGACAGTTGGTGGAGTTGTGTTCGGTTTAACTTAGTTGAACTAGTTGTATTTAGTCTAATTGAAAAATACACTAGTGATGAGTGGTGTGAATTAATTATTAATTAATTCACTAATTATTAACTCATAAATCAACTAAATAACACATCAGTTAACAGCAGTGCATGGACAGTTCAGTGAAGACCAGTGGAAGAGATAGGTGAAAGAGCCGGTTTACTATCAGTTGTGACTATAGCTGTGCATGAGATTTGCACAAACATTGATTGAGATTGCCAATGAGGATTGCGCAGTACAAGCCAAGGGGATTCGAACTTGGATCTCATTCATTCTCATCTTGGATTTCCTAGTAGAGGCAGGCAAACAGTGGAGGAGATTTGAACCTGTGACTTGTTCAGATCTGAGCTAGTTTGTGTGTAACTATTGGAGATAGTACTGAGTACTTGTGAGGAGTATTGTACTATGATTGTTACATGATTCTCTATCATTATAATATACATATAGTTGGGGGGTTTTCAGCTGTATGCTTTCCCCATTACATATTGTGTTTATGTGTGCTTGACTATTGTGTTTATGTGCGCATGTGACTGTTTCTATTTCCGCATATTGATGATCAATTGTAGAAGAGGTTATGTATTATGCATGAAGCTTAAATAGTCTGTAATCATGATAATCTCGGTGAATAATTCAGAAAATTATTCAAATTTCTACATGGTATTAGAGGGAAAATTGATCATCGGATCTATTACAGTGATTACAATTTATTTCGGTAGACAGAGTCTGTAAGCGGGCCAAGTAGCCTCTGGATCCATCCTTTATCTGAAAGGTGATATATCCAGTAAACGACCCTACAGTCGATCTCTATGCTAGAAATACTTTGTTCTCACAGATCCAGAAGCAGTTGAGTTTTCAACTTGGAATTCGAATTTGCAGCAGTGTTTTCTTGGTGTCGAACTCAAAATGTCTTATCAAGGATTGCGATTGGAGTATGCTCTTGAAGGCAGCTCGAATTATATTGCATGGAGAGATAGGATGGAGGCGGTGTTAGATGATAATGGGCTGAAGGATTTCATAGATGCTGAAGTCCCAAAGCCTACTGATGCTGCTCAATTTGAGGCTTGGCAAAAGAAGATGGCAAGGTGTCGAAGGATTCTGTTGGAGGGCGTGAAGGATCACATAGTATCCAGCCTGCATGGAAAAGCTTCTCCATACTTGATGTGGAAAGTGTTGACAGAATTTTTCCAAAGCAAGAGCGACCAGAGGAAGTTGGCGCTCAAGGATAAACTCAGGAAAATCAAGATGGAGAAGAATGACACTATTCCGGTATACTTGACCAAGTTTGTCCACTGCAGGGATGAGCTTGGGAGTGTAGGAGTTAGTGTGGATGATGAGGACTTGGTGAGCTTGGCTCTCCTTGGTCTTCCGAAGAGTTGGCATTCCTATGAGGATTCTGTCAATGGTTGGGAGAAATTGCCAGGATGGGAGCGACTTTGGTCGGATCTTGTGCAAAAGGAGATAAGGCGGAGTACCAGGGACGGATCTTCATCAAAGGCATATGATGAAGAAGATTGTTCTTTGGTTGCCAAAGCAAGGAAGGGGAAGGGCAAGGAGAAGGCTTCTCAATCTGGTGCGGATGGTAAAAAGCGTGACATGTCCAAAGTGAAGTGTTTTCACTGTCACGATCATGGACATTACGCCACGAATTGTCCACAAAAGAAGAAGAACAAGCAGGCTACTCGAGCTGCAGCTGGTGAGGCTCTTGCCTCACAATTTGAGCTGGACTTCTCATTGATCGCATGCATGGTGTCTAGTGCATTGGGATCGGGGTGGTATTTTGATAGTGGTGCTTCCTTTCACATGACGGGAGATGTGAATCTTTTCAGTGACTTGGTGGAGAAAGATCTCCAGTTGCATGTTGAGTTGGGCGACAATGGATGATACAATGCGACCGGCATTGGTACCATAACCTTTCAGAGGGAGTCAGGTAAACTCATTCTTTTACAAGATGTATTGCATGTACCAGGTTTAACAAAGAATTTGATCTCAGTCGCAATGTTAGAGGATAAAGGGTATGAAGTTGTCTTTAGAGAAGGGAAAGTTTTCCTTTGGCACAAGGCAATGGGACAAGTCAAGAAGGTTGGGATTCGGGCAAAGAATCTCTACAGACTTGAAGTAGATGGGATGTCTACGGAGCTTCCTACTGTTGGGAAGCGGGAGAAAGACATGCAACTGATGCTTGAGAGGGAGCAAGTTTTTCATGTAGGTAAAAGTGAACCTCGGGGTGTGGAGTAGCCACAAGAGGATCATGGAGTGGGAGAAACCACTCATGCAGAGAAATTTAGTGCCAGATGGGCAGAGGGAGTGCATGCAGCTATACCACCAGGTGAGAGGTGGGGAGACATGCATGAGTAATCCCAGGTGGATATTTCTGGGCAGGATTCTTGGAGATGGTGTGGATCTCATGAATTGAACCTGGCTACGAGGTGCCCACAGCGCAGCAGTAGCAGATCAGTTGGATTGATGCAGACAGATCAAAGTGACAGTGTCAGATACTGGAGTGCGAATCAGAGTTGACAGCAAGTGCAAGAGTGCATGGGTGCAAGAGTTCAACAACGCAATGGTTCCTGATGACATGTGCAGTAGCTAAGCAGAGGTCAAAGACTTTGATGATAGATGCATCAGACTGATTGAGTTGTTTGGAGCCTATTCATTTTCAGAGGATTTGCAGAGCAGATGCATGGAGTTGCATGGCACTTGTGAAGGTTGCAGGGCGAATGCATGGAGTTGCATGTCACATGCAAAGACAATCCTTTCTTGTTGAGAGGGAGTGTTGAAAATGGCAACAAGAAACAGTGAAGGAGGCCTCCTGAAACATCTTTCCTGATCCTAGTTGGAAAGTGATCACCTAAACTAGGTGGGGGACCACACATGTGATTTTTTTGTCGAAAAGTCTATTTTTAGACATATGGAGCATGGTCTAGGAGTTGCGGGATGATATTCTTGGATGATTGGTCAAGTTGGAAAAAATAGATGGAAAGCTATTTTTAGACATACAGGTCGAAGTCTATTTTTAGACCGCTCTCGTCTAAATAGTCACTAAATATTATTAGCTCTTAATAATATTTAGACTATAAACATTATCTTATCCTCTTGGAGCACTTCTTGGGTTTGATGCTTGGATGTGGCAAAGGAGCTGACAGAAGGAATTACGCTATTCCTGAGGGTTATGTGGAGCTATTGCATGGATACTTCAGTTAGAACTCATGTGAAAGAGTTTGGTGGAGTTGATTGAGGAAGTTAGTGGAGTTGTATTCAGTTTAACTAATCTAAACATAGTTGAGCTATTTGTATCTAGTTTAACTAATTGATACAATTAGTGAGAGTGGTGTGAATTAATTATTAATAAATTCACTAATTATAAACTCATTAATCAACTAAAGAATACACGCGATGAAAGGGCAGCATGGAAAGTTCAAGGAAGCATCTGTTGGAAGAGACAGGTATATTTCGTTTACTATCGCTTGTGACTATAGTTGTGCATGAGATTTAAATAAAATATTTACTGAGATTGCCAATGAGGATTGCGCAAGAAAGGCAAGGGGATTCAAATCCTGGATCCATTCTATTCTCATCTTGGATTGCGCAGTAGAGGCAGGCAAACAGTGGAGGAGATTTGAACCTGTGACTTGTTCAGATCTGAGCTAGTTTGTGTGTAACAATTGGAGATAGTGTTGAGAGCTTGTGAGGAGTTTGTGCTATGTATTGTTACATGTTCTCTATCATTATAATATACAGATAGTTGGGGGTTTTCAGCTATAATATTTCCCCAGTACATACTGTGTTTATGTGTGCTTGACTATTGTGTTTATGTGCGTATGCGACTGTTTCTATTTCCGCATATTGATGATCAATTGTAGAAGAGGTTATGTATTATTCATAAAGCTTAAATAGTGTGTAATCAGGATAATCTCAGTGAATAATTCAGCAAATTGTTCAAATTTCACACCCACACCCCCTCTCGTAGCAAGCGAAACCCACAAACGCAAGATTTCTTAATTATTTTCGTATTTTGCAGGTTTGAATGGTTTTTTCTGTCATATTAAAGAGAAAGCCGAAGGCCGGGAATGACGATTCTCGTGCCTTTGATTCATAAAAGGAAATCATTCGAGGGCTCTATTACACGTTTCATCAATGTTTCATGAGGCATTGATGCCATATGAGCCCTGCGCAGCCTGCACATCAACAAGACACAGTGAGAAAAATCACAATCAAAGAGTATCAATGTCGAAGACAAAACATACCAGAAACAGAAGATTGAAGACAAGTTTGGGGATTACAAATTTCAAGATTTATTATCAAGTCAAATTCCCTAATCCTCCAAATTAAAACACAATTAAAGAAAATCATAAGTGTTAATAGAAAGAAAGCCCTCCACCGCCTCAACAGAGGCGAATTGATTCCTCTCAGCCACCACAGTGCCACCTGTAGCCACAAGCATTCAAATGGAGGCTGGAGTTATTGATCAAAATCAGATATTTGCCTCAGTGCAGCCACAGAGTTAATTCTGCCAAAGAACTTAATGACTAAATGTCTGCAGAGTTACTCCAACATGACATAGAGCCTCAAAAGTCAATAAGATCTCTCACCGAGCTTGAATCTTAAATGTAAAACATTAATACAAACAGAACACCTGTAAACTTCTCCATCTAGCCCCTCAAAGGCCTAGAAGTCATTAATCTGTATTAATTATCTTGGGAGATCTTTTATCCTCTCCCACCTCCTCATCCTTCTATAAATACTACTGTAGAAGATGAGAAAATGTTGGCTGCAGAACTTTGAAATATACTTGAGCTTTGAGACTTCTGCTTGTAAATAGTGTTCACGGGATCTTGAAGCTCTGCTTGTGATTAGATAAGTTAGGCTGGGAAGTGTAGATGATTTCTAAACTAAAGCATTGGAATTAAAGCTGTAACTGGTTTGGAGCATCAATACAAGCTGATTTATGGGATCCTGGTCTATGTCGACGGTGATGTTATTTCTTATTGTGAATTGTTATTTTACTTCTGTTTTCACTTTTTCCATATTCTCTTATAAAGAACAACATGCATAGAGTTAGGACCTACTGTATATCAGTACCCTTCTCTGACTGGAAATATTTAGCTAAATGTTTTCTTCCCATTTGTGTTATTTAGGAATGATTTAATTTAGTTTAAGCAGTAGGAATGCTGGCGTTCCCTCGTCCGCCTGCCTTAGCTAAATATTGTTCCTGAATGTTATTTTCAGTTCATGTTAAGTATGAAGATATGGTGTGCCCTGGTCCTAGTTTTATCCCAAAAGACTGTCTGAAAGTTTCCCTTGGAATGTGTTAAAATCTTTCTAGTTTCAAAGCACTTACCAGATCTTAGGCCATTCTTTGTTATCTTTGTGTTTGTCTTGAAAGTTACCAAGTAAATAAGAGCTAGGAGAGGATTTGTGGTGAGCCCGACCCACTAGTTTCTACTCCAACTGTTGCCTTCAAGTTCCCTTCCGTTTTAAGTGTTTTCTATTGAAAGTATATCAAAGGTTGGACAGTTTCGAAGTACTTACCAGATCCTAGATTTCTTTTATTTTTTTCTTAAGTTTTTGTCAAAGGTTGGCTAGTTTCAAAGTACTTACCAGATCCTGGGCTGCTCTTTGTTCTTCATCTATTTAATTCCCCTTCTTTATGTATCATTTCATTCCATAAGTCAACTTTAAAGAGATCCTTAGACATAGATGACTTGCCCCATGGACCACTCTTGCCTCTTTTTGTTTCAATTAAACCCTATTATGAATCCATAGCCCAATGGACTAAAACCTGCAATTATCTATCTTCTTGGCCAAAGCTTACTATGATTGCTTGCAACTTCTCACCTTTGAAACTCTTTTCATTTAGGACTTTCCACCTCAAGCAATAATCATGCTCAACCATCCAAAACAAAACAAAACCCTTGGCCTTCATAACTAGCCTAATATCATTACCCAAAACTTCCAAGACAAATCCATCTTTGCACTTATTGGAGAGATCCATCTCTGGATTTAGGAGGGCTAGATCCTAGAATCCCAAAGTGGTTGAAATAATGTTGTTTCTGTTATTGGACTTTTCTAATCTTGCTAATCACATATTTCTAACATTTCTGGCGACTCCGCTGGGGATCGAACCCAGAATCTCTGGTTCCCTTAAAAACTTCATAAAACCTTGTGAGTAAAAGCAGCCTTTTCAAGCACTACCAAGTAATGGTAATCATGGTAAAACTTGTTTGAATCAGTGACAAGCTAGACAAAACCCTAGGATTCTCATAAGAGTTTATCTAAACTTGAAAGCTTAGTTGGCTTAGCCATAAGAGTAGACTATCTTTGTCTCATAACCGTAGCTAAGTTGTGAAACAGATTTAGGACACTCTTAGCAACCAAAAGGATTGAAAAATAACTTAGAAAACCAAAAAATATTTTAGATTGGAATTCAATAAACATGGTGGTGGACCATAAAACCTTTTACCTCCTTATGAGCTAAAAACTTCCACTTGGCGACTCCACAATCCAAACAGACCTTAAGAATCCACTGGGAAGAACCCCGATCATTAAAATATCATTCAAACTTAGTTAGAGGACTGTAGGATTGAAATTTGTGTGAAAAAGATTAGTTAACCTCTTAAAATATTGTCATATCTAGTTGAATTTTCTTGTTTAGTTGGGTCTAAAAACACAGCATAGTGGCTCCTAGAAAGATTCATATTAGAGCCCATCCTGACCCAAATCCACCTGAGATAGTTGATAACCTAGAAATTATCTTTAGGAAGTCTCCTAAGATTGAATGTTCAACTGTTTTCAGATCACCCTTGAGAGCTAATTCAGTTCCTGAAAATATTTCAGCTCTACAACAATCACAAGCTGACTTAGTAAATCCCTTTAGAACTAGGTCATTTTATGATATAATTTAGCTAGATTTCGAGTCTCCACTTTCTTCTCCTGAAACAAGTGAACATCCTGGTAGTAGAGAAACAACACCACCTGATTTACATTTCCTTTACAATTTAGGTGTCTCTCATCCAAGATCAGCTCAGCAATCTACTGTTGTTCCATCCACATCTGTTCACCAAACATTCACTGTCGAAACCACTCCACTTCATCCCATTCTCTCTTTTGTTAATCCACCTCTTGTAAATACACCTCCACCACATATCATGGCAACATGGTATGCTCCCTTAGTCCTTCCTGTACCATTAGTCAATCTTCCACAGGACTATCAGTCCAAAATTCCATTATATGATGCTAGCAATGCTACAACTGCATCACAACATGTGGATAAGATGAATGACTACTTTGATAGAAATGAAATAGACGATGATTCTGTCAAGCTTAGATTATTTGCTCAGAGTTTGGGGGGAGAAGTAAGAAAATGGTTTAAAGGATTAACCCCCCATAGTATCAATGATCTCCAAGCCTTCCATCAAACATTCTTAAATAAATGGGAAGTGAAGAAGAATCCTCTCCAAATCCTCTCCGATTACAAGAACCTCCACAGAAACACCGGGGAAAGTGTACAAGCTTACTGCACTAGATTTAATAGTGTGTACAATGCACTTCCCCCAGATCTAAAACCTCCACAAGGCTCAGCGTTAAACAAGTTTCTTGAAGGGTTTGACCCTGAAATGGCCTATCAACTGAGAGAGAGAGATCCTGCAACTCTTGAAGATATGAAAAAGGGGGCTCTCACTGTGGAAGTTAATTTAATGGAGAAGAGAGCGAGACTGAAGAATGAGAAGAGGGTATCCTTCAGAGAGGAACCCACACCTTCTGCTTCCAGCTCAAAGATAGAAAGAATGATGGAGGAAATGATGAAGGAAATGAGCATAATAAAGAGAGCACAAGCAACTCAGAATCAAACTGCTCCTCAAAACAGAAACCAGAACCATAATCAGAGCTTCAGAAGGAACCAACCTCCAAACAGACCGAGGGAAGATGATCAACAGATCACTCCTCCCTTTCACCAAAACTACGTAAGTGAGGTTGAGGAAACAGATGAAATAACAGAGGAAGATGATATCAACATGCTGGGGGTAGATAATGATGAATTTGAGATTCATTATGATAGAAAACGAGGTCTATACACACCTTATGATGACAAAAGAGATGATGATGAAAATTATTATCAAGACATGGAAAATGTCATCATAGAGTCTCAAAGAGAATATGACCTTAGAAGCAAAACCAATCAACAAACTCCTAACACCAAAACCTCTGACAAATATTCACAAAATAGCACTGTAAACAAGCCTAAAATTGTCAAATAGAAGGACAAAACAGTAGCTGGAAATTCTGATAAAGGTAAAGAGAAAGGCACCCAAAACGTTACCAACCAGAGTGCAGACCTTAACAGTACTAACACTTCATCTAGTACTCTTGTGAAAACAATTTTTTCAAATGTAAATAGAACAAATCAACAAGCTGATGTTGCTGATAGAATGGCAGCTAATAAGGCTGAGACAAGTTCTTCAAAGAGTGAAATTCCTTTCAGCCTAGAGTAGGAAATTTCCAAAATTAAAATCTTTGTTCCCTTGACTGATTTAGCTGCCCAGAATGTATATAGGACCCAAATTTTGAAGGCTTTAAACATTGAGGATAATAATGACAATCAATCTTAACAATGACCAACTAGAGCTTATTTTTGGTCTGAAGATTGAAGGTAAATATCAAGAGGGGCCTGTTCCTCCCTTTTATGTAAGTTTAAACGTTCATGACAAAATTTTGCACAACGCTATGCATGATTCCGGGGCTTCTCATAATTTAATGCCTAAAGTTGTGATGGAGAGCCTTGGTTTAGAAATCACCAGACCTTATAAAGACCTTTACTCCTTTGACTCAAGAAGAGTAAAATGTTTAGGATTAATCAAAGACCTTTGCGTCAACTTAGCCCAGATTCCAGCCAAATGCTTAGTCATGGACATTGTTGTGGCTGATGTGCCCCCAAAGTATGGAATGTTATTATCAAGATCTTGGGGGGCTAAGTTACAAGGAATTATGTAGATGGACATGACCTATGCGACTATCCTGGTTTTCAATTAGACTAGAAGACTTTACAGGGAGTCCGATATGCAATACACAGTTACAAGCCAAGACAGACCACAAAACTCTCCTCTGTATTCTGTAAACACGAGCCTCGATTCTTTTATTATGTTTAACGATGAAACACTTAGTGAACAAGTCACTTTAACATAATTAATGGCCGTTAGGGAGAAGGAAGAACACAACGCTGAAGTGTCAAAACAGTTTGCTGCATTTGAAAACATTATCAAACCTAACACAAGTATTGAGCTACAAGTCATGCGTCCATTGCTCTTAAACCTTGACAATCAAGAAAACAACCCTCAACACAGCGAAAAACCTGAGTTGAAACAAATTCAACTAAGTGCTGATATTCAACAACAATCAGAAAGCACGTTAGTTGAAGAGGACAATAACCCAGGTGAAACCGAAAATAGTCCTCTGTGGAGTATGTATTTTGACGGGTCGAGCACTAGAACTAATGCTGGTACAGGTGTCTGGATCTACAACACTGAAAAAAACCATACAGAAAGCATTTCTTGTAAACTAAACTTTCAGTGTTTTAATAACATAACGGAATATGAATCCCTGCTTTTAGGCTTACGTTTGTTTAAAAAATTAGGAGCCAAAAGAATTGAATTTTATGGGGATTCATAATTAATCATTAGGCAGGTCAATGGGGAATACAACACTAATCACCCCAGACTTAGGGCCTATTGAAATGATGCCATGGATTTATTAAAAACGTTTGAAGAGTCCCAATTGATTTTTGTCCCAAGGAAAAGAAATATCGTGGCCCAAAACTTAGCCTTTGCAGCTAGAACATGCTTAATGCCATATGAAACCAAAGACTGCACAACTCAGATTAAATTCAGACTAGCCGTTCCTGATAACGAAAAATATTGGCAAGTGTTCGACGGGGACAAACAAATAGAAGAATTCATGCAATTCAGAAATGAATTCGAACTACACAGTTCGGGCTCAGATTATGATACAGACTGCAGTGAAGAAAATTTCCTTCGTGAAGAAGAACCTTCTCTTGAACTTGTTAATATTAATCTACTAACTGGAAAACTTGAAAACAAAACAGAATTGACTGCAGAGTTAGAAACATAAAAGTTAGAAACCCTGCAGTCCAAAGATGAAAGTTTGCCTAAGGGTCTGGCCCCTTTAGAAGAGTTGTTCGATTTTAAAGATGTGGCCAAGAAGCTAAAACTGGAACCTGTAGAGACTGAGGTTGAGGAGTGCAATATAGGCAGTAAACTTAAACCAATGATGATCAAATTGTCTAAGACTTTACCAGCTCACATTAAACTCAAATACATGGAGTTGTTTAAAGAATTTTCTCATGTTTTTGCGTGGAGTTACGAAGATCTGAAATCTTATGACACTGAAATAATACAGCACAAAATCCCTCTCAAGGAAAACCAAAAGCCCTTCGAACAGAAATTTCGCAGAATAAACCCTGTTCAGTTGCCTTTGGTTGAGAAGGAGATTAAAAATATGTATGAAGCTGGTATTATTGTCCCTATTAGATATTATGAGTGGGTGTCTAATCTGGTGTCAGTTAGGAAGAAAACTGGAGAGATCAGGCTTTGTATAGACTTTAGAGACTTAAAAAAAGATTCACTGAAAAACAACTACCCTTTACCTAAGATGGATCACATATTACAAAGGGTAGTTGGTTCAAAAAGAATTTCTTTGCTTGATGGCTATTCAGGGTACAATCAAATTTTAGTCCACCCGATGATCAATTAAAGACAATATTTACTACACCTTGGGGCACTTTCATGTTTATGTGCGCATGCGACTGTTTCTATTTCCGCATATTGATGATCAATTGTATAAGAGGTTATGTATTATGCATGAAGCTTAAATAGTGTGTAATCAGGATAATCTCGGTGAATAATTCAGCAAATTATTCAAATTTCTACACCCACACCCTCTGTAGCAGTTAAACCCACAAACGCAGGATTTCTTAATTATTTTCGTATTTTACAGGTTTGAATGGTTTTTTCTGTCATATTAAAGAGAAAGCCGAAGGCCGGGAATGATGATTCCCGTGCCTTTGATTCATAAAAGGAAACCATTCGAGGGCTCTATTACATGTCTCATCAATTTTTCATGAGGCATTGATGCCATATGAGCCCTGCGCAGCCTGCACATCAACAAGACACAGTGAGTAAAATAACAATCAAAGAGTATCAGTGTCGAAGACAAAACATACCAGAAACAGAAGATTGAAGACCAGTTTGGGGATTACGGCTAAGATTAATTATCAAAATCCTAATCCTCCAAATTAAAACACAATTAAAGAAAATCAGAAGTGTTAACAGACAGAAAGGCCTCCACCGCCTCAACAGAGGCGAATTGATTCCTCTCAGCTACCACAGTGCCACCTGTAGCCACAAGCATTCAAACAAAGGCTGGAGTTATTGATAAAAATTAGATATTTGCCTCAGCACAGCCAGAGAGTTAATTCTTCCAAAGAACTTAATGACTAAATATCTGCAGAGTTACTCCAACATGACACAGAGCCTCAAAAGTCAATAAGAGCTCTTACCGAGCTTGAATCTTAAATGTAAAACATTAATACAGATAGAACACCTGTAAAATTCTCCATCGAGCCCCTCAAAGGCCGAGAAGTCATTAATCTGTATTAATTATCTTGGGAGATCTTTTATCCTCTCCCACCTCCTCATCCTTCTATAAATACTGTTGTAGAAGATGAGAAAATGTTGGTTGTTGAACTTTGAAATATACTTGAGCTTGAGATTTCTACTTGTAAATAGTGTTCACTGGCTCTTGGAGCTCTGCTTGTGATAGATAAGTTAGGCTGGGTAGTGTAGATGATTGCTAAACTAAATCATTGGACTTAAAGTTGTAACTGGTTTGGAGCATCAATACAAGCTGATTTATGGGATCCTCGTTTATGTTGACAGTGATGTTATTTCTTATTGTGAATTGTTATTTTACTTTTGTTATCACTTTGTTTATCTTCTCTTATAAAGAACATCATGCATAGAGTTAGGACCTACTATATATCAGTACCCTTCTCTGACTGAAAATATTTATCTAAATGTTTTCTTCCCATTTGTGTTATTTAGGAATGATTTAATTCAGTTTAAGCAGTAGGAATGCTGGCGTTCCCTCGTCCTCCTGTCTTAGCTAAATATTGTTCCTGAATGTTATTTTCAGTTCATGTTAAGTAGAGATGAACTCAGGAAGATATGGTGTGCCCTTGTCCTAGTTTTATCCCAAAAGACTGTCTGAAAGTTTCCCTTGGAATGTGTTAAAAGCTGGCTAGTTTCAAAGTACTTACCAGATCTTGGGCCATTATTTGTTATCTTTGTGTTTGTCTTGAAAGTTACAAAGTAAAGAAGAGCTAGGAGAGGATTTGTGGTGAGCCCGACCCACTAGTTTCTACTCCAACAGTTGCCTTCAAGTTCCCTTATATTTTTAAGTGTTTTCTATTGAAAGTATATCAAAGGCTGGCTAGTTTCGAAGTACTTACCAGATCCTGGATTGCTTTTATGTTTTTCTTAAGTGTTTTTCAAAGGTTGGCTAGTTTCAAAGTACTTACCAGATCCTGGGCTGCTCTTTGTTATTCATCTGTTTAATTCCCCTTCTTTATGTATCATTTCATTCCATAAATCAACTTTAAAGAGATCCTTAGACATAGATGACTTGCCCCATGGACCACTCTTGCCTCTTGTTGTTTCAATTAAACCCTATTATGACTCCATAGCCCAATGGACTAAAACCTGCAATTATCTATCTTCTTGGCCAAAGCTTACTCTGATTGCTTGCAACTTCTCACCTTTGAAACTCTTTGCATTTAGGACTTTCCACCTCAAGCAATAATCATGATCAACCATCCAAAACAAAACAAAACCCTTGGCCTTCATAACTAGCCTACTATCATTACCCAAAACTTCAAAGACAAATCCATCTTTGCACTTATTGGAGAGATCCATCTCCGGATTTAGGAGGGATAGATCCTAGAATCCCAAAGTGGTTGAAATAATGTTGTTTCTGTTATTGGACTTTTCCAATCTTGCTGATCACATATTCCTAACATTTCTGGCGACTCCGCTGGGGATCAAACCCCGAATCTCTGGTTCCCTTAAAAACTTCATAAAACCTTGTGCGTAAAAGCAGCCTTTTCAAGCACTACCAAGTAATGGTAATCATGGTAAAACTTGTTTGAATCAGTGACAAGCTAGGAAAAACCCTAGGATTCTCATAAGTTTTTATCTAACCTTGAAAGCTTAGTTTCCTTAGCCATAAGAGTAGACTGTCTTTGTCTCATAACCGTAGCTAAGTTGTGAAACAGATTTAGGACACTCTTTGCAACCAAAAGGATTGAAAAATAACTCATAAAACCCAAAAATATTTCAGATTGGAATTCAATAAACATGGTGGTGGACCATAAAACCTTTTACCTCCTTAGGAGCTAAAAACTTCCACTTGGCAACTCCACAATCCAAACAAACCTTAAGACTCCACTGGGAAGAACCCCGATCAGTAAAATATCATTCAAACTCAGTTAGAGGACTGTAGGATTGAAATTTGTGTAAAACAGATTAGTTAACCTCTTAAAAGACTGTCATATCTAGTTGAATTTTCTTGTTTAGTTGGGTCTAAAAACACAACATAGTGGCTCCTAGAAAGATTCATACTAGAGCCCATCCTGACCCTAATCCACCTGAGATAGTTGATAACCCAGAAGTATCCTTAGGAAGTCTCCTAAGATTGAATGTTCAACTGTTTTCAGATCACCCTTGAGAGCTAATTCAGTTCCTGAAAATCTTTCAGCTCTACAACAATCACAAGATGACTTAGTAAATCCATTTAGAACTAGGTCATTTTATGATATAATTTAGCTAGATTCTGAGTCTCCACTTTCTTCTCCTGAAACAAGTAAACATCCTGGTAGTAGAGAAACAACACAACCTGATTTACATTTCCTTTACAATTTAGGTGTCTCTCATCCAAGATCAGCTCAACAATCTACTGTTGTTCCATCCACATCTGTTCACCAATTATTCACTGTCCAAACCACTCCACTTCAGCTCACTTTCCCTTTTGTTAATCCACCTCTTGTAAATCCACCTCCACCACATATCATGGCAACATGGTATGCTCCCTTAGTCCTTCCTATACCATTAGTCAATATTCCACAGGACTATCAGTCCAAAATTCCATTATATGATGCTAGCAATGCTACAACTGCATCACAACATGTGGATAAAATGAATGACTACTTTGACAGAAATGAAATTGATGATGATTCTGTCAAACTGAGACTATTTGCTCAAAGTCTGGGGGGAAAAGTAAGAAAACGGTTTAAAGGCTTAACCCCCCATACTATCAATGATCTCCAAACCTTCCATCAAGCATTCTTAAACAAATGGGAAGTGAAGAAGAATCCCCTCCAAGTCCTTTCTGATTACAAGAACCTCCATAGGAACACAGGGGAAAGTGTACAAGCTTACTGCACTAGATTTAACAGTGTGTACAATGCACTTCCCCCATATCTAAAACCTCCACAAGGCTCAGCATTAAACAAGTTTCCTGAAGGGTTTGACCCTGAAATGGCCTATCAACTGAGAGAGAGAGACCCTACAACTCTTGAAGATATGAAAAAGGGGTCTCTCGCTGTGGAAGTTAATTTAATGGAGAAGAGAGCAAGAATGAAAAATGAGAAGAGAGTATCCTTCAGAGAGGAACCCACACCTTCTGCTTCCATCTCAAAGATGGAAAGAATTATGGAGGAAATGATGAAGGAAATGAGCATAATAAAGAGAGCACAAGCAAGTCAAAATCAAACTTCTCCTCAAAAAAGAAACCAGAACCAGAATCAAAATTTTAGAAGGAACCAACCTCCAAACAGACCTAGGGAAGATGATCAACAGATCACTCCTCCCTTTCATCAAAACTATGTAAGTGAGGTTGAGGAAACAGATGAAATAACAGAGGAAGATGATATCAACATGCTGGGGGTAGATAATGATGAATTTGAGATTCGTTATGATAGAAAACAAGGTCTATACACACCTTATGATGACAAAAGAGATGATGATGAAAATTATTATCAAGACATGGAAAATGTCATCATAGAGTCTCAAAGAGAATATGACCTTAGAAGCAAAACCAGTCAACAAACTCCTAACACCAAAACCTCTAACAAATATTCACAAAATAGCACTGTAAACAAGCCTAAAATTGTCAAACATAAGGACAAAACAATAGCTGGAAATTCTGATAAAGGTAAAGAGAAAGGCACCCAAAACGTTACCAACTAGAGTGCAGACCTTAGCAGTACTAACACTTCATCTAGTACTCTTGTGAAAATAATTTTGTCAAATGTAAATAGAAAAAATCAGCAAGATGATGTTGTTGATAGACTGGCAGCTAATAAGGTTGAGACAAGTTCTTCAAAGAGTGAAATTCCTTTTAGCCTAGAGCAGGAAATTTCCAAAATAAAAATCTCTGTTCCATGACTAAGTTAGCTGCCTAGAATGTATATAGGACCCAAATTTTGAAGGCTTTAAACATTGAGGATAATAATGAGACAGTCAATATTAACCCTGACCAACCAGAGCTTATTTTTGGTCCGAAGATTGAAGGTAAATATCAAGAGGGACATGTTCCTCCCTTTTATGTAAGTTTAAACGTTCATGACAAAATTTTGCACAACGCTATGCATGATTCCGGGGCTTCTCATAATTTAATGCCTAAAGCTGTGATGGAGAGCTTTGGTTTAGAAATCACCAGAACTTATAAAGACCTTTACTCCTTTGACTCAAGCAGAGTAAAATGTTTAGGATTAATCAAAGACCTCTGCGTTAACTTAGCCCAGATTCCAGGCAAATGCTTATTCATGGACATTGTTGTGGCTGATGTACCCCCAAAGTATGGAATGCTATTATCAAGATCTTGGGGGGCTAAGTTACAAGGAACTATGCAGATGGACATGACCTATGCGACTATCTTGGTTTTCAATTAGACTAGAAGACTTTACAAGGAGTCCCATATGCAATACACAGTTACAAGCCAAGATAGACCACAAAACTCTCCTCTGTATTTTGTAAACACAGGCCTCGATTCTTTTATTCTGTTTAACGATGAAACACTTAGTGAACAAGTCACTTTAACATAATTAATGGCCATTAGGGAGAATGAAGAACACAACGCAGAAGTGTCAAAACAGTTTGTTGCATTTGAAAACATTAGCAAACCTAACACAGGTCTTGAGCTACAAGTCATGCGTCCATTGCTCTTAAACCTTGACAATCAAGAAAACAACCCTCAACACAGCGAAAAACCTGAGTTGAAACAAATTCAACTAAGTGTTGATATTCAAAAACAATCAGAAAGCACGTTAGTTGAAGAGGACAATAACCCAAGTGAAACCGAAAATAGTCCTCTGTGGAGTATGTATTTTGACGGGTCGTGCACTAGAACTAATGCTGGTACAAGTGTCTGGATCTGCAACACTGAAAACAACCATACAGAAAGCATTTCCTACAAACTAAACTTTCAGTGTTCTAATAACATAACGGAATATGAATCCCTGCTTTTAGGCTTACGTTTGTTGAAAAAATTAGGAGCCAAAAGAATTGAAGTTTATGGGGATTCAGAATTAATCATTAGGTAGGTCAATGGGGAATACAACACTAATCACCCTAGAATTAGGGCCTATTGAAATGATGTCGTGGATTTATTAAAAACGTTTGAAGAGTCCCAATTGATTTTTGTCCCAAGGAAAAGAAATATCGCGGCCCACAACTTAGCCTTTGCAGCTAGAACATGCTTAATGCCATATGAAACCAAATACTGCACAACTCAGATTAAATTCAGACTAGCCGTTCCTGATAACGAAAAATATTGGCAAGTGTTCGACGGGGACAAACAAATATAAGACTTCATGCAATTCAGAAATGAATTCGAACTACACAGTTCAGACTCAGATTATGATACAGACTGCAGTGAAGAAAATTTCCTTGGTGAAGAAGAACCGTCTCTTGAACTTGTTAATATTAATCAACTGACCGGAAAACTTGAAAACAAAACAGAACTGACTGCAGAGTTAGAAACAGAAAAGTTAGAAACCCTACAGTCCAAAGATGAAAGTTTGCCTAACGGTTTGGCCCCTTTAGAAGAGTTGTTCGATTTTAACGATGTGGCCAAGAAGCCAAAACTAGAACCCGTAGAGACTGAGGTTGTGGAGTGCAATATAGGCAGTAAACTTAAACCAATGATGATCAAATTGTCTAAGACTTAACCAGCTCACATTAAACTCAAATACATGGAGTTGTTTAAAGAATTTTCTAATGTTTTTGCGTGGATTTACGAAGATCTGAAATCCTATGACACTGAAATAATACAGCACAAAATCCCTCTCAAGGAAAACCAAAATCCCTTCAAATAGAAACTGCGCAGAATAAACCCTGTTCAGTTGCCTTTGGTTGAGAAGGAGATTAAAAAGATGTATGAAGCTGGTATTATTGTCCTTATTAGATATTCTGAGTGGGTGTCTAATCTGGTGTCAGTTAGGAAGAAAACTGGAGAGATCAGGCTTTTTATAGATTTAGAGACTTAAACAAAGCTTCACTAAAAGACAACTACCCTTTACGTAAGATGGATCACACATTACAAAGGGTAGTTGGTTCAAAAATAATTTTTTTTCTTGATGGCTATTCAGGGTACAATCAAATTTTAGTCCACCCTGATAATAAATTAAAGACAATGTTTACTACACCTTGGGGCACTTTCATGTATGTGAAAATTCCCTTTGGTCTAATGAATGCTGGAGCAACTTTTCAGTGAGCCATGGACATAGTATTTTTAGAATAACTGGGCTACTTCATCATTATATACCTTGATGATGTTACTGTGTTTTCAAAGACAGATGAAGAGCACTTAGAACATTTAATAAAAGTTTTCGAGAAATGCAGAAAGTTTGGAATATCTTTAAACCCTAAGAAGACACTATTCGGTCTCCAAGAAGGTAAACTTCTTGGGCACATTATTTCTGAGGAGGGTATAAATATAGGTCCAAAAAGGATTGAGGCCATATTGAAAATCTCTCATCCTCGAAACATCAAAGAGTTGCAGTCTTTCATTGGAAAGATTAAATTTTTGAGAAGGCTCATACCCAACTTGGTTGAGCTCCTTAGGAATATAACAAACATGTGGAAGAAGGAACAGGGGGTAAAATGGACCTTGGAAGCAAAGAAGTCCTTTGAGCTGGTGAAACAAGCATTAACTAAAACACCGGTTCTAATCAGTCCTGATTTTTCAAAAGATTTTTATATTTTTTCATTTGCATCAGAACATACCATAGCTGCTGTCCTTTTACAGAAAAATACACAAGGACAAGAGCAGCTTATTGCATTTTTCAGCAAGGCTTTGAGAGATGCCCCTTTGAATTATAACATTATGGAAAAGCAAGCCTTTGCTTTGGTTAAGGCTTTGAAAGACTTCAGAGTATACATCCTTCACTCACACATCATTGCCTTTGTTCCAAATTCAGTTGTGAAAGACATTCTAACACAAGACCCAGATGGTAAAAGAGGTAAGTGGATTGCTGTTATTCTTGAATATGATTTAGAGATAAAACCCACTAAACTTATCAAAGGCCAAGGTCTAGCTAGTTTGATGGTTGAATCCAATTTTTAAGTTCTTGATATTAATATGATTAATGCTTTAGATGATCAAGAGGAAATTTCACTCCCATTATTGAAAATCATTTTATGAATTCCTCTTGGTATGCTGATATTCTTTATGTTTTGCTTAATTTGAATACACCTCCTAGTTTGACAAAAACAAAGGCAAGGTTCCTAAAGTTAAAAGCTGTAAACTATTGCATTATAGATAGATGTCTTTATTGGAAAAATGCAAGTGGTATATTGCTTAAATGTTTGCCTGAGTTTGATGCAGAGAAGGTTAAGCACGAGTTTGATGAAGGAGAGTGTGGAGGCCATTTGTACTGGAAGACAACAGCAAAAAAAATCTTGAGGGTTGGTTACTATTGGCCTACTCGTTTTCATGATGTACACAAAATGATCATTGCTTGCCATAAGTGCCAACTTTTTGAAGGCAAAAGAAAGCTGCTACCTCTACCTCTGCATCCAATCACTGTTGAAGCCCCTTTTCAACAGTGGGGACTTGACTTCATAGGTGAAATCCATACATCATCTTCAGCTTGGCATAGATGGATTCTCATTGCAATAGAATACTTCACTAAATGGATAGAAGCCATCCCTTGTAGGCAGGCCAATGATTCTCTTATTATAAAACTTATAGAGAATAATATTCTCTCTAGATTTGGCTGTCCTACCAAGATCATCACTGATAATGCAACAGCATTTGGATCAAAGAAGATGGTTTAGTTCTGTCACAAGTATCAGATAACATTGGGGCATTCCACGGCCTATTACCCTCAAGGTAATGGACTTGCAGAATCCTCAAACAAGAGTTTAGTGAACATAATCAAGAAACTGTTGGAGGACAACATGAAGTATTGGCACACAAAGCTTGTGCATGCACTTTGGGCTGACATATTGACATTGAAGAAATCTATTGGAATGTCACCCTACCAACTTGTGTACGGCACTGATGCAATATTTCCTACCAGCCTTGGTGTGCCAGTTATGAAGTTAATTCAAGAGGTTCAGTCTGAATATAATGACATGATCAAAAGGATAAATCAGATTGTTCACCTTCAACAAACCAGAGAAGAGGTTTATAACAAAGCATTACAAAAACAGAACAACATCAAGAAGCTTTTTGACAGAAGAAAAAAGGCCAGCAATTTCAAATTTGGGGACAAAGTTTTAAAGCAGGACTCAAGGAGGGAAGAGAAAGGCAAGCATGGAAAAATTGACAACTTATGGCTTGGCCCTTACACTATTCATTCAGCTGTTGGTAACAATGCCTATTTCTTACAAGAGTTGAATGGAGCAAAATTATTTATGGGTCCTGTCAATGGCAGGATTCTTAAACATTACTTCTCTTGATCCATGTCATGTTCTGAAAGCATTTTTATCTTTTTTCTCATTATAAATATATCATCCACCATTGCATTCAAAGTTAGAAAAACAAAAATACAAAAACAGTGAAAGAAAGAAAAGAGGGCAGCTTGTAAAAACAAGAAAGGTACAGCCCCATACCAAAAAGAGAAACAAAGTCTGAAAGTGTGCAAGCTTAAATGCCACTCCTGAAAACACACTTCTAATTAGTCAAAAAACCTAATCTTGACTAATTAGCTTTAAATTTACTGTTGATAGTATAGTGAATTCGATTTTACAAACTATTTAATCTTGGCTTATCAGTAGGTAGATTAGGCTAGAAATGAAAGGTTCAAACATGCTCAAAATCTGAACCTAAGTTTCCAAACAAGAATTGACTCCAATCTGTTTCAAATTCTGAGTCAAACAGTGATAAAATGGGTTCTAATTAGCTCAAAATCTGGACCCGATTGATAAAAGAAGAACAACTCAAACAAGAGTCAAAACAGAGCTGTAAAAGGATGAAGGAAGTGCTTTGAACTTTCAGATCTTAAGCCTTCCATTTTGATTTGATTTTTCTACAAAATAATATCTATGTGTAGCTTGTCTTTTATGCCATAGACCAGCATCAAGTTAGACTATTTAATCCTGACTTGTATGCTTTTAAATTTTTGTTTTAGAATTTAGAGAATAAAAATATATTAGACTGTTTAATCCTAACAGATTAGTAGATTAGGTAGAGAATCATATGGGCTCAACTGTTTAATCTGAGTCCATGGAGAAATAAGGAGTAGAAATAGATTCGATTTCCTGCTTTCAAAAGAATAAAATGTTGTAAAATAGTTTGCCAATCCAAGTGCATTCTAATGAAGAAAAAATGTTAGATCAGTAGGATTGGGTAGGTGGAAAGCTTGTTGATGAAATATCCATTGTTTCTATGGCTGCTAATATGTTTTCAGAGCAAGATCATCCCAACAAAGGAAGGGAAGTCCAATGGCTAAGGCACTAATCAGCCTCCCAGAGAATGCAGGTCTGAAGTTCTTGATGCCTTCAAGAAGGCACCATCCCTAAGTGGAGCCACTGTTAGCCAGCTATAAAATTTGTTATATCAAATGCTGGCTAAAACATTTTTGGAGTCTTCAAGAAACAATTTTTATTGATAAAAGATGTTATCTCTTGAAGACTCTTGAAGGCCTCATGCCTCTGTCCAAATCTTCACTGTTGTTTCCATTTCACACTTTGAAATTCTACTGATTACATGAGAAAAGACTGCTGCGAAAAACCCCTTTTTCCCCTCCTCCACTAAAAAACTAACCTTCATTTTGCTCCCCTTTTTCTCCATAAAAATCCTTTATTTTCATGATTCCCCTTCTTCCATTCATGAAAATCATCTTTACATAGTTTAAAACTCATTTTTAAACTATATCAAAACCCCCAAATCCATTGCAAAACATTGAAAAAATCATAAAAAATACATATTTTTGTATTAAGGCTTAAGCCCCTTGGGCTAAGTCTTAAACCACTTCCCCTCCATGTGCCCCAGCGCTGGAACCAAGTGCTAAAGGTCACAAGCTCTTATCTCATCAGAGAAAATCACAAAGTGTTGTTGTTTGCGTTAAACAAAAAACTCCAATTGCGATGGTCCGATCGCGCAATCACATCGGCCTTCCCCAATCGCGCAATCACATCGGCCTTCCCCGATCGCGCAATCGCATCGCAAATTTTTCGACGGGCGCGTTAAAATATTTCTCCACCTCTGATTGAATCCTCCCGATTCATTTCCCGCTGTCGATCTGATCTGCAGATCGACGGTCCACATGTGATCGCATCGGAGTTTTCCATCGGGTGCATCTAATTACTTTACTTTGCCTCCCTCCGATCACCGATTCCAGATTTATTCTCCACCGTTGATCTCGTGGGTCGATCTCATCCGACGGCCCATGATCATCCTAAACCCCCAACTTCAATTTAAACCATATTTTCCTCTGAACTAAGGTTTTTTACCTTATTCCTGTGTATTTTCGCCATTTCTCTATTATACGTCCCGGATCGCTCCCGACCGTCGATCTCTGTGTGATCGACGGATCTGAAATATTCTCTCCCTCTACTCTCCTTTCAACCTCCACAAATAGATCTACACCATTGGATGATGCCATCCAACGACTAGGCTCTCTCCCCACACCCTCTGTAGCAGTTAAACCCACAAACGCAAGATTTCTTAATTCTTTTCGTATTTTGCAGGTTTGAATGGTTTGTTCCGTCATATTAAAGAGAATGCCGAAGGTTGGGAATGACAATTCATGTGCCTTTGATTCATAAAATGAATCCATTCAAGGGCTCTATTACACGTCTCATCAATGTTTCATGAGGAATTGATGCTATATGAGCCCTGCGCGGCCTGCACATCAACAAGACACAGTGAGTAAAATCACAATCAAAGAGTATCAGTGTCGAAGACAAAACATACCAGAAACAGAAGATTGAAGACCAATGTGGGGATTACGACTAAGATTGATTATCAAAAGCCTAATCCTCCAAATTAAAACACAATTAAAGAAAATCATAAGTGTTAACAGACAGAAAGGCCTCCACCGCCTCAACAGAGGCGAATTGATTCCTCTTAGCTACCACAGTGCCACCTGTAGCCACAAGAATTCAAATGGAGGCTGGAGTTATTGATCAAAATCAAATATTTGCCTCAGCGCAACCAAAGAGTTATTTCTGCCAAAGAACTTAATGACTAAATATCTGCAGAGTTACTCCAACATGACACAGAGCCTCAAAAGTCAATAAGAGCTCTTACCGAGCTTGAATCTTAAATGTAAAACATTAATACAGACAGAACACCTGTAAAATTCTCCATCGAGCCCCTCAAAGGCCGAGAAGTCATTAATCTGTATTAATTATCTTGGGAGATCTTTTATCCTCTCCCACCTCCTCATCCTTCTATAAATACTGTTGTAGAAGATGAGAAAATGTTGGTTGCTGAACTTTGAAATATACTTGAGCTTGAGATTTCTACTTGTAAATCTCACTGGCTCTTGGAGCTCTGCTTGTGATAGATAAGTTAGGCTGGGAAGTGTATATGATTGCTAAAATAAGGCATTGGACTTAAAGCTGTAACTGGTTTGGAGCATCAATACAAGTTGATTTATGGGATCCTGGTCTATGTCGACAATGATGTTATTTCTTATTGTGAATTGTTATTTTACTTCTGTTTTCACTTTTTTCATATTCTCTTATAAAGAACAACATGCATAGAGTTAGTACCTACTGTATATCAGTACCCTTCTCTGACTGAAAATATTTATCTAAATGTTTTCTTCCCATTTGTGTTATTTAGGAATGATTTAATTCAGTTTAAGCAATAGGAATGTTGGCATTCCCTCATCCTCCCGTCTTAGCTAAATATTGTTCCTGAATGTTATTTTCAATTCATGTTAAGTAGAGATGAACTCAGGAAGATATGGTGTGCCATGGTCCTAGTTTTATCCCAAAAGACTGTCTGAAAGTTTCCCTTGGAATGTGTTAAAAGCTGGCTAGTTTCAAAGTACTTACCAGATCTTGGGCCATTCTTTGTTATCTTTTTGTTTGTCTTGAAAGTTACCAAGTAAAGAAGAGCTAGGAGACGATTTGTGGTGAGCCCAACCCACTAGTTTCTACTCCAACAGTTGCCTTCAAGTTCCCTTCTATTTTTAAGTGTTTTCTATTGAAAGTATATCAAAGGCTAGCTAGTTTCAAAGTACTTACCAGATCCTGGATTTCTTTTATGTTTTTCTTAAGTTTTTTTCAAAGGCTGGCTAGTTTCAAAGTACTTACCAGATCCTGGGCTGCTCTTTGTTCTTCATCTATTTAATTCCCCTTCTTTATGACCATTTCATTCCATAAATCAAACTTTAGAGAGATCCTTAGACATAGATGACTTGCCCCATGTACCACTCTTGCCCCTTGTTGTTTCAATTAAACCCTATTATGACTCCATAGCCCAATGGACTAAAACCTGCAATTGTCTATCTTTTTGGCCGAAGCTTGTTTTATTTGCTTGCAAATTCTCACCTTTGGAACTCTTTGCATCTAGGACTTTCCACCTCAAATAATAATCATGATCAACCATCCAAAACAAAACAAAACCCTTGGCCTTCATAACTAGCCTAACATCATTACCATAAACTTTCAAAGACAAATCCATCTTTGCAACTTATTGGAGAGATCCCTCTCCGGATTCAGGAGGGCTAGATCCTAGAATCCCAAAGTGGTTGAAACGATGTTCTCCCTGCGGTCGGACTTTTGCCAATCTTGCTGATTAAGGGGAGCTAACATTTCTGGTGATTCCGCTGGGGACCGAACCCAAAATCTCTGGTTCCCCTTAAAATTTCATACAAACATCGTGAGTTAAAAACAGTCTTTTCAAGCACTACCAAGCAGTGGTAATCATGATAAAACTTGTTTGAATCAGTGACAAACTAGGCAAACCCTAGGGTTCTAATAAGAGTTTATCTAACCTTGAAAAATCAGCTGGCTTAGCCATAAGAGTACACTGTCTTTGTCTCATAACCGTAGCTAAGTTGTGAAACGGATGCGGGACACTCTTAGAAACCACACAAGTGAAAAAGTAACTCGGAAAACCAAAAATACAGTTAAGATTCAATAAACATGGTGGTGGACCATAAAACCTTTTACACTCAAAAGAGCTAAAAAATTCCACTTGGCGACTCCACAATCCTCCATTTATGGATAAGACTCCAGCAGAACATATCATTGTAATATCATTCAAACTCGGTTAAGAATTTGTAGGATTAAAATTTATTATGTAATGATTAGTTGACCTTTTAAAAGTGTCATACACAGTGTGAAATTTTCTTGTTTATTTGAATTAGAAAAACACGGCAGTGGCTCTAGAAAGATTCATACTAGAGCCCATCCTGACCCAAACCCACCTGAGGTAGTTGATAACCCAGAAAGTATCCTTAGGAAGTCTCCTAAGATAAAATTTTCAACTGTTTTCATATCACCCTTGAGAGCTAATTTAGTTCCTGAAAATATTTCAGCTCTACAACAGTCACAAGCTGACTTAGTAAATCCATTTAGAACTAGGTCATTTGATGATATAATTCAGCTAGACTATGAGTCTTCACTTTCATCCCCAGAAACAAGTGAACATCCTAGTAGTAGAGAAACAACACCACCTGATTTACATTTCCTTTACAATTTAGGTGTCTCTCATCCAAGATCAGCTCATCAATCTACTGTTGTTCCATCCACATCTTCTCACCAATCATCCACTGTCCAAACCACTCCATTTCAGCCCACTTTCCCTTTTGTTAACCCACCTCTTGTAAATACACTTCCACCACATATCATGGCAGCATGGTATGCTCCCTTGGTCCTTCCTGTACCTTTAGTCAATCTTCCACAGGACTATCAGTCCAAAATTCCATTATATGATGCTAGCAATGCTATAACTGCATCACAACATGTGGATAAAGTGAATATTTAATGACAAAATAAATTGATGATGATTAAATGTGAGACTATTTTCTCCAAAGTGCGGGGAGAAGTAAGAAGATGGTTTAAAGGCTTAACCCCCCATAGTATCAATGATCTCCAATCCTTCCATCAGAATTTCTTAAACAAATGGGAAGTGAAGAAGAATCCTCTCTAAGTCCTTTCTGATTACAAGAACCTCCATAGGAACACGAAGGAAAGTGTACAAGATTATTGCACTAGATTTAATAGTGTGTAAAATGCACTTTCCCCAGATCTAAAGCCTCCACAAGGCTCAACATTAAACAAGTTTCCTAAGGGGTTTGACCCTGAGATGGCTTATCAGCTAAGAGAGAGAGATCTTGCAACTCTTGAAGAGATGCAAAAGGGAGATCTTGTTGTGGAAGTAAACTTAATGGAGAAAAGAGAAAGAATGAAAAACGAGAAGAGAGTGTCTTTTAGAGAGGAAGGAACACCTTCCACTTCCAACTTAAAGATGGAAAGAATCATGGAGGAGATGATGAAGAAAATGAACATCCTTGAGAGAGCACAAGGTAGTCAAAACCAAACTGCTCCTCCATTTTAGAGCAGAATCGGAATTTTGAAGAACCAACCTCCAAAATAGAGCCTAGGGGAAGATGATCAACAGATCACTCCTCCCTTTCATTAAAAATATGTAAGTGAGGTTGAGGAATCAGATGAGATAACAGAGGAAGATGATATCAACATGTTGGGGGTAGATGATGATGACTTTGAAGTCCATTATGATAAAAACAAGGTCTTTATACACCTTATGATGAAAAAAGAGATAATGATGAAAGTTATTATCAAGACATGGAAAATGTCATCATAGAGTCTCAAAGAGAATATGAACTTAGAAGCAAAACCACTCAACAAACTCCCAACACCAAAACCGCTGAAAAATCTTCACAAAACAACACTACAACCAAGCCTAAAGTTGTCAAACAGAAGGACAAAATAGTAGCTACAAATTATGATAAAGGTAGAGAGAAAGGCAAACAAAACAATGAAAAACAGAGTGTGGACATTAGTAGTACTAACACTTCAGCTAGTACTCCTGTTAAAACCATTTTTTCAAATGTAAATAGAACATATCAGCAAGTGATATTCTTCTATTCTTGCAGAAGAGTGGCCCACATTAAGTGAGACAAGTTCTTCGAAGAACCAAATTCCTTTAAGCCTAGAGCAAGAAATTTCCAAAATTAAAATCTCTGTTCCCTTGACTGAGTTAGCTGCCCAGAATGTACATAGGACCCAAATTTTGAAGGCTTTAAACATTGAATAGAATACTGACACAGTCAATCTTAATGATGACCAGCTAGAGCTTATTTTCGGTCCAAAGATTGAAGGTAGATATCAAGAGGGACCTGTTCCTCCCTTTTATGTAAGTTTAAAGATTCATGACAAGATTTTGCACAACGCTATGCATGATTCTGGGGCTTCTCATAATTTAATGCCTAAAGCTGTGATGGAGAGCCTTGGTCTAGAAATCACTAGACCTTATAAAGAACTTTATTCCTTTGACTCAATCAGAGTAAAATGTTTAGGATTAATCAAAGACCTCTGTGTTAACTTAGCTCAGATTCCAGCCAAATACTTAGTCATGGATATTGTTGTGGCTGATGTACCCCCAAAGTATGGAATGTTATTATCTAGGTATTGGGGGGCTAAGTTACAAGGCACTATGCAGATGGACATGACCTATGCCTCTATCCCTGTTTTCAATCAGACTAGAAGACTTTACAGGGAATCCCACATGCAATACATAGTTACAAGCCAAGACAGACCACAAAACTCTCGTCTGTATTATGTAAATACAAGCCTTGATTCTTTTATTATGTTTAACGATGAAACACTTAGTGAACAAATCACTTTGACAGAATTAATGGCCGATAGGGAGGAAGAAGAACACAACGTAGAAGTGTCAAAACAGTTTGCTGTGTTTGAAAACTTTAGCAAACCAAACACAGGTCTTGAGCTGCAAGTCATGCGTCCTCTGATTTTAAACCTTGATAGTCGACAAAGCAACCCTCAACACAGTGAAGAACCTGAGGAGTTGAAATGATTTCAATTAAGTGCTGATATTCAAGAAACATCTGAAAGCACGTTAGTTGATGAGGACAAACACCAAACGGATGAAATTGAAAGTAGTCCTCTGTGGAGTATGTATTTTGACGGGTCGTGCACTAGAACTAACACTGGCGCTGGTGTCTGGATTTGCAACACTGAAAACAACCACACAGAAATAATTTCCTATAGATTAAAATTTCAGTGTTCTAATAGCATAGCAGAATATGAATCCCTGCTTTTAGGCTTGCATTTGTTGAAAAAGTTAGGAGCCAAAAGAATCAAAACATATGGGGATTCTGAATTAATCATTAGGCAAGTCAACAAGGAGTATAACGCTAATCATCCCAGACTTAGGGCCTATCAAAACGATGTCGTGGACCTTTTAACTACATTTGAGGAGTACCAGATAATTTTTGTCCCAAGAGAAAGAAATATCGCGGCCCACAACTTAGCCTTTGTAGGTAGAACATGCTTAACGCCATATGAAACCAAATACTGCACAACTCAGATAAAATTCAAACCAGCCTTTCCTGATAACGAAAAATATTGGCAAGTGTTCGACGGGGACAAACAAATAGAAGACTTCATGCAATTCAGAAATTAATTCAAACTACACAGTTCGGACTCAGATTATGATACAGAATGCAGTGAAGAAAATTTCCTTGGTGAAGAAGAACTGTCTCTTGAAATTGTTAATATTAATCTACTGACTGGAAAACTTGAAAACAAAACAGAACTGACTGCAGAGTTAGAAACAAAGGAGTTAGAAACCCTGCAGTCCAAAGATGAAGGTTTGCCAAAGGGTCTGGCCCCTTTAGAAGAGTTTTTTGATTTCAACGATGTGGCCAAGAAGCCCAAACTGGAACCCGTAGAGACTGAAGTGGAAGAGTGAAATATAGGCAGTAAACTTAAACCAATGATGATCAAACTGTCTAAGACCTTACCAAATCACATTAAACTTAAATACATAGAGTTGTTCAAAGATTTTTCTGATGTTTTTGCGTGGAGTTATGAATATCTTAAATCCTATGACACTGAAATAATACAACACAAAATCCCTCTCAAGGAAAACCAAAAACCATTCAAACAGAAACTGCGCAGAATAAACCCTGTACAGTTTCCTTTGGTCGAGAAAGAGATTAAGAAAATGTATGAAGCTGGTATTATTGTCCCTATTAGATATTCTGAGTGGGTGTCTAATCTGGTGTCTGTTAGGAAGAAAAATGGAGAGATCAGGCTTTGTATAGACTTTAGAGACTTAAACAAAGCTTCATTAATAGAAAAATACCCTGTACCTAAGATGGATCATATTTTACAAAGGGTGGTAGGGTCTAGAAGAATTTCTTTACTTGATGGATACTCAGGGTACAATCAGATCTTAGTCCACCCTGATGATCAACTAAAGACAACATTTACTACACCTTGGGGCACTTTCATGTATGTGAAAATGACCTTTGGTCTAATGAATACTGGAGCAACTTTTCAGAGAGCCATGGACATAGCATTCTCGGAAGAACTGGGCTACTTTATCATTATATACCTTGATGATGTTACTATGTTTTCAAAAACAGATGAAGAGCACCTAGAACATTTAAGAAAGGTTTTTGAGAAATGCAGAAAGTTTGGGATATATTTGAACCCTAAGAAGACACTATTCGGTCTCCAAGAAGGTAAAATTCTTGGGCACATTATTTCTGAAGAGGGTATTAATATAGATCCAAAGAGGATTGAGGCTATATTACAAATCTCTCATCCTCGAAACATCAAAGAGTTGCAGTATTTCATTGGGAAGATTAACTTTTTGAGAAGGTTCATCCCCAACTTAGCTGAGCTCCTTAGGAATATAACAAACATGTTAAAGAAGGAGCAAGGGGTAAAATGGACCTCGGAAGAAAAGAAGTCCTTTGAACTGGTGAAACAAGCGTTAACCAAAACACCAGTTCTAATAAGTCTTGATTTTTCAAAAGATTTTTATATTTTTTCGTTTGCATCAGAACATACCATAGCTGCTGTCCTTTTACAGAAAAATCCACAAGGAAAAGAGCAGCCTATTGCATTCTTTAGCAAGGCTTTGAGAGATGCCCCTTTGAAGTATAACATTATGGAAAAGCAAGCCTTTTATTTGGTTAAGGCTTTGAAAGACTTTAGAATATACATCCTTCACTCACACATCATTGCCTTTATCCCAAATCTAGTTGTGAAAGACATTCTAACACAGGACCCAGATGGTAAAAGAGGTAAGTGGATTTCTGTTATTCTTGAATATGATTTAGAGATAAAACCCACTAAACTTATCAAAGGCCAAGGTCTAGCTAGGTTGATGGCTGAATCCAATTTTGAAGTTCTTGATATTAATATGATTAATGCTTTAGATGATCAAGAGGAAATTTCAACTCCCATTGTTGAAAATCATTTTATGAATTCCTCTTGGTATGCTGATATTCTTTATGTTTTTCTTAATTTGAATACACCTCCTGGTTTGACAAAAACAAAGGCAAGGTTCCTAAAGTTAAAAGCTGTAAACTATTTCATTATAGATAAATGTATTTATTGGAAAAATGCAAGTGGTATATTGCTTAAATTTTTCCCCGAGTTTGATGCAGAGAAGGTTAAACATGAATTCCATGAAGAGGAGTGTGGAGGCCACCTATACTGGAAAACAACAGCCAACAAAATCTTGAGGGTTGGTTACTATTGGCCTACTCTTTTTCATGATGTACACAAAATGATCATTGCCTGCCATAAGTGCCAAATTTTTGAAGGGAAAAGAAAGCTGCTACCTCTGCATCTGCATCCAATCACTGTTGAAGCCCCTTTTCAACAGTGGAGACTTGAATTCATAGGTGAAATCCATTCCATCATCTTCAGCTCAGCATAGATGGATTCTCACTGCCACAGACTACTTCACTAAATGGATAGAAGCCATCCCTTGTAGGCAAGCCAATGATTCTGTTATTATAAAATTTATAGAGAATAATATTCTCTCTAGATTTGGTTGCCCTACCAAGATCATCACTGATAATGCAATAGCATTTGGATCGAAGAAGATGGTTGAGTTCTGTCACAACTATCAGATAACATTGGGGCATTCCACGGCCTATTACCCTCAAGGTAATGAACTTGCGTAATCCTCAAACAAGAGTTATGAACATAATCAAGAAACCGTTGGAGGACAACAAGAAGTATTGGCACACAAATCTTGTGCATGCACTTTGGGTCGACAGATTGATGAGGGGGCCCTTGTTTTTGTTTAGTTTTGAAATCTTGGCCAAGACATTTTGAGTTTTGACCCTTTTTGAGTTGCGGAATAAATACACATGGCAACCGCGACCGCGCCGCAACTACTAGGAGTTGCGGAGCTACCAAGGTGGCGCGGAAGCACTCGATAGCTGGAGATAGAACATGGACAAGTGCAGATGAAGGAAACACAGCAGAAGACAGGAAGTGGAACACGCAGATAACAGGAGAGAAGCCAGGAGAAGTCGAAGTAAGGCCACAGAGGAACCGATAGTCGCGAGCGCGGGTGAATAAATAACAGTCACCTGGCTGAAAAGAAGAGGCTGAGAGTTGAATGCAGGCTGAAGAGGTTGCGAGGCTCGAGACAGGGAAAGACGCGCAGGGCGTCTGCAGGGGATTCATGCATGTTCTTCATATGGTTTCTTATCTTCCATTCTACCTTTCTGTTCTAAAACCCATCTGTATCAGATTTGTAGCTATCTGTGGGAATGCCATGTAATCATGTGTTCTGCCAAGAGATGAATACAATGAGGGATTGCTGTCTAAATAAGATGTCTATGTGCTTACAATGTGTTTATGCTGGTTTAAAATTTTATTTGTGAATGTCTGAATGCATATTAAGTGATCTTGCATATAGCTTTGTATATGTAATGGATGCAATGTCCTTCTTTAGTTGCGGGTTTTCTCCTTACCATTGATCTCATCCCCCTTTTACATGTGGTTGCGGCATGCCTCGGGTGAGACGCACTACTCTCCAGAGCAGGCTGAAAATGCCGGCGTGTTCCTAGACTACACCGGACCCCTTTGTTGGCCACAACTCTTGAACCTGGGTCTTGTCCGCGAGACCTGACTCCTCGCCAACAAATGGTTCCGTTGCCGGGACCTGCATGTTCTGAGGGGATCTAGATCATGGTATCGAGGATTTTTGAAGGAGCGATACGGCGATGGTGGGATGATCATCTTGACCAGTTCATTGCTCAGCAAGCAGAGCTGACCAAGAAAAAGGAGGCGGCGATCAAGGAACTTGTTCTTTTCTCTGATTCAGCCAGTGATACGTACGAAATTTTCTGGGGAAGGTTCCCTACGGACCTTTACAATTGGTTGCGGAGGTTACGAGCGACGCTGCCCCAAGAAGGCTTGCGGAAGATAAACCGCAGGTGGACGCACGACGACCTCGTGGCACTGCATCGGGTAGATACTGAACTAACCCGCGCAGTGGACTTCTGGGTAAGGACCACGTTGGAAGGGTACGCTGTGGAGTTTGCTGCCGAGTGCTACCAATCCTTCTCGAAGGCCGAGGCTGTTTTTCACTCAGGGCTGAGGGGGAAGCTGTTGAAGGAGATTCCGCCGTGGATCAAAGCCCTGATGGTGGACGAAGGGTTGATTGAATTCCACAAAACGAGTATGGAAGCATAAACCACCCGTACTGGGGGAAGGATTGAGGGGACCGATGCTGTGTAGACTGTGAGAGTGGGGAGCGGGGGATGGACGTTGAGGCCGCATGCAAGTTGCGGGAGCTACGTGCGCATCGGCGGGCACAGATCGCCGATAGGTGGCGAAGAAGGGTAATGAGAGATTTGAAGAGAAGAGAGATCGAGAGGAAAAATCAGAAGGAGGCGCCTCAGAAGACGGGAGTTATGGGTTTGGATACCCGGAAAGAAGACGGGACAGCAGCGGAAGTGCAGTGGGTGCATGGGAGCCCAGCGACGCGAGAAAGAGAAGTAACGACTAGCGAAGATAATGGAAAGATGCAGCCCGAAGAGAGTTCCGATGACGAATGGCAAGGCGTAATGCAGCAGATGTTCCAGGATCAGACGACACCCACCCCTCCAGGCAGCCCTACTTCCCACCTTCCGCATGGCCAGGATCCCGACCTTCCCCTGGTACTTTATCAACCTTTAAGAAATATTTTTATTCAGTTACAAGCATTAAGTCAGTCATACAGTAGTTCAGCAGCGTCGGTAACGCCCGGTAACAGCAACGTTACTAGTAGTAGTATTTTCCCTAGTGGGACCGTTACGCAACCAGGACCGGGAGGTTTTATCCTGGTTAATTCTCCGCAAGTACACATGGCTGGATCTTTCACCCGGTATCCAGAGTTCTCTGGCCGGGGCAATGACGACGTAGAACAACACTGGTATATGTGCGAAGCCATCTGGAGGGCTCGCCAGACGCCAGATGCAGGGAAGTTAATAGAATTCCAAACCACGCTCAGAGAGAGGGCTCTGCGATGGTTTATCAAGTGGTCTGAGGCTCACCCTAACCCCGTAATTGCGGACGTGAAGCGGGATTTTGTCCGCGAATTCAAGCTTCCCCAGACAGACCAGCAGGGCCTGTCAGAGCTGTGGGAAATTAAGCAGAAGGAAGGTGAGACCGCGTGGGAGTTGATGTGGCGATTCAAGGACGCGATCGGGAAACTCAGCTACCCGATCGATCCAAACCACCAGAGGGACTGGTTCATCAAGGCTCTGCTCCCCTTGACACGAACCCCTCTTACTTAGCAGAAGATTGATAATCTGCAGGACGCTTTGGAGCAGGCCATGAAGATTGAAGCCATGGAGGGCTACCCCCAGGAATATCGGGGGGGGGGCGGCCCCGCAAGATCCTTCTTTGATAGGGTTGCAACACCAGATTTCCAGCTTTACTGAAAAGCTCAAGGAACTTCAGCCGGTGAGACCAGCGCGACCGAATGTTTGGTGTACTCATTGCCTGGTCGAAGGTCACGTCACAACTGAATGTCCTCGGTTGCGCGGGGCAGGGGCAGGACCCACGGTCGCAGCAATCCAGGGGGGTCCACCACCAGGGGGTGGTGCGGCGATGAACCCGCAGGGAGTCTACCAGCTGCAACAGTCCTTTGCGGGGTTCCCGCCGCAACCGAGGTCCTCCACCACAGAGTTATGTGAGATTTGCCGGACGATGGGGCATCCTCCTCGGATGTGCCCGATATTACATAAGTACTCCACGGTCCAAAATAATGTATACTGCGAATTTTGTGTGTCCACGATTCACAATACTGAGCAGTGCAGGGCTCTCGACGCACTTGCGGACCGACTGGACCGTCCCTCCTACAGGGTGAACGAGGCTCCAAGAGGAAGAGGCGGAGGCATGCGGGGAGGCCGCACAGGCGGACGCGGTCCGGTAAAATGCTACAACTGTGACCAGGAGGGTCATGTGGCTCGAGAATGTCCCCTTTCGCGACGACCCTGGTGTTCCCAGTGCCAGGTCAACGCCCATGCTACAGAAGACTGTTCGGAGCTCATCAAGAAGTGGGAAGAACGGGCGAGGCAGAGGGGAGCGAATCTGATAAACTCAGAACCGCAGGGGGCCGCAACCCCTGACATGCAGAACGTCGCGATAGTAACGCGGGGTGGAAAGAAGACTGGAGAGGATGCCCACGGGAAGGAGCCAGCTCGAGTGGTTCGGCCGGCATCCCCGAAGAAGTTGATCAGGCCCGAAGTCCAGAAGAAGTATTTCGAGGAGGCAGTTGAGGCATTCGCCCAGTTGCGGAACGAGGGAGGTTTGGAGGAGCCCACGCTGCCGGAATCTGGTGCGCAGAACGTCGCAGGTACTGTGGTCGAGGATTGGCTCCGGCTATTCCTCAGGATTTTTGATAACGCTACGCTGTGGCAGCAGCTCAAGCATGCTTTGGATGGAGCAATGCGGGGGCACACAGAGCTTAGAGATCCGGCGGACGCTGGCCCTCAATACGTGCAACATGTCAAGCGGAACAAGCAACGAACAGGCAAAGAATTCCGGCTTAACACGCAGGTCGCAGGGTTCCAAATCAGCGACACCATGTTGGACTTGGGGTCCGACGTCAACATACTGCCACGAAAGACATGGGAGGCTCTTGGAAGGCCACGACTAGCCTACTCACCAATCCAACTTAGGATGGCGAACCAGTACTGCATTTTACCAATCGGCCGGCTCGAGGGAGTCAAGGTCGACGTTGCGGGGGTGAAGACATACACCGATTTTGAGGTTATTGATATCATGGGCGACAAGGATCCCTATCCAGCCTTACTCGGCATTGATTGGGCTTTTGAGAACTACGCCATCATCGACCTTAAGAAGGAGCTGATGATCTTTGAGGATGGGGAGGTACGGGTCACCCAGCCTCTCGACCCGTATCAAGGCCCGCAATATACAGAAACAGTGGACAATCGGGAGGACGCTCAGATAATGGACCACCTTTACCAGATGACCGCAGGACAGCGGGATGACTATATCAACCCGACCGCGACTGGCTCCGTCAGTTGGCGGAGTGTGCAGAGCTCGGAGCTCGGGTCCGAACTCGCTTGGGAAGACTGGCAGCAAGGGGGGTATGAGACCACCACGCGGAGATGTGCCTCCATTGCTCAAGTCCGGTGGGTAGGGACTGAGATCCGCGGATATCCCACATTGTCGAACATGCAAGCAGTCAATACTTTTATTGCCAAGGTGGAAGACCGGGTCCCAGCTGAAAGCCGGATACCACTTTTGGATGTGGCCTTGCAGTCAACGTCGGCACGGTGGTGGAAAAATCACCGCAACACTCTGTTGCGATGGGAGTGCGTGGCGGAGGCTCTGCGGGCACGCTTCAAAGAGGATGAAGGACCATGCAGTACGCTTAAGTATCATGGAACTTCTGACCCGCGACACCATTTGCGGGCCTGTGAGGAAAAATGGCGTAGCACACGGTACCCTGAGGAGCTGTGGGTCCACAGGTTTATCCACTCCCTAGGCACCATTCCCCAAGCCTGGTACCTGGAGGAAGAGCGGAAACGGGAAACCCGCTCTTGGCAGGCAGTTGCGGAAAAGTTCGTTTTGGGCTTCTTGTTCGAAGGGGAGACGGCGCAGGAGTCTCAGGCCCTACAAGCAATCAAGGAGGTCTTGTTTTTCCGCCAGCCTGAGCCCGATAAGGGCCCGGCTGTGTCACGACCTGAGGTCAGGCGCAGGTTGGTTTGTCACCGGATTGATGGGGATCCGGAGGACGATAGTTTGGAGGACCTCAGGCATCTCTATTTTGACGAAAAGGAAGGTGAGCGGAGAATCAGTGAAGAGCCGACGACTGAAGGAGTCCATTTACAGCCGCTAAAGACAAAAAAACTGAACATTGGGACGGACGAGAAACCTAAGCTCGCAACGGTGGGAGATTACTGGGACGAGGAGACAACAAAAGAAATTTTCAGCCTCCTCCGGGAATACGAAGATTTGTTTCCGTCCTCAGTTGCGGACCTGAAGGGGATCAAGGGGGATCTGGGCGAAATGCGCATCGCGCTGAAACCGGGGGCAAGGCCGGTGAAGCACCGACCCTACCGGTTGAACCCACGTATCAAAGAGAAGGTCAAGATGGAGATCGATAAGATGCTGGCTGTAGGTCTTATTTTCCCGGTCGAAGAAGCAGAATGGGTGAGTCCCATTGTCATCCAGAACAAGAAGGACAAAGCGGAGATCCGGGTCTGTGTAGACTACCGGAGCCTGAATAATGCTTGCATCCACGATCCGTTTCCCACTCCTTTCAGCGATGAAGTTCTAGATCATGTTGCGGGGAACGAAGCTTATTCCTTCACTGATGGGTTCTCGGGCTACCATCAGGTGCGCATCGCCGAGGAAGACAAAGCAAAGACGACATTCACCACTGAGTGGGGATCATTCGCATACCACGTTATGCCATTTGGTCTGAAGAACGCACCGGCTGTGTTTTCCCGGATTGTCATTGCTGCTTTCCGGGAGTACATTCACAAGTTCCTGGAGGTCTACATGGATGACTGGACTGTCTACATTCTGTTGAAGAAACACGCCTCTCTATTGCGTATTATGTTTGACCGGTGTCGCCAGCTGCAGATTTCCTTGAACTTGAAGAAATGTATTTTTGCAGTTCCATTCGGCACACTCTTGGGCCACGTGGTGTGCAAGCAAGGGGTCTGCGTTGATCCTGCCAAGGTCGCGGTCATCGTCCACATGGAGGCCCCCGAGACCGTGAAGCAGTTGCGGGCACTGCTCAGGCACACAGGATACTACAGGCGGTTTATCCGCAACTACGCCAAAATCACGGCCCCTCTGGAGAAGCTGTTGCGGAAGTCAGAAGCGTTTGAGTGGACGGCGGAGTGCAGGAAGGCACTCGACACATTGAAGGAGAAGTTGGCGACGACACCCATACTTGTTCATCCCGACTGGGATAAGCAGTTCCATGTGCATATTGATGCGTCCGGAATTGCACTTGGAGCTGTATTGGCGCAACCCGGGGAAACGACAGTTGACCACCCCGTATACTTCGCCAGCCGACGGTTATCGAATGCGGAGAAGAACTACACCACGACCGAGTGGGAGGCATTGGCGATGGTGTACTCTCTCCAGAAGTTTCGCCACTATCTTCTGGGCGGCAAATTTACATTCTTCACGGACCATTCTGCATTGAAATATCTGGTGAATAAGCCTGTGTTGGAAGGAAGAATCTGTCGTTGGCTACTACTTTTCCAGGAATTTACGTTTGAGGTAATTGTCAAGCCTGGCAGGTTGAATGTTGGTCCCGATCATTTATCCAGGTTGGAGACGGGAGAGAATGAAGGCTCGTTGGACGATCAGCTACCGGATGCTGACCTCTTCCGAGTTGAAGCAGTACCAGATTACCTGGCTGACATTGCCACTTATCTGACCACGGGACAGTGCCCTCAGGATTAGACCCCGCTTCAGATGCGCCACCTGGTTGTCCGGGCGGCCGACTACCAATTGATCGCGGGGCAGCTGTACAAACTGGGCCTTGATGAGGTGTTGCGCAGGTGTGTTCTCGACCATGAACGAGAAGCAGTGATGTGGGAATGTCACAGTGGTGTTGCGGGAGGGCATGTGGGTGCGAAACCCACCGCAAGGAAGGTGCTCCAAGCTGGCCTGTGGTGGCCGACGGTACATGTTGACTGTAAGGCCTATGTGAAGCGTTGCGATGTTTGCCAGCGGACGGGAAGGCCTTCGCACCGGGACGAGCTTCCGCTACACCCAGTGCATGTGTTGCGGCCGTTTGAGAAGTGGGCTGTTGATTTCGTAGGTCCCATCGCACCAATCGCTCGACATTCCAAGGCCCGGTACATCATTACCGCCACGGATTACCTCACACGGTGGGCTGAGGCAGCAGCGGTACGCGACTGCTCGGCAGAGACCGCTGCCCGGTTCATTTTTGAACACATCATCAGCCGCTTTGGCTGCCCACGGAGCTTGACCAGCGATCAGGGTACGCATTTCATTAATGCCACGATCAAGTCACTACTGGACACATTTATGATTCAGCATCATAAAAGTAGCCCATACCACCCACAAGCCAATGGTACTGTGGAAACATTCAACAAGATTCTCGAAAAGGGCTTGACTAAAATTTGCAATGCTCAGCGCGACGATTGGGAGGAGCGCCTCCCAGCGACATTATGGGCCTACCGGACCACAGTGAAATGTTTGACCAACCAGACACCATTCCAGTTGGTGTATGGCCGGGAAGCTGTGATTCCCGCCGAGTTCACTGTACCCAGTCTTTTGATCGCAACGTCCCTCCAATTCTCAGAAGAGGAGTCACTTCGGGAACGCCTCCAGGAGCTACAGGAGCTGGATGAGGCCCGATTCCTCGCGGAATTCCACCAGAAGGTTCAGAAGGCCAGGCAGAAAGCGTGGCACGACCGCCACATCAAAACCAAAGCCTTCCAAGTTGGCGGCAAAGTTCTCTTATATGACAGCCGGTTCCAGAAGTTTCCAGGCAAGCTCCAGATGCACTGGTTGGGACCGTACTTTGTCATCGAGATCCGCGACTCAGGAGCCGTTCGGTTGGCACAGCTGGACGACACAGTTCTTCCCGGATGGGTGAATGGCGCACGCCTGAAACCCTACCAGGAGTAGGTACCTTTCACTTTTCATCAATAACTCTCGCAACCGAGAGAACCCGTAGAGTAGCTTAGTCGAATAACTCTCCCGCAACCGGGATGAGCATAGAGAGTCTTTTCCGTTCATAGGCAGTCTGTCAAATAATTGGTCAGTTGCGGGTACCTCACCGCAACCGACTGTGGTCGGGGCGGACCAGTCCAGCGTGTCGCAGCGCCAGTCCAGTGTGTCTCCGCGCCAGTCCAGCGTGTCGTTCACGTAGGATCCATCCCCGTGCCAGTGTCAGTCCAGGTCATTTCCGTCAGTCCTTTTGTCAGTCCGTAGGATCGCTCAGATTTGCTTCATAAATTACCATAAGTAGACAGTAATTGTACCGTAATCATTTGCCATCACCCGCAGTTCCCTCAGCCATCGTGTCCGCCCATATTCCCATGACGCCGTCAGCAACTGTCAGATTACATACAGGCACGCGATTGATCGCACGATTATCGCAGCCGCTAAGGATAGCAAGAATTAATTGCCATTATGGAGTCTCATCAGCTCCGCTCATGCTAGCGGATGACATAATTTGCATGAAGGCTACCAGACCGAGAATGACGGACCAGTTCAATTTGGAAGTTGCAGCGACTCCAGAGCAATTACAGCCTTCAAACGCACTGCACTCAGAAGGAAACTCCAGAAGAATCCTCCAAGTCTACCAGCGCCGCACCAAGATGCCGAGAGCTCTCATCTCTGTCCCCGAACCAGTACTGGACAGCCGAATTCACCGCGTAGAGTCGCTCGTTGGCAAGTATGACAATGCAGCATGTATGGACGCCAACCTGTCCGACCCTGCGGAATTCCCCCACCTCCATTGGCAGACTTACATGGAGCACCATTATACCCCAGGCAACAGCTCCAAAAGTCGGATGCGACCAGAATTTAGGGGCTTACAGCATTCATCCTTGATGAATTTGAGGACTCTTCTAGTTTTTGGCACCACGGGACCGGCCTTACAATGCACCCGGTTCCTCCTCAGTCGGATACAGAACGGGTCCCTGTGGCTCAATGAAGAAATTCCAATCCATGCCGAAGACATTCATCGGCTTACAGGGCTATCTCTAAATGGTGCAGATGTCTCCGCTGCTGGCCAGACATCCTCCAAGCGCGCCCGCAAGTCGGGTGACTCAGACCTGTACACCAAGTATGGAACTCGCCGGGGTGGCAAAGGTGCCAAAATTGACTTGATCAACAAACCAGAAATCTGGTTCGCTTGCTACCTGATCGCTAGCAAGACGATGCGCCACTACACGAAGGGAGAATGCACCCTGGACACAATTTCCATTGCAGAGCACTGCACCCGGGGCGCCAAGTTGAATTGGTGCTCTTTCGTGCTGAAGGAACTCTTCGCGGCCTGCGAAGAAAACTACAAGCGTACCACCAGTTTCATTTATGGCTACTTGATTTTAGCTTTCGCCATGTGGAAATGGCACCTTCCTCCTGTCCGGTTTCCAGCGGAGACGACCGCAAGCCAGCCTCTTGCGATGAAATACACCCCCTGGCAGGTGTCCATGGATCCCAGCACCAAACAGGTGAACGCGGAGGCGTTTCGGGCGTGGTACGGGATGATGACAGATGTGGTGACCAACCAGCAACGGGTGCCCAGGCACTTGTTGGACGAGTACAGTGAGCTGGTGTGGTTTAGGGTCAGCCACAGGCACACCTTCCTCCGGCCAACTTACGTGCCGGACACCACCTTTCACATGGCGCCCCTCCGGTTCCAGCTGAATGACGACACCTTTCACCGTGAGGTCTCTGCTTGGCCGGGGGTCGTCAAGCACGTCCGCGACGGGATCACCCGCTATAACTTTGATCGGATGCTGCTGGCACAGCGGCCTACCGCGACCGGCGCAGCGGGGTCCTCACAGGTTGCGGCGGAACCTCCACAAGATGTAGCTGAGACTGCACTGGACCTGCCCGAATCGCTGATCCCGATCGTCGAGCACCTCAATGACCAGGTACGACGACTTAACGTGGCCACCCAAGTTGCTTCAAGTGGTGCCCCTATATTTCCCTCCTTTGCTGAATTTCATATCAGTCGGTCTCGTGTTCCCTCCAATACCGCCCCCCTCATTTCTCCCATCCCCACTAACTTGTTCACCTCTGCCACCCCTATCATCACACCAATGGGCGAACCGGGCCCCGAACCCGATTCATCAGACCCACCTCCATCCAAGAGGGCCCGCATTGCTGTCACAGATCCAGTGGTGGATCTTACTGACGATGATCCACCAGCCACTCCACCCACAGCGACTTTGATTCCGGAGGAACCTCTGATCGATCCGTCAGAGTTCCTCAACCTTCGCCTCCCTCACACTTCTTTCACTCCGTCCACCGCTCCCACCGGCCGACAACCTGCCACCTCCTCCAATCCATCCAATTCCTCAGCCACTGTGTCAGATTCTCTAATCCGGGAACTTTTCGGAGGCGACTACGGGGTGGAAGTCACCTCCAGTACTGCAGCCGTGGTATCGCCGGTTGACCCCGTGGCCACGGCCCAGGACCCTCCTGCTACTATATCTACCAGGTTCACGAATGATGGGGCCAATTCGGCTACCCCTCCCCCAGAGCAGACCACACAGCAAGACCGACCGGAGTCCGAGATGGCCACTTCAGTACAGCAGTAGATGCTGGTCCATCCTCCAGAGACTTCAAGCCGACCAGCGGCCAGCAACCAACCTTCGCAGGAGCGGGTGCCGGAGCAGGGCACACCCAGCACGACCAATGCTGAACCATGGAGTACAGCACAGCTGTACTTGCTCATTCAGCGGGCGGCCCTCAAGGCCGAGCAGATTCACACAGATCTACAGCAGTGGTGTGCTGAGCAGCGTAATCAGATCACAGCGCTTATTGAACAGCGCAATCAGCTGACTAGGGAGAAGACCAACCTCCAGGAGTAGGTCAACATTGCTGTTCAGGCGTTGTCCAACGTATGGCCTGCTGCAAGGGCTCATTATGCTCCACTCCCTGCTGATATAGCGGAGAACAATATAACACTCCAAGCTCACCACCTCAGGACTGTTTTCACTGTTGTTTGCAGGGGGAACCAGGAACTACAAGCGGCGTTAGCCGCACGGCCATCCCTTCCAGATCCACCCAGTGTCCATTCAGAATAGGTGACTGCCAAGCAGACGCAGGCAGTTAGTATGCAAGCAACTCTCCATTCCACTGCAGCCGCGACTTCTGCCCCTCTGCGAAGTCTGCAGGATTGCTCACTCGCGCTAACTGTCAAGACGCAGCCTATCGCTGCCCAGCTGCAACAGATTTCCCGGGACATCCAGGCGACCGCGGACCTAGCAAGGTTAGATCAGCTCTACGCCTAGTCGGACGAGCTTGAACTTCACATGCAACAGACTGAGGCCGACTCGGCAGCGGCCAAGCACGTCATCCGGGAAATTCGTCCGCCCATCCGAGCCCGTGCCGACTCCATCCACCAGCTGGACGCCAAGGCCGAAGCCCAGCTTGCCATGTTGTTCGGGGCTGACCCGACGACGATAGACGAAGCAGCCGCCACCCAGATCTCTCAAGAAGCCGACTTGCTTATGCAGGAATGGCAGCAAGCTGTGGCGGAATTCACCGAGTTTAGAGATACAGCACTCCGCCGGGTCCCGGAGTTGGGGCCCTTGTTTGAACAACCAAGTGGCGGAGCACAGCAGGAAAGGGCGCAGGGTGACGGCACAGCAGAACAGAGCACGGGTGCCAGCGGGGCAATGGAAGTAGAAACTGTTATTTGTGATTGACTCGCGGACGAGTCAAGGAATTGTGGTCGGGGCCTGTTGGGGCCCTTGTTTTTGTTTAGTTTTGAAATCTTGGCCAAGACATTTTGAGTTTTGACCCTTTTTGAGTTGCGGAATAAATACACATGGCAACCATGACCGCGCCGCAACTACCAGGAGTTGCGGAGCTACCAAGGTGGCGCGGAAGCACTCGATAGCTGGAGATAGAACAGGGATAAGTGCAGATGAAGGAAACACAGCAGAAAACAGAAAGTGGAACACGCAGACATCAGGAGAGAAGCTGGGAGAAGCCGAAGTGAAGACACAAAGGAGCTGATAGTCGTGAGAGCAGGTGAATAAATAAGGGTCACCCAGCGGAAAAGAGAGTTGTTGAATGCAGGCTGAAGAGGTTGCGAGGCTCGAGACAGGGAAAGACGCGCAGGGCGTCTGCGGAGGATTCATGCATGTTCTTCATATGGTTTCTTATCTTCTATTCTACCTTTCTGTTCTAAAACTCATCTGTATCAGATTTGTAGCTATCTGTGGGAATGCCATGTAATCATGTGTTCTTCCAAGAGATTAATACAATGAGAGATTACTCTCTAAATAAGATGTCCATGTGCTTATAATGTGTTCCTGCTAGCTTAAAATTTTATTTGTGAATGTCCGAATGCTTAATGCATATTATGATCTTGCAAAATGCATATAGCTTGTATATGTAATGAATGCACCGTCCTTCTGCCAGCTTGCGGGTGTGTTCTCTTGCCATTGACTCTCATCCCCTTTATGCATGGTTGCGGCACGCTGTGGGGAGACGCACCGCTCTCCGCAGCAGGTGAAAATTCCGGCGTGTTCCTAGACTACACCTCCAGACTCCCTTGTTGGCCACTCTTGAACCTCGGGTCTTGTCCGCGGTGACCCGACTTCTCGCCAACAATTGACATTGAAGAAATCTATTGGAATGTCACCCTACCAACTTGTGTATGGCACGGATGCAATTTTTCCAACCAGCCTTGGTGTGCCAGTTATGAAGTTAATTCAAGAGTTGCAAACTGAAGATAATGACATGATCAGAAGAATAAATCAAACAATTCATCTTCAACAAACTAGAGAGGAGGTTTATAAAAAAGCATTGCAGAAGCAGGACAACATTAAAAAGCTTTTTGACAGAAGAACAAAGGCCAGCAATTTCAATATTGGGGACAAAGTTTTAAAGTGGGACTCAAGGAAGGAATACAAGGGCAAGCATGGAAAATTTGAAAACTTATGGCTTGGCCCTTATCTCGTTCATTCAGTTGTTGGTAATAATGCCTTTTTCTTACAAAAGCTGAATTAAGCAGAATTGTTTGGGGGTCCTGTCAATGGAAGGAGGCTCAAACATTACTTCTCTTGATCCATGTCACGTTCTGAAAAGCCTTTTTATCTTTTTCTCATTATAAATATTTCACCCATCATTGCATACAAAGTTAGAAAAATCAAAATACAAAAACAGTGAAAGAAAGAGAAGAGGGAAGATTGTAAAAACAATAAAGGTACAGCCCCATACCAACAAAAAGAGAAACAAATCTGAAAGTGTGCAAGCTCAAATGCCACTCCTGAAAAAAAACACTTCTAGTTAGTCAAACAACCTAATATTGACTAATTAGCTTTAAATTTTCTGCTGATAGGGTAGTGAATTCGATTTGCCAAACTGTTTAATCTTAGCTTATCAGTAGTTAGATTAGGCTAGAAATTAAAGGTGCAAACATGCTCAAAATCTGAACCTATGTTTCCAAAACATGAATGACTCGAATCTACTTAAATTTCTGAGTCAAAACAGAGGAATAACTGGTTCTAATTAGCTCAAAATCTGAACCAGTCAAACAAAGAAAGAACAACTCAAGAAGAAGTAAAAACAAAGCTGTAAAAAGATGAAGGAAGTGATTGAACTTTCAGATCATAAGCCTTCCATTTTGATTTAAATTTTTGCAAAATAATATCTATGTGCAGCTTGTTTTTTATGCCATAGATCAGCATCAAGTTAGACTGTTCAATCCTGACTTGAATGCTTTTAAATTTCTGTTGTAGAATTTAGAGAATAAAAATCTGTTAGACTGTTTAATCCTAACAGATTAGTAGATTAGGTAGAGAATCATATGGACTCAACTGTTTAATTTGATTCCATGGAGAAATAAGGAGTAGAAATAGATTAGATTTCCTACTTTCAAAAGAATAAAATATAGTAAAGAGTTTTCCAATCCAAGTGCATTCTAATGAAGAAAAAATGTTAGATCAATAGGATTGGGTAGGTAGAAAGCTTGTTGATGAAGGATCCATTTTTTTTATGGCTGCTAATATGTTTTTAGAGCAAAAAGAAAATAGGGCAGCCCAATGGATAAGGCACTGATCAACCTCCCAGAGAAAGCAAGTCTGAAGTTCTTGATGCCTTCAACAAGGCACCATCCCCAAGTGGAGCCACTATTAGCCATCTATAAAATTTGTTATATCAAATGTTGGCTAAATCATTTTTGAAGCCTTCAAGAAACAAATTTTATTGATACAAAGATGTTATCTCTTGAAGACTCTTGAAGGCCTCATGCCTCTGTTCAAATCTTCACTGTTGTTCCCATTTCACATCAATTACTGACAATGAAGAAAAGACCTGCTGCAAAAAACCCCTTTTTCCCTTCCTCCACTCAAAAACTAACCTTCATTTTGCTCCCCTTTTTCTCCATAAAACTCCTCTATTTTCATGATTCCCCTTCTTCCATTCATGAAAAACATTTTTACATAGTTAAAAAATTATTTTTAAACTATATCAAAACCCCCAAATCCATTGCAAAACATTGAAAAAATCATAAAAAATACATATTTTTGTATTAAGGCTTAGTCTTAAACCACTTCCCCTCCATGTGCCCCAGCGCTGGAACCAAGTGCTAAAGGTCACAAGCACTTATCGCATCAGAGAAAAGAAAAAAGTGTTGTTGTTTGCGTTAAACAAAAAACTCTGATTGCAATGGCCCGATCGCGCAATCGCATCGGCCTTCCCCGATCGCACAATTGCATTGCAAATTTTTCATCGGGTGCATTAAAATATTTCTCCACCTCTGATTGACTCCTCCCAATTCATTTCCCACTGTCGATCTAATCTGCAGATCAACAGTCCACATGTGATCGCATCAGAGTTTTCCATCGGGTGCATCTAATTACTTTAATTTCCCTCCCTCCAATCGTCAATTCCTGATTTATTCTCCACCGTTGATCTCATGGGTTGATCTCATCCGATAGCCGACAATCATCCTGAACCCCCAACTTCAATTTAAACCATATTTTCCTCCGAGCTAAGGTTTTTTACCTTTTTCCTTTGTATTTTCTCCATTTCTCTATTATACATCCCAGATCGCTCCCGACCATCGATATCTGGGCGATCGACGGATCTGACATATTCTCTCCCTCTACTCTCCTTTCAACCTCCACAAAAATATATACACCATTGGATGATGCCATCCAATGGATAGGCTCTCTCCCCACACCCTCTGCAGCAGTTAAACCCACAAACATAGGATTTCTTAATTCTTTTCATATTTTGCAGGTTTGAATATTTTGTTCCGTCATATTAAAGAGAAAGCCGAAGGTCAGGAATGATGATTCCCACGCCTTTGATTTATCGTAGGGAACCATCCACAGGGCTCTATTGCATGTCTCGTCATTGCTTCATTGGCATTGATGCCTCACGAGGCCTGCGCAGCACTGCACATCAACAAGACACAGTGAGTAAAATCACAATCAAAGAGTATTAGTGTAGAAGACAAAACATACCGGAAATGGAATATTGAAGACTAGTTTGGGGATTACGGCTAATATTGATTATCAAAATCCTAATCCTCCAAATTAAAACAAAATTAAAGAAAATCATAAGCGTTAACAGACAGAAAGGCCTGCACCGCCTCAACAGAGGCGAATTGATTCCTCTCAGCTACCACAGTGCCACCTGTAGCCACAAGCATTCAAACAGAGGCCAAATTTATTGATCAAAAGAAAATATTTTCCTCAGCTCAGCCGAAGAGTCAATTCTGCCAAAGAACTTAATGCAAAAATATCAGCAGAGTTAATATTACATGACGCAGAGCCTTAAAAGTCAACATAAGCTCCCACCGAGCTTAATTCTTAAATGTAAAACATTTAATACAGAGGAAACATATGTAAGCTTCTTCATTGAGCCCATCAAAGGATGAGAAGCCTTCAGTCTGTATTAAATTCCCTGAGAGATCTTTTATCCTCTCCCACCTCGTCATTCCTTCTATAAATATTCCTGTAGAAGATGAGAAATTATTGGTTGCTAAACTTTGAAATATACTTGAGCTTGAGACTTCTACTTGTAAATAGTGTTCACTGGCTCTTAGAGCTCTTCTTGTGATAGATAAGTTAGTATGGGAAGTGTAGATGATTTCTAAACTAAAGCATTGGAATTAAAGCTGTAACTGGTTTGGAGCATCAATACAAGCTGATTTATGGGATCCTGGTCTATGTCGATGGTGATGTTATTTCTTATTGTGAATTGTTATTTTACTTCTGTTTTCACTTTGTTCATCTTCTCTTATAAAGAACAACATGCATAGAGTTAGGACCTACTGTATATCAGTACCCTTCTCTGACTGAAAATATTTATCTGTATGTTTTCTTCCAAATTGTGTTATTTAGGAATGATTTAATTCAGTTTAAGCAGTAGGAATGCTGGCGTTCCCTCGTCCTCCTGTCTTAGCTAAATATTGTTCTTGAATGTTATTTTCATTTCATGTCAAGTAGAGATGAACTAAGGAAGATATGGTGTGCCCTGGTCCTAGTTTTATCCCAAAAGACTGTCTGAAAGTTTCCCTTGGAATGTGTTAAAAGCTGGCTAGTTTAAAAGTACTTACCAGATCTTAGGCCATTCTTTGTTATCTTTGTGTTTGTCTTGAAATTTACCAAGTAAAGCAGAGCTAGGAGAGGATTTGTGGTGAGCCCGGCCGGCTAGTTTCTACTCCAACAATTGCCTTCAAGTCCCCTTCTGTTTTTAAGTGTTTTCTATTGAAAGTATATCAAAGGCTAGCTAGTTTCAAAGTACTTACCAGATCCTAGATTGCTTCTTTGTCTTTCTCAAGTGTTTGTCAAAGGCTGGCTAGTTTCAAAGTACTTACCAGATCCTGGGCTGCTCTTTGTTCTTCATCTGTTTAAATTCCCTTTCTTTATGTATCATTTCATTCCATAAATCAACTTTAAAGATATCCTTAGACATAGATGACTTGCCCCATGGACCACTCTTGCCCCTTGTTGTTTCAATTAAACCCTATTATGACTCCATAGCCCAATGGACTAAAACCTGCAATTGTCTATCTTTTTGGCCGAAGCTTGTTTTATTTGCTTGCAAATTCTCACCTTTGGAACTCTTTGCATCTAGGACTTTCCACCTCAAATAATAATCATGATCAACCATCCAAAACAAAACAAAACCCTTGGCCTTCATAACTAGCCTAACATCATTACCATAAACTTTCAAAGACAAATCCATCTTTGCAACTTATTGGAGAGATCCCTCTCCGGATTTAGTAGGGCTAGATCCTAGAATCCCAAAGTGGTTGAAATAATGTTGTTTTTGATTAGATTTCTGCCAATCTTGCATAATTACGTATTCCTAACACCTCGCTATAGGAGAAAAGGTCTCCTCATAAGCAATCCCTTCAACTTGAGAGTACCCCTTGACCACAAATTTTAACTTGTACTTATCTATGCTTCCGTATGCTGCATGATTAATCTTGTAAATCCATCTAGAATCTACCACTGATTTGTATGCTGGTCTTGGGATCACTTCCAAAACACTATTTCTGACAATGGATTCATATTCCTCTACCATAGTATCAACCCATACAGGATTCTCTACTACTTCCTAGAATGAGGCTAGTTTTGTCTCTACTTGCTCAGTCATTAGAGCCATGTAGACAGTGTACCGATCCAGTGACCTCCTCTACTTGCGTTGTGATGTGGGTGCTCCCACCTTCTCTGTAGCATCCCGCAATAACCTATTACCTTCCCTGGTTAGTTTCCTTCCTTCACTAGATGTCTCTACTTTGAGTGGTTATCTCCACTCTCTCCTCTACTTGTGGATGCTCCACAACTTCTTGAGGTTCTTCCTTCGGAGTAAAAAGCTCCTGACCTACATGCAACTAAAGCTCCCTCCCAAGGGAACACTTCATTGCCTTCTCCTCATCGAACTTCACATCTCTACGAACAACTGTCATCTTGAGAGATGGTAGGTACACACGATAGTTGTGAGGTGTATTAATGTAACCCACAAATATTCCCAACTCTATTGTCGACTCTAGATTATTCCTTGCTTCATTGGAGACATGGAAATATACTGATGCTCCAAATATCCTGAAGTGTGACACATCTATTATGATGAGGACTCCCATTCCACAAATAGACCATTGTGTTTCATGCTTCCACCCACAAGTACAACGGTAGGCCTTGGTCATGTAACATCGCCCTTGATGTTCCCACAATGCTTTTTTTCTTCTTCTCAACCATCCCATTATGTTGTGGGTTGTGGGGTGTTGTCAACTCTTGTTGAATGCCTTCCTTTGCACATAAATTTTTAAATTCATTAGACACATACTCACCTTCGTTAGCGCTCTTGAGAGCCTTCACTTTCTTGCTAGTTTGTTTCTCAACAAGTGCTTTAAATTCAACAAACTCAGAGAATGTTTGGATTTTATTATGCATGAAGAAAATCCATCACTTTGTGAGAAATCATCTAAAAATATCACATAATACCTGTTCTTGGTAGTGGAGGCTGTCGAGAAAGGTCCACAAACATCAGAGTGGATCCTTTCAAGGATTACATGCACCTTGATTTCCCAATCATGGAAGGTGGCTTTGGTATAATTCCCCAAGGTACACCCTTTGCATGTATTTTTCTTCTCTAGTGCTCATTTGGGGAGGCCTATGGTGATCTGATGCATGATCTTCAAGGCTCCATGATGAAAATGGTCAAGTATTTTAGGGCATAATTCACTGACATCTTGGCTATTCACCTTCTCCACAATTGTTCTCAAAGTAACACAGTCTTCCATATATAGATTTTATAGGTTCTTCACTTGAACCTCGATCTGCTTCACTTGTCCCATGGCGATGTGTCTTAGGAATTCCTTTCCTTTGCAGAATATCAAATCGTAGCCACGGTATTCCAACACTGCGATGGAAACCATATTATTCTTTAGACCCGATACAAACATCACATCCTTGAGCCTGAGAGGGGAGCCTGACTCCCTCTGAAAGGTAACGGTGCCAATCTCGGTCACCTTGTGCCTTCCATCATCTCCCATCTTGATGTGTATCTGGATATATTTCTCCTCCAACTCATTGAAGAAATCTCCGTTCCCCGTCCTATGGAATGAGGCACCGCTGTCAAGATACCAATCACTTCCCATAATTGTGCTTTCCATGCATTCAATGAGAGTAAAATCAAGATCTAATTGTGAAGCTAGAGCTTCACTTGCCACTCCACTTGAGGTCTTCTTGCTTGTCTTATTATGTGGACATTTTATGGCATAGTGCTCAAATTCATGACAGTGAAAGCACTTGATTATGGACAAGTATTTCTTGTTGCCCCGCTGAATTGATTCTACTTTGGATTGGGATTTATTCCCTTTCCCTTTATTTTTCTTTAAATACAAGGAAAAATTCTCCTCATCCTCGCTCTTGACTGAAGTCCTCATTTCCGGTTATTCCGCCTTATTTCTTCTTCCACTAGATCAAACCATAATCACTCCCAGTTGGTAGTTTCTTTCTACCATTTACCGAATCTTGATAACTATGACAACTCTTGGGAAGGACCAAAAGGGATAGCACTACCAAGTATTATTCTAGGACATTAACAGCGACTTTGCCAAGTTCATCATGACATTGTGTAAACCTGCTTAGGTACTGTGGAATTGTGTCATTATTTTGCATCTTGATAATTCGAAGCTTGTCCTTGAGTGCCAAATTCCCGTGGTCACTATTGTTCTTGAACAAATTTGCCATTGTTTTCCACATTGTGAATGGAGTCCCTTTCCTGTGGATATTTGAGACAATATGATCGCATACTCCCTCCAATAAGATTCTGTTCGCTTTGGACACATCTGTTAGGTCCCTATAATACTAGTATGTTCCCATTATTTTTATTGTATCCCCTATTGTTATTGTTGTTCCCATGTATCCCCCATGTTGTTACTGTTGTGCCCCATAGAATCCCACTATTGTTATTGTTGTGCCCTTAAATTTTTATTGATATGTAGGTCTAATTATATTATGACCCCTTAGATCCCTATATATACAAAGGAGGTCATATCATTTGTATCATATAAGAATTGTTAATTTATGTAATGTAAAGGATGTTTCCCCCTCAAAGAGGATAATTTTTAAGTCATTTATCTATCTTTTCTTCTATTTTATGAGTTGGTTGTATAACATTTGGTATCCAAGCTTTGGATTCTAGGGTTTCACTACTTCAAAAAGGCCATCTTGGAATTTTTCCTATAAATTCATTTTTACGATGCTTAAAAAGTTGAAATTGAAACCACGTGGAGATGAAATCTTGATGAATTTCGTGTATGGATTTCACATTTTTGTTCAGTATATTTTCGGACATATGGGCCAAATAATTTAGGGTTTCTACATGCTCCAGAATTTAGTCATAAACAAGTGTTCAATGGAAAATAGTCATAAATTTCTCTCCTAGCTTCAGATTTGAATTTCATAAAAAGTGAAAAAATAGAACATATTTTAGTTTCTCTTGTATAAATTTTAGGGCTTAAAGTTGAAACAATGACACGTGGCACTCCGTACAAGTTCGATCTATCGAAAAAATCCATAATCAGGCGATCATGGGATATTGGGCATAAATTTATCTTGAAGAATCCAATTTTGGTTTGACTTGTGGCGTTGGAAAGAAGACTCAAAGGGATATCACAGGACAAAATTTCAAACCTTGGAAAGCCGAAATTACATAGTTACAACCATTTCAATATCAAGCTCCTAAAAGCAAGAAAAATGTTTGTATGTTTTAAAAAAATTCCCATAAATTTTGTTTGAAAATCAATTTGAAGTGATTCCAAGGGAATATTGAAGCATAGATATTAGTATTGGGTTCTAAAATTCCTCCAATAAAAAAAAATTCTACACCCATTAAGCCCTCAGAAAGCTCTACTATAACGCATGAAGAGGAAGAATTGCAACATAATAAATCAAAATTACGGGACCAAGTGCAACATATTTTTCTCTCACAAAGAAAAACCAAAGATGACATTATAGGGGAGATGGAAGGTTTAAAGGAAAATTAAAATAAGACATGGATCGTTTAAAAGTAGAAATAAAATGTGACATGAATGGTTTAAAAGCATACATGGAAGGGTCGAAAAAGTTGCTGCAACAAAGGCTTCTCAGTGGTGACAAGGTAATCCATGAAAATCACGATGAGGAAAAAATGAATATGAATTATGATTTTAGAGACTCCAATGTGGGGTTTAAGAACCACGAGATTCCAAATATAGATATGAGGAAGCTTGATGACAAGGATTCGGTAACATGGATACTAAAAATGGAGTAATATCTTGATCTACAGGATGTGCAACCCTAAAAAAAGGTAAGTATTTCATCTTTATATTTAGAACCCAATCAGTTTGTATGTTATATATGGATTTGTTCTCATAAACCACTTGTCACCTGGTCAATATTTACAGAGGAAAAAATAGCACATTATGAAGATAAAAAGAGAAATATAAATCTCAAACAAAAGGGTTAAATGGTGAAGCACATTGAAGACTTCCAAAAATTGAATATTAGCATAACTCATATTCTAGAGGAGCATAGGATTGATGTCTTCATAGGAATTTTAAAAATATAACATCCAAAATGATGCTCGATTTTGGGAACATGATTCATTGGAGAAGGCATTCAAGGTGGCAAGAAAAGTTGAAAGCAAAATTATGGAAACAAGGAAGTCTACCACCCACAACTATAAAGATGGAGGTGTTGTTGCTCCTGGTCTTCCACAACCTACAAGGTTAACACCACAAAAATTGGAGGAAAATATAACAAAATGGCTTTGTTACAATTGTGATAACAAATACACTAAAGGTCATAGTTGTGCTGAGAAGAAATTATTCTACATAGATTATGAAGAGGAGGAAGAAAAGGAACAAGAAACATCAAAAGAAGAGGACATACACCAAGAGCCAACCCCCAAGAAAGAATAAATGAATCCGAACATATCTTGTAATGCATTGGAAGGAATTACCACTCCTCAAACTCTTAAGATAGAAGTATATATCAAGAAGAAAAAGGTAATAGTTCCCATGGATTCGGGTAGTACCCATAATTCTATTCATTGTAAGATAGCCAAGGTATTGAATTGCTTCCTATATCTAGCACCATAGTGTCAAGTGATGGTTGCAAATTGAGGAACTAGAAATTTATCTGGAAAATGCCATAATATCAAGCTAACCATGGGGGAATATGTATTGAATAGTTCAATGATTTCCATTCCAATGGGTGGTGCTGATGTTGTACAAGGAGTCCAATGGTTACAATATTTGGGGACGATAGCTTTTAATTTTCAAGATATTTCCTTGAAATATTTTGGGAAGGAAAGGAAGTTAGATTAAGGGGTATCACAGGGAAACCTAGAAATATAATTAGCTCTAATGGCATGAAAAATCTTCTAAAGAAATAACAACAAGCGTCATTGCAAATATGCTCACTAGATGTTCAAGCATTGAAATCATCCATTTCTCCAGATCTCCAAAAAGTCTTGAACAATAATTCCAAGGTTTTTGAGACTCCAAAAGGCCTCCCATTTATTCGTGATCATGATCATGCTATTCATTTGATTCCAGGAAGTGTTCCTCCAAATATCATACCTTACATATATCCATATTCCCAAAAGAGTGAAATTGAACGTATGGTTGCATAAATGCTAGAGCCAGGTACAATTCAAACTAGCCAAAGTTATTTCTCTACTCCAGTAGTATTGGTGCACAAGAAGGATGGATCATGGCATATGTGTTCAGATTATATGGAGCTCAAAAAGTTTACTGTTAAAGATAGATTTTCCATTCTTGTAATTGATGAATCGTTGAATGAGTTACATGGAGCAATTTACTTCACCAAGTTGGATATTTGTTTAGTATATCATCAAATTAGAATGAAGACTGAAGAAATTCCGAAAATGACATTCAAAACTCATGAGGGTCATTATGAATTTTTGGTCATGCCTTTTGGCCTTACTAATGCACCTTCCACATTTCAAGTTTTGTTGAATTCCATTTTCAAACCCTTCCTTAGAAAATTTGTGTTAGTATTTTTTGATGATATACTAATCTATAACAAGTCTTAAAAGGATCATGTTCAACATGTTGATAGGGCGCTCAAAATATTAGAGGAGAATAAATTATATGCAAAAACCTTCGAATGTTTATTTGGAGCAAAGGAGGTGGAATACTTGGGTCATATTATATCTCATGAGGGTGTTAACCCCGATAAAATTAAAGCCATTGAGGAATGGAAAATCCCCACAACCATAAAGCATCTTCGAGGATTTCTCGGGTTGATAGGGTATTGTCTCAAGTTTGTTAATAATTATGGGAGAAAATAAGCACCTCTAACAACATTATTGAAGAAATATGCATTTTATTGGACTCCAGAAGCAACTAAGGCCTTTGAACATATAAAAGAGGCAATGCACAAAGCACTAGTCTTAGCTACGCCAGACTTCACAAAAACCTTTATTGTGGAATTTTATGCCTCAAGAAATGGAATTAGTGTTTTTTTAATGCAAGAAGGAAGACCCATTGCTTTTGAAAGTCATCCAATCAAAGGAAAGTATTTACACAAATGTATTTATGAGAAGGAAATGCTGGCAATACTACATGCACTAAAGCAATGGAGACCTTACCTAATGGGAAGACACTTCAAGATATAAAAAAAAAATCATGATAGCCTTAAATAATTTTTGTAACAAATATTATATTCACAGGATCAACAAAAATGGGTCACAAAGATGTTGGGTTATGACTTTGAAATCATCTACAAAAAAGGGAAGCAAAATGTTGTTGCAGATGCACTTTTGAAGAAAGGATGAGGATGTGGAAGCATTGCTTTGTGCCTTTTTTATTATCCAACTTAATTGGATAACCAAAGCAAGGGATGAATGGAAGAATGACGAAGAGGTGTGGAAACTCATTCAAATGTTGAAACAAAATCCCAATAAATTTGATACATTTAGCTTTAAAAATGATTCATTATGGTAAGAAGATCACTTATATCTTTGTAATAATTCCCAACTCAAGCAAAAGATTCGTTTGGAATTGCCTCCCCCTTAAGAGGGCACTCAAGATTTTTAAAAACTTACCATATGGTAATGAAGGAATTTTTTTGGGATGGACTTAAATCCGATATCCAAAAGTTTGTGGCAGAATGTTTGGTTTTCCAATAAAATAAAGTTGAGACAATTAAGACCCCCAGTCTGTTACAACCTTTATCCATTCCAAGTCAGCGTTGGGAGGAGATCTCAATGGATTTGATCACAGGTTTTCCCAAGTATGAAGGAAAGAGTGTCATCATGGTGGTAGTTGATAGAATTACCAAGTATGCACACTTTTGTGCATTATCTCATCCTTTTAAAGCTATCACATTGCTACCGCATTTATCGAAACAATTCAAAAGCTACATGGAAACAAAAATATTATTGTAAGTGACAGAGAACCCATTTTCACTGGAAATTTTTTGACGGAATTATTTTCTTGTCTTGGTACTCAATTAGCTCATAGCTCAACTTATCATCCTCAATCTAACAGGAAAACTGAGATAGTGAACAATTTTTTGGAAGGATATCTTCGTTTCTTTGTATCTGATAAAAAAAGGCAATGCGTCAAGTGATTACCTCTAGATGAATGATGGTATAAAACTTCCTTCCATACTGCAACAAAAATGGCACCATTTATGGAACTTTATGGATATCATCCACCATCCATCACATCATATTTAAGAGAAACTTCTAAGGTTTAAGTAGTGGAATATCTCATCGAGCATCAACAACAATTTCTACAACTCTTAAAGGATAACCTCACTCTGGCACAAAAACGAATGAAACAATAGGAAAATCATCATCGTAGTGAAAGAAGTTTTGATGTAGGTGATTGGTTAGTTTTAAGACTACAACCATACAAACAAATGTCCCTCAAGCAAGCTAAGAAGGATAATAAATTATCACCCAAGTACTATGGTGCTTACAAGGTGTTGCAAAATATTGGTACTATGGCATACAAATTGGAGTTGCCTGCATCTTCCAGAGTACACCCATTTTTCCATGTTTCATGCTTAAATAAGGTGATTGGTGACAAGCTCCCATTTCAATCAGTGTTTCCAGAACTCAACGAAGAAGGAAAAATCATATTTGAGTCTCAAGTAGTCACAAAAACAAGAACCCGACAACTACAAAATCAATTAGTTTCAGAGTCTCGTTAAGTGGAAGAACTTACCTGCTAAAGATTCCACATGGGAGGATGAAAATTTTATACAGAAGCATCTGAAACTACTCAAGTGTTGAGGACAACACTTTTTTGAAGGAGAGGGGCATGTTAGGTCCCTATAATACTAGTTCCCCTTATTTTTATTATCAGTGTAGCCCCTATTGCTATTGTTGTGCCCATGTATTCCCCATGTTGTTATTTTTATGCCCCATAGAAGGCCACTATCGTTATTGTTGTTCCCTTACATTATTATTTATATGTAAGATCTGATTATATTGTGACTCCTTAAGCCCCTATATATACCAAGGATATCATTTGTATCATCCAAGAATTGTCTATTTATCTAATGTAAAGGAGGTTTCCCACTCGAAGAGGATAATTTTTAAGTCATTGATCTATATTTTCTTCTATTTCGTAAGTTGGTTGCATAACACCATCCTTATTCCACTGAGAAAGATTATGGGCATCAGATACTTGGGGTTTTTCTACATCTTACTTGATGTATTATAACAGTCCATTTTCATCCAATACTGCCTCCATGCAGTCCTTCCATGCCAAAATTTTTGCGGTGCCTTCCAAAGCATACTCGAGCCCAAGTCCATTGAAAGACATCTTCTCACACCTGGAGAAAACCTGTAACACTAATATTCAAATTTGAATATCCCGCAAAGACAACTTCAAAATCTCTTATCTACTATCAATGATTTGATACCATGTAGAAATTAATGTGTAGATTCTAAACTGCTCTTGAAATTTACTAAATCACAAGACTAGAAGTTGCTGTACCGAGATGCGGAAGAAATTCACGACTGAGAACACAAATCAATAACATGCATCAAGATTCAACACACATACACACATATTTATCTAGGAGAAAGCAATTGCGGAAATCTCCTTACTATTTTTATAGCATTAATCAAAGAATCTAGATGAATACAATATGTTTTCTCAAGCGTGAGCATAACCTGCACATGTATCTTCTATCATTTGTCTGACTGACTGAACCTGACCAATACTTAGAAAAATTTTGAAGCCTCCAAGCTCCTATTTCCTTGAATTTTTCATTGAGGAAATAACCCCTATTTTTTAGGGAAATTCCTCAATTGCATTGTGAAATTCTTGTAGGCCCATCCTTTGATTACATGCACCACCTACACAATTTGGACTAGTTTACAACTGATAGTACATTTCCCTTGAACTACAATATCAACTGGTGATCCATGTGGATATTGGTGGCTACCCGCCTATTCCACTCAGGGCCCCAACATTATTTCTTTCAGTTTTTCAATTTCCTTAATTATATCACAATTTACTATTTTGAGCAGTTTTTCGGGTCCTGAACTTCTGGAGCAGTTTTGAGGCCCTAAACGATTTTTTTTGGGGAAAAATGGGAGCAACATGGGTCTTAGATAGATCGTTCTGAATCAAATTTGTAGTCCTCGGATAGATATTTCTAACGAGGTATGGTGCGTGTCAAACAAAGATGGTATGCCAAAGTTACGTCCCCGGGAAGTTGATGTACCAATTTACCCAAACGGGGCCCATAGTTTTGGTGCTTCATCTCCTAGGGTTAGGTTTTTGGATGTTTATGGTTTTCCATTGTTTCTCAATAATAAATAGGCCCTTGAGCCTCATTGTAATACAATTCAGAGGCCTGTAGCCACCACATATGTTAGTATGAATCCTTTGTCGAAGTGTACGAAAAAGGACCAATTTAGCTACGCATAACTAATAGCCCTAACAACAAAAGTGGCTGCCAATATCTCCAGATCTGCAGTTAGTTGAACATAAAAGAGCTGCAAAAACCAGATCTATGCATGGAAAGACATTAAGCAGAAAAAATAAGGGTTTGCTCCATATACCAATAGACAAGACAAGAACAATTTTTGAAATAATTTTTATATTAATTGGGCACCTGGGAGGAAAACAAGAAGGCGTATCCAATTCTCCTCAGTGGGATGGGTTCTTGGAAGTCCTCAGCACTTCAGATCTAAGATTTCTCTCTTGTTGGTGTAGAAAACCCACACAAAGAATGGAACTCAAAGGGAGCTCACACAGCAAATGGCAGAAAATGGTGACCAAGTGTATAGATCCAGAGTGATCTAATAGGCAACAAAAGGTGAAGAATGGTAGGAAAAACTCTCCTATTTATAACAAAATATTGGGTCATTCTAGATCTTGGTGCATGGGTTAACCAGATCTAGATCCACTTTTTATGGAATATTTTATTATATTTGTTGGATGGAAAAGGTATTTGACTTGGGTCAAATCCCTTAATTTGTCAAAAATAAATAAATAAAAGATTTATTTATCTTTTTAAGGAAGCGGTTAGAAGATAATCAAATAAATAATGATTTATTTAATTATTTAAGGAAGTGGTTGAAAGATAATTAAATAAATAGTGATTTATTTAATTATTTGTGGGTGATTTGGTCATATTTAACAAGGAATATTATCTAAATAAGGTCTAAATAATTATTCCTAGAAAATAATAAGATAAATAAAGGTTTATTTAATTAATTTCTTTGATTTTGGGTTAAACATGACTGGGAATAATAATTAAATTATGGTTTAATTAATTATTCCATGAGGAAAATCAAACAAATATAGGTTTGTTTAATATTTCCTTTTGGGGTTTCCTGTTTTAACATAGTGAAGGCAATTTTACTTAGGGTAAAATTGGTCTTACATGGTGTACTTTGGTCCATCTAATGATAATAGGTTAGATGACCAAAAAATGGTGTAACAACATATCTTCTCAGAGATAAGCTACCAGCGCCTTAAGCTAGTTTATTTCCATTCTTTCTGTAAACAAATTTCAGTTCTTTGATATTAATTAAATGAAGTGTTATTTCCAATGCATTTTTGTATTTATGGTTATATGTGTATTCTATTGTGTTCCTGCATAAATCCGGATTAATGGTATTAGAGCGGTATGTTCTTTCTCGATCCTTCTTTGCATGTCCCCAATGAGGTCGGGGTATAAGGAGCTAGGGCTCGATCTGGTTGAAACTTTGCAAGATCAGCCTCGCAAACCCTGACAACCATGGGGGAAGAAAAGAAAGATGAGGGAGCAGGATATCCTATCAAAATATTTCTCGAGGAGGCCCTTGAAAAATAAAGGAATGTGATGATGGATAACTTTTCCTAGATCGTTCAACGACTGCCCATCAGCGGCGCATCTACATCCAATAGCCCCTCTGGAGGCGCAACTCCTTCTAAGGTACAAGTAAACTTTGAAATTCCCATATTTGTGGCCAAATAGATGCAGATGTCATAGATAGATGGTTGAATCTATTAGAAGGATATTTATCGGTTCATGGCTTTTCTGATAGGGAGAAGATTATTTTTGCACTCCTCAAAGCTACCCCCATGTCAAGGATTGGTGTGAAACCTACTGTCAGAAAAATGATGAGGGGGAACCCTCTCTGTTCTTGGTCTTACCCACTTGGAATTATTTTCGAGATTCCATTAAGGAACAATATTATCTTGTGGGGAGCTATGAGGACAAGTACATACAATGGATTACACCGCGACAACAAAGGGATCAAGATGTACATGAGATGATGAATCTGTTCCATACAAAGGGATGAAGATGTGAATGAGATGATGAATGGGTATCAAAGATTCAGAGAAAAATTTGGTGCTGAAGTACCGTAGATGTCTGCATAAATACATTCAGGAGGAAATGGAGTTCCTTGACATCTCCTCGCTTGGTACAACATGCTGGTATGCTACCAAGATTGAGAAAAAATTCAAACAGAAGAAGCGATACTTTGGATATGCAAATCAAAATCAAGGGAAAGGTGCCCCCAAACCATAGAACAAAGGACAAGGCAAAGGCATGGTAGCCTAAGACAACCTACCAAAGCCGCAAGAAAATAACAACACCGCGAAGCCGAAGAAGGACATAAGAAAGTGGTGTGAGTTCCATAAGAGCTCCACTCACAACACAAGGGAGTGTCAGGCCAAGCAGTCACTGGTGGCTGAGATGAGGGCTTCTAAATCAGATGCATGCTCTGACTTTGAATCAGAACCTGAAAAGGGGAATGACAAAGGGAAGCAGATTATTGATGCAGATCCTAACGCCACCATTGCCACTTCAAAGATCCAGAAGGAAGAACCAGAAGATCCAAAGGAGGAGGAACATCTCTTCCGCTCCTAGATGTGGGTAAAGGGTTCCCCGCTACAACTCATTGTCAATAGTGGAAGCCAAAAGAACCTCATTTCAGCAGAGGTTTTGAAGTGGTTGGGCTTGCCGACTACAACACACCCACAACCGTACACCGTTGGGTGGCTTCACCAAGGACAAGATCTCCGCGTCAACTAGCAGTGCCGCCTTCCCTACAACATCAAGCCCTTCATGGATGAGTTATTATGTGAAATTGCTCCTCTTGATGTTTGTGATGTATTATTAGGCCAACCAAAATTGTGGAAGCATCATGTTATGTATGAGTCCTGGCCTCACGCTGTTATTGTTTCTTTGGGCAATAAGTTGTACAAGATACTAGAGGTACCGCCACCAACTGCTATCTATTTATTTCAAAACAATGCAGTAAGCTCATTTCCAAAACCAAGAATTTTTTTTTCCTGATGATCCGCCCCCAAGGCAAGAAGAAGACTGTGGCAACGACCTCCATACAGATCTCCTCCATACGAAAACAAAAAATGGACAAGGCCATGGATGAGTACGGGGACATATTCACCTCACCCACAAGGGTGCCTCTGCACTGTCAGGTCAAGCACCCCATTGATCTAACCCCAGGTGCGCCACTGCCCAATGGATCGATCTATCGGTGCTCTGTTATAGAGAATGATTGAAATCAAGAGGCAGATTCAGGTACTTTTGTAGAAAGGTCACATCCGACCGAGTTCATCACCCCGTGGGAGCCTGATCGTGTTGGTGCAGAAGAAGGATGGGACTTGGAGACTCTGTATTGATTTTCGGGTGCTGAACAAGATCACTGTCTGGAATAGGTACCTGATCCCACATATTGATGACCTTTTGGATCAACTCAAAGGGGAGAAATATTTCAGCAAGATCGACTTGAAGTCCAGGTATCACCAGGTACCAATTGAACCCTCCGATATGTGGAATACTGCCTTCAAAGCCAAGGAGCTCCTTTTTGAATGGCTGGTAATGCCTTTCAGGTTGATGAATGCTCTTGCAATCTTCATGAGGCTGATGGGCGACATCTTGCAGCCATTCACCAACTCATTTGTAGAAGTGTACTTGGATGACATCGTGATCTTCAGCCAGACTTGGGAAGAGCACCTACACCACATACGACAGGTCCTCCAAACATTGCGACAACACAAGTTGTCTGAGAATTTAGAGAAGTGCACTTTTGGCATGACCCAGGTTCAGTATCTGGGATACATTATTGATTAATGTGCATGTGGATCCAACCAAGATCTAAGTAATTCGGGATTGGCCGACCCCAACCACTCTAACAGAGCGTCGCAACTTTCTGGGTCTTGCTAATTTCTACCAAGGTTCGTGTTGGTATTCTCTCATATCACTTGGCCCTTTAGTCAAGTGACCAAGGAGGAGTGAAAGAAAAATTATTTTGGTCAGAGTCTCAACAGAAGGCGTTCATAGAATTGAAACATCACCTCTGCTCTGCCCCAGTGCTCACATTACTAGACTTGCAACAACTATTTGAGATCGAGACAAACGCCTCTGACTATGTTGTTGGGACAATTCTTACTCAGCAGGGGCGTCGAGTGGCATATCATAGTAAGACATTGTCCGAAAAAATCCACAAGTATCCCACTTATGACAAAGAAATGTATTCCATTGTGCAGGCTTGCCCACAATGGAAGAATTACATTTTGGGGAAGGAAATAGTAATCCACACAGACCACCGACCCCTGCAGTTCATACAGACACAAGGGAATTTTCTGAATGATTGCCATTAGAAGTGCTCCACATATTTGCAACAATTTCATTTAAACATCAAGTACAATAAGGGCAGCACCAATAATGTTGTATATTGCCTCAACCGACCACCGATCGTGGCGCTAACCATCGTTCTCAACTCTTGTGGGCACGAGACTTCTGATTGGCTACTTCTCTACAAGAGAGATATGGAATTCGACCACACATACAAGACACTCTCGGAGGGTATAGAAGTTCCAAATTTTCACCTCCAAGATGCACTGCTATGTCACCTGGGACACCTTTGTGTTCCTTCAAGCGAGCGTGCGAAGATGATTTTGGAAGCACACTACAGTCGAGTCATTGGGCATTTTGGGGACAAGAAAACAATGGCAGTACTGCAGAAGTATTTCTATTGGTTGAACCTTCGACAAGATGTTGGGAAGTACATTAGATCCTACAATGCTTGTGCCATTTCCAAACCAACCATCAAGAAGCAAGGCCTCTATGCTCCTCTACCTACCCCTAGTCGACCTTGGGAATCCATATCCATGGATTACATGTCGAGCCTTCCTTATACTAAGCATGGAAACGACTGTGTTTTCATGTTCATCGACATATTCTCGAAGATGGACATTATTTTTGCCTGTAAGAAGAATATCACAGCCAGAAGCCATTGCTAAACTCTTCTTTGAATGAGTGTGGGTACACTTTGGGATCCTAGAGACTATCATTTCAGATCGGGACAATATTTTCCTCAGCACATTTTGGTCCAACCTCTAGTCAATGCTGGATACCAAACTCACCAAGTCCACAACTTTCCATCCCCAAACTGATGGCCAGATAGAGGTTGTCAATAGGATGATTGTACACATTCTGCGCATGTACAATTCAAATCATCCACACACATGGGATGAGAGCTTGCCCTATTTACAACACAGTTAAAACCAATCTCTCCACAACTCAACTGACCACAACCCCTTTTAGGTGGGCCTAGGGTTCCAACCACTATGTCCCATTGACATATCCATGCCATTTGTGGCTACTCAGGCCGATTCGACTCATGTCCAGTCTGAAGCTGACAAAGAAAAAAACTTCATTAAGCACACTTAGCACATATGCCACAGGTTCATGACATATTAGACAAATCCAATGCTAAGTCTAAGCAATGACATGATCAACATCGCGTGCCACACAACTTCTAGGTGGGTAACAAAGTGTGGCTACATTTGCCGAAGGAGTGCCTCACTGGACCCCACTGCAAGTTTAGTTTGCTCCAATATGGGACGTAAACCATCTCCAAGGCTATAGGGAACAATTCCTTCAAACTCAGTATTCCACCATTCCTTGGTCTACACCCAGTATTCAATGTGGACCGCCTTCGGCCCTACTTCCTACCTCTACTGGACACCTCCAACATTGCAAAACAACTCACACCAACTGAGTTAAACCCAAACTGCATGGAACAGGCCACCACCGATTATATCATGGACATAAAAATCAAGAACACTCACCAATAGACGATCCAACTCTATCGGGTTGTCAAAGCTGGCCAACTCCTGCACCAAGGCAAATGGTTCACCAAGGACCAAGTTCAGCATAAGTTTCCTCATCTCATGGAGGTATTCAACGCAATGGGGACCATTGCTTCCTAAGGAGGGATGAATGATCCAGGTGGATATTGGTGGCCACCAACCTATTCCACTTGGGGCCCCACCATTGTTTCTTTCAATTTTTCAGTTTCCTTAATTATAGCACAATTACTATTTTTAGCAGTTTTTCCGGTCTTGAACTTCCAGAGCCGTTTTGAGGCCCTAAACGAAGTTTTTTGGGAAAAACGGGAGCAACATTAGGCATATATGAATGTTTCCCACTCAAAAGTTGTAGTCCTAGGATATATATTTATAATGAGGTATGGTGCACGTCAAACAGAGATCGTATGCCAAAGTTACGTCCCTGGGAAGTTGATGTACCAATTTACCCAAATGGGGCCCATAGTTTTAGTGATTCATCTCCTACGGTTAGATTTTTGGATGTTTAGGGTTTTCCATTGTTTCTCAATAATAAATAGGCCCTCGAGCCTCATTGTAACACAGTTCAGAGGCTTGTAGACACGAAAAATCTTCTCAAAGATAAGCTACCAACACTCTAGCTAGTTTATTTCCATTCTTTCTGTAAACAAAGTTAAGTTCTTTGATATTAATGAAATGAAGTATTATTTCTGTTGCATTTTATTTATTTATGGTTATATGTGTATTATTTTGCGTTCGTGCATAAATCCCCATCAACTAGGTAACTCGAATTCTATGAACCCATCAATTGTCTTGGGTTTATTTATTAGTTAAATGGATGACCACTAAGTTGGATTGGAGTTAAACTACAAAAATTGGCCCTCCACTAGTTTCTCCAGTAGTTGGAACTAGTTTAATTGACAATAACTCAACTTAACTGAAATAGATTACTATAAATTAGAAATTAATCATACTGAACTGAACTAAAGTGTCTCCAACTTGAATTAACTGAGTTAAATGAGTGAAAAATGCCATGTCACCTTAGTTAACTACCTCCAAGTATTCTGCTGAAATTGAAATTTGAATTTCAATCTTGTTCGACCAAGGAAAAGTCAAAACTAGATTTTCTTGCTGCATTTTCAAATTCAAAAATTTCATTATGGAAAGCATGGAAACATTGGATAATGAATGTTCTCATTATTGCTGGTATACTGGAGAGTTTTTTTTTTTTTTTTTTCTAAGGAAAAGCCCAAACTAGGTCAGTTATGTTTCATTTGTTCATACATTTTTGTTTCAGCTGTATTGAAAATAATGTGAAATTTGGCACCTAGGTTGTAATACGAAGCAATCCTTTTAAATATAGTAAAGAAATATACAGGGTTCAAATTTCCATCCTTTAATGGAAATAGGAATAAGCATTTTCAAGAAAAATCTGTCTTTAATGCTCTTATTTTTTTAATGTTATGCTTTTGTCTATTGAAAATAAGAAATAAGAGTTTTTCCCCATTTTAATGGTTTTTCTTTTACGGTTAGTGGGTACTTTTAGGGAAAGTGTAGGATATTTTATTTTTTATTTCTTGTTTTGGAGCTTTAAAAGTAGTCAAAATATGGTGGGAACTATACTAGTTTCAACAAACATTCAAGAAATTGTGATAGAGGTTTATGAAAATCGCTGAAAATTACCTTAGAGGTTTCTGGTAATTGTTGGAAGCCGCTCAAATTTTTCCCTTTATTGCTAAATAATTTGAAAATGGTATTTGGAATCTAGCAACTAGAAATGTTTAGGACATTGAGAATAGGTTTCTAGTCTGCTAGGAATAGCTCCTAGATTCATTGATAATTTCTAGCTGATTTTTTTATTAAAATCTGTGCTAAGATCATTTTTTACTTCAGATTCTACAAATTTGTAGATGTTAAGTGTTATGTTTGGTATAAATATGGATACACTCATGGACTTGTCTTTATATTTGAATATGGATTTTACAAGTTTAAATGTAGGTCTCATCACAACCAACGTTGACAACTATAACAACATCTATTTAAAGAAGTTTGACTCTAATTCTATCATCGTTGCCCAACCTAGAATTAAGGTGATAACCCTTTTTTTACTTGGATGAAATTTTAAGATATATATATATATATATATATATATATTTGTAACTGAGGCTAAACTATATTGATTCAAAATAAAAAATTACATATGCTACAGGTTAGGTTGGTAAGAAATGCTTAACCAATCTTAACCTTTTTTGGTTTCATAGTTGCGTATGTATGGGGCTGCCTCCTTGGAGGAAAACAACCCCAAAATAACATCAGACAAAAAATTATAAAATGTGCCATGGCACCAGTGAAGGTAGAGGTTCTATGATAATAGCTGGAATAACAAAAAACTAGAAAACGCCGAGCAACCACGCAGTCATGGTGCGTCTGCATCATCCTATGTGTCTGGAGCTTCTTCCTCGATACGGAAGGTATAGTCCCGCGTTGTAGCCTCCTCTTTAGTAGTAGGTTGGCGCGGAGGCCTGGAGGTAGGTGCGCAGAATATGGGGACAATCGAGTACTCAGCATCCGGTGCCCGTGTCCAAGTGCTCTCCGAGTCCATTATCCAAACGTCTGTGTCTTCCCCCTCTGCCTCCTGAACCGGAAGAGGCTCATTTTTGCGGGGCCTGGGGTGCTCCTGGTGCGCAATGTTGGATTTAATTGGTTTTCTTTTGCCTCTCTGCGTTTCATGAATGGGGGCTTCCTCCTCCTGGTCGTGTGTAGGGCTCTAGGGGGCATCCCTGGCATGACTACCCAAAGAGGAGCCTTCAAAGGACTCCAAACGGTTATCAGGCCCTCGCTGGTAGTGTCCTGGGAATGCACCTCATTGGCCACCTCTAATTGTTCTTTGTTGCAGTCTCAAAGCCATGGGATGATGAAACGAAGGGTAGCTGGGGAAATGAGAGGTATAATGAAGGGGTTCAAACTAGAGACAATGAGTGCGCAAAAAAGTGTTGATGGGCAAGGAGGTGCGCAGATGGAGTTTGCGTAGCTGGAAGAGCTTGGTGATGAGAACCACAGTCTGGATAGGCTAGCATGACTAAGGGAGCTAAGGTGAGGTGCACATTCAAGGAGGTGCACGACCAGGAAGGATCTACGCAGCGCTGCTCTTGGGAAGGAGCTGCGCAACGGGCAGGGCGTGCAGGTGGGCTGAAACTGAAAGAGAAGATCCAGAAGGAGAAGTATTTGAGTAACACTATACAGAAGGGCTTCTCCTTTTGTAGGAATATCGCAAAAAATAAGATGTTGAGAATTATTATGACACGCTCGCAAGTGCATGTTGCGAAAAATTTCATGTGGGAGCTTGTACTTCAAGTTATGGCAGAGTGTCATATCCATCTGGGAGCTCATTCAAATGATTGCAACTGAGAGGAACCACACAGGGTGGTTGTTGGCTTTGCATATCTTCTATATGCCTGGCCTCCATCGCCTAATGCGAATTATTACAGAGAGGTGGATCCACTTCAAGTGAAGGCCTACATAGCAGATCTTGATCATCTCGAGTGTGGGAGGGGTGGTGTCCATACGTGCGTTCCATATCATCCACATTAGGGGAGGAATGGTCCTTTTGGCTAAGAGTTTGGAAATCTCTGCATAAGCAATTATCCTCAATCTGGGAGAGATTGGAGTACTACAGCACATTGTGGCTTTCCACACCCTTGTTGGCAAGGAGATCTGCAACAGTGTTCACTTTCCTGCGCACATGGTGAAAATTTATTGCCCTGTGATTTTGTATCAACTGTTCGAGGAGTTTGAGCCTATTAGCGAGCCTCCAACTGGTAGAGACTTTTGTGGAGGAAGAGCCATGGAGAATTCAAGTGGCAGTTTGTCTGATGATTTGCGAGTCTCCCTCCATTTCCAGGGGAAAGAAGCTAAACTAAATTACTCTGGAGATGCCCTAAATGAGGTCCTATAACTCCGTGAGTTGTTTCTATCCCATCTCATGTTGCCATAGAAGACCAGTAGGGGCTTACCCTGGGAATACTTGAAGATACATCTATAAATAGCATTTCCTGGGTTGCCTTTGGAGGCTCCATCGAAATTACATTTGAAGAAACCATTTTGAGGGGGGTTTCATTGTTCAGGTGCAATGGTTCTTCCTGCATTCCCTGGGGGGTTATCCGAAGGGGTGTTTATGCTCATATGCCAATTTCTCCAAATGTTGCATTCTGCATTAGATGTTGGGAGATATTCCTTACTCCAGGGAGTTATGGCAATGGTTTCTGTGAGATTTCCGTGTAGATGTGCCCAGATTTGCACTTGAGTGGATGCCCTATCTTTAAAGATCCAACTGTTCCTTTCTTTCCATATGTTCCATGTAAGGAGGTCTGGAATCAACTGCCAGAGTTTGTTCAAAAGGTTGTTGGAGTATGGATTTTCCGTCTGTTATCACTCTAATAATTCTTAAAGTTGTGATATTTGTAGTAAAGAATATTAGAGGTAACCACAAACCTACTTTTAAGCTTTAGGATCTAGCCTTCCTCATGCTCAGAGAGGGCTCTCTCTATAAGATTTAATTTTGTTGTTTATGTTTTATTTTAGGTTAGTTATATAGGGAAAATTGTTTTTGGGGTTTTGATTTGGTTTGGTGGGGAAATCATTTACTCATATGGATAACTATAGATTTTTATCCCAATGGGAAAATGGCGTCAATGTGTCAAGCAGTCAGATCAAGATCAAGGTCTAAAGGTAAATTTTTACAGGGAAAGATAGCATAGTCACTTCAGATCTTCAAAGGCTGATGGTGAAATGGTTTTTATCGGGATAAAAGAGAAATTAAGGGTTTTTAAATACGGATTAGGAGTGAAAAGGTAGAGGTTAATCGAAATCAAAGAGCAATTAAGGGTTCCCTAGTCTGGATATCAGTAGAAAACATTTAAATGATAATCAGTCAAAACAGAGTGCTTTTAACAAATTCTGAAATATAACTCCTGATTTATCATTTATATTAAGAACACATTCATGAATCGATGGAAAACATAAGAAAATAGACAAGATGACAAGTGAAATACATCACTGCAGTGGCCCAGCACATGAATCCTGTAATATAATGCTTTATTTCCTGTGATCCAGTCTGCTGACTTGAAATTGATACTAAAACCCTTCAGGTTTAGAATATTACAGCTACATAAATTTTCAACAATTAATCCACACTCAATACTTCAAATGATGAAGTATTTATACGAAAACTAGTACAAAATATCCTAGAATAAACATAGGAATTTTTCTTGGAAAATAAAATATCTTCATGCAAGAAGATAGTGAAAACTGCCTAACTAATTGCTAGCTATCCTATTTATTGAGATAAAGTAGCTTGTTGTTTGGATTTTGGTTGCAGCTGGACAACAAAGGTGTCCCTCACGCTGGAAATCTTATCTTCAATCTGTTTTGATCTTCATCTTTCATCTGATACACTTTCAACTGATACACTTTAATTGCAGAAAACTGTTTACTGTTAATGTAAAAAACAACAAACTCTGTTTTTACCTTTCATGCTCTGTCATCATTGTAATTTGATCTTATAGTAAATCTATAAACTTCTCCCAGAACTCAGCTTCTGGAAATTTGATCTTCATTAGTCTTCTGAAGTTTTCATCAGCTTCAGTGTACTTGGAAAATGTGGGTTTGTTAACAAAAATGTGTTTTACTTCATGCTGCAAGTAAAACAGATTTTCAAAATTCTTATGCAAAACTTTCCCTGTTGGGATTCCCTGACAATCTGATTTGTTTACCTGTTGTTTAGAAAACTCTCTCATATTTTTGTCATAATCCTCCTATTTCATCAATTTGTCATTGATTACTATGGATTAGGAAGGCCTTTTTGCCTTGAAATATCAAATTTTATCATGAATCTTGTAATTGCCACTTCCATGTTTTGGCACTTTTCCTCTAATTGGTTCATCAAGTTCTTCTTGGATATTACCTTTCTTACCTCAAGTATGGTCTCTGTTCTGTCTGTAATTCCAATTTCATCCAATTCTTGTTTATTCTTGGAATTGAGAAATTTAATAATTTCCAAGGCCTCTTTTGGTTTTTTACCTAGCTCCTCTTTGGTCTTTTGTATTACTTCTTTTGCTACTTTCAGCAAATATTTTTGCTCATAAATTACCTGTATCGATGGCCAAGTATCATTGACTGCTTCAATGATATTGGACCATAATTGGTTATTCACATGTGCCATAGGTTCTTTCAAGGTTAAATCTTTTTCTAATTTCATGAGCTGTTCATTCAACCTATTAGCCTTTTGCTCTTCATTCTTGGCATTAATATGTGCAAGCTTTTTGGCATCTTCAAGATCCTTACTTTGTTCCTTTAACCTTTTTATTTAATTGGTTTGGATGGACATGTCCTGCATTGCCTTTACCAATTTGTTGGCCTCATCTGATTGCTGGGCTGTTGTTGCTGAAGACTCAGTGGTAGAAGTTGTTGATGAAGTTACTGGGACTGTTGTAGCCAGTTGATCTGAAAATGAAAGTATTTGTACTGCTATTCAAAGTATTCATTTCCATTAAATTAAGTGTGAAAAGTGTTTTTAAGGTCTTGCAAGTAAAACAAAGTGTTCTTGGTAACTGTTTATGAATTTAGGTGTGAGGGAGTGTTGTTTAAATTTACTGTTTAACAAATTTAATATGAATAACACAGCAGAATAATTTCATCATAAACACACAACAACATGATGAGGTAGTTCACCCCTCCTGGGCTACATCTGCCGGGTCCAAGGCTCCCAATGGGCATGTCCTTGATATATTATGATGCTCAAATTGGTAATACAGTGAGAAAAAGGCCTAAACAGACCAAACCAACTGTGAAAATGAATTTAGAACATATAAATCAGTATAAATTGGATTTTGTTTCACCTCAAATGGTTAAGCATAGCCCAAAACAACTCCAACTCCCTCTAGGCCCTGATGGCTCTCCAAGATTCCTTGAAGAAAAAGTACCTAAAGATCAACTCTGTTGGCTCTGTAACATGTTCCAATGGCTCTGGAATGCTCAGAATAGTCGAAATTGACTAAATTTTTTCCCAAAAAGGTTCAGTAATCTGAAAGTTATGATGAAAATAGTATTTTGCCTAATCATCCCCAAAAACCTCCACTAAAAGTGGAGCAACTTCAGTTAGCCCGACTAAAATGTCAATCCCGTCGGAATTGGGGAACGCGCCAAAATTGGCAGTGACTGTTTTTTGTGGCAATAAATGTCAGGCGGGCGAGGTCACATGGGACCGCCGCCCTGACCGCCGAGAAAATCAGACGGATAAAACCGTTGCATAACAATTTAATGTGGCATTTAAATATGTTGATGGGCGGTCACATTACGGTTGCCCCGACCGTTAACCCCCGCCGTGACTGCCGGTTGTGGATCCCTCGGTCTCTGCTCTGGGTTGTATGGTGTATGTGTATTAGGTGGCTGGCCCCCTTTGCCGCCCAAACAAACCTTTGTTAAACTTTAAATATGCGATACAATCCATAGAAGTTAAGAACCAACACGTAGAGCGGGCGGTCGGGCCTTGGGGATGCCATCCGATAGGCTGGGGGTCAAAACCTGTTAAGTTGTAAAATTTTTTCCATTTGAAAATCTTCACCGGCCTGGGCCCATGTGGCAGCCTCCAGGCAGACCATGTGGCGCTCGCTGATTGGCCATATAATTCCCAAGTCAACCAAAAACCGAATTAGAACTTGACACTTGTCTGAATATGATAGGCCCACAGGGAATATTCCCAAAATATTCTGAGGAATATTCTCAAAATATTATTTTTTTAATAATTTCCAAAGTCAAGTCAACTCTGGTCAAACTTAGTTTTTTGAAGGATATTGTAAACTTCAAACCTGCATAACTTTCACATACAGTGTCGGATTTGAGTGTCGTTCATGGTGCCAGGATCGTATTGACGAGGCTTATTCGGTCGTTCTAGTTTCAACCAATTTTGAGCAATTCCAATTTTGAGCATTTTTTCAACTTAGGACATGATCACCTGATCACACCTCCCCATTGGGAAGCTTTTGGACCCCAAAATCCTTTAATTACCTATTAATAATATGAGGGTACAGTTCCCTCACCTTTTCCACCTCAATCCACTTTTCCTTACTCGGTTTGCTACCTTTACGACCAACCCAAACATAATCAACATTGCCCCTCCTCGAAGTGCGTGTCCTTCTGCTAAGGATAGCATCCTCTTTTAACTCATCCAAAAATTCTGGCGAGAAATATTCTATGGATGGCAGCTGAATTTTGCTTTCATAATCAACAATTAAAGGAGGTTCATACAAACGTAAATTTTCCACATTCACAACGGAATACATTTGCATATATGAAGGCAAATCTAATTGAAAATCATTATTTCCAACTTGTTTAATGATCTTGAATGGACCATAACGAATAGGATTTAGCTTTTTACATTCTCCTTGCATTCTTTCCTTACTAATATGTAGCCATACCTCATCCCCTTCTTGAAACTTATGATCAACTCTGTGCTTATCATGCCTCTCCTTGTACTTGCCTTGACTTTTTTCAAGTTGTTCTTGAACCTGCTGATGTATGAGCTGAATTATTTCAATGAACATGCAAGATTTGTCAATGTCACTATGCCCATCAATGGCCACATCCTTCTCAAGAATGAAATCTAAAGGTGACTTAGGCAAATACCCAAAGCAAGCTTCAAAAGGTGAAGTATTTGTAGAAGAGTGCTTGGCTCGGTTGTAAGCATGCTGAATGTAATGCAAGTGCTCATCCCAAAGCTTGGGATGCTTGCTGCAATAACCTCTCAAAATATGTACAATGGTTCTGTTCACTACCTCTGTTTGGCCATCTGTTTGTGGATGGAAAGCAATACTCTTCTTCAACTTGGTGTCCATCATCTTCCATAGATTGGACCAAAAATTCCCAACAAATCTGAAATCCCTGTCACTAACAATAGAAGTAGGCAAGCCATAATGAACCCATACATGTTGAAAATATAAATCAGCAGTTTGTTCAACAGTTATAGATTTCTTACATGGCATAAGAATACACATCTTGCTGAAACGATCAACTACTACATAAAGATAATCATGCTGCTTTCTAGATAATGGTAGCCCTCCAACAAAATCCATAGAAACACTTTCCCATGGTCTAGAAGGTACCGGCAATGGCGTATATAAACCAAGCTTCCTATTGCTAGGCTTGCTTGTAGCACATAATGAACAACCTCTAATGAAACGTGAAACACTATCTACCATGCGAGGCCAATAACAATACCTCTGTAAATGTGCCACCGTTTTGCTTACCCCGAAATGTCCAGCAATAAGAGAAGAATGAGCTTCTCTCATGATGCTTAGTCTCTCCCCCTGTGGTATACATAACTTGCCCATATGAAACAACAAATTATTATGCAAATGATAATAATTCTCCTCAACATGATTCCCTTCACTCAAGTTAGCATACACATCCTTAAAATCAACATCTGATGCATACTGTTCTATGTAGCTCTCATGTACAATAGAATCATTCTTAAGTAAAGTACTAGCACTAATAATAGGCCTTGAAAGCATATCAGCCACCTTATTGTAAATACCTTTCTTGTACATTATTACCAAGTGAAATTGTTGTAGGAAACCCATCCATCTGAAATGTCATGACTGCTGCAATTTACTTTGCGACTGCAAGTACTGTAAAGGCTGATGGTCGGTATGAACAATTGTTTCTTTGCCCATCAAATAGTGTTTCCATTTTTTGACACTTTGTACCAACGCATACAACTCTTTATCATATGTAGGATAATTCACAACAGCACCATTAAATGTCTCAGAATGAAATGCAACAGGCTTACCATGCTGTAAGAGAACTGCACCCATGGCGTAATCGCTTGCATCTGTCTGAATCTCGAATGGCTGTCTCAAGTCCGGTAATGCAAGAAGTGGAGCTGAACTTATCTTCTCTTTCAAAGACTCAAAAGCTTTCTGTTGCTTGCCTCCCCATTGGAAATCATGCTTCACATTAGTCACTGCATGCATAGGAGCTGCTATGGTAGAGAAGTTAGAAATAAACTTCCTCCAATACTGAGTTGCACCCAAAAAACTTCTTACCTCTGTAATGGATTTGGGAGTAGGCCAATTCACAATGGCTTCTACTTTGGAAGGATCAATTCTCAAAGCACCTCCTCCTACTATGTGTCCCAAATAAACCAAAGAAGTCTTTCCAAATTCACACTTTGACATTTTAAGAAATAACTGATTTTTCTTCAAAACATCAAGTACTTTCTTAACATGCATGACATGCTCTTCTATAGTCTTGCTGAAAATTAAGATGTCATCTAAGTAGACAATAATGAAATCATCAAGAAAAGGACGTAAGACATCATCCATTACTCGCATGAAAGTTGCAGGTGCATTGCATAAACCAAACGGCATAACAAGCCACTCAAAGAGTCCCTGTTTGGTTTTAAATGTTGTCTTCCAAATGTCACTTTCTGCAATTCTAACTTGATGATAACCACTATGTAAGTCTAACTTAGTGAAATATTTAGCATCTTTCAGCTGATCCAACAAATCATCTATCCTTGGAAGTGGGTAACGATTCTTTACCGTTATTTTGTTCAATGCCCTGAAGTCCACACACATGCGCCAAGTTCCATCTTTCTTTGGAATCAACACTATCGGTGACCCACATGGCGAAGTTCTTGGTCTTATGAATCCTTTGTCCAACAAGTCTTTAATTTGCCTCTTGATTTCAGCATTCTCCATGATAGACAAGCGGTACATGCCGATGTTAGGAAGAGGACAATCTTGATGTAAATGGATTTCATGTTGAATCTCCCTTTTAGGAGGTAAACCTGTCGGTTCCTGAAACATCTCATGATGTGCATCAAATACATCATATAAATCTGATTTAAGCTTGGAATCACAATTTTCAAATGACTCATGATTCATATCAACCTTGGGCTTAACCATAAGAAGTACAAAACTCTTACTAGAATTTACTAGCCTTTTTACCTGTCCCGCATTTACCATCGCTATATTTGCCTTCTTGCGATGTGCTCTGACAATGAACTCCTTGCCATCTTTAAAGAGATGATACTTATTTTCATGGCGATGGAAGATCGCTTTCCTGTCAAATAAGTAAGGACTTCCCAAAACAATTCCTGATATATCAAGCGGTACTACATCAAGTTCAACTATGTCAATAAAGTGTGCAGTAATGGCGAATCACAATATGCACTTTCTTGAGACTTGTAAGTTTGCATCCTTGCATATCCACCCAAGTGGATAAGGCTTTGGATGTGGAATGGTCTCAAGTTTAAGCTGTTTGACCAAGTCTTCTGATATGAGATTTTCTTGTGACCCATTGTCAAATAGTGTGTCTATTTTTATATGTTTTGAGACTACCCTCACATGGAAAAATTCAATTCTTTCTTCCTCATTTGGAGCTTGTACATGACAGTTTGAAGTACTAGTGCTTGGCTTAGTTTCAGTTTCCTTTCCCTTCATACTTTTCAAACCCATGGCTGCAATTTTGGTTTCGTCACCTGAATCATCACCTAAATCTTGAGGTGTAGTTGTAGTAGCTGCAGTTTTCTTCTTTCCTTTGTTTTTGTTAAACTGAGTTCTTTTTTCAGGATGTAATTTCCAACAGTTTTTCTCTTCATGGCCCTCTCTTGAACAATGTTTACATATTACTTTTTCACCCTCTTGTTTGATAGATGCATTCTTTTTTCCTTTTCCCTTAAAGTTTTTATCTTTTTTCTTCCCTTTAAAAGGCTTGTTTCTACCCTCATCAAAAGTGTTTTTCCCTATAGCCTCTAAATGAGTAGCTTGTACACAAACTTCTTCTAGACTAGTAGGATTGAACATAAGGATAGTATGTTTAAGGTAACTGTGTGAACCACCTATATATTTCAGCAAAGTATCTTGACTTTGTAAGTCTACCCCTAATAAGAGTGCTCTTCTCCTAAACTCTTGGGTGTAGTCTTGCACATTTTGTCCCTTAAGCTGTCTAAAGTTTTTCCAATTCATGATAGCATTTTGTAAACAAGCTAATGGATAAAATTGCCTTTTAATTGCAGTAATAAATTCAGCCCATGATAAAGTGATCTTACCATGATTTTTAATTTCATCCTTGGCCTTGGCTTCCCACCATACCAATGCTGCTCCATTCATTCTCAACGAGGCTAACTGTATCTTGGTGTCATCATCATGAAGGTTTTGTATCCTTAAATAAAATTCCAACTGTCTCATCAAATTGTCAAGTTTCTCTGCATTGACTTCACCTTTAAACATAGGCAATTCAAATTTGACATCAAGCTTTAAAAATGGACTTTTACCAATGGTTTTAGACTTGTGAGATTGATTCACCGAAGTCGAGGATGACAATGTAGAGGAAGAGGATGAAGATGGGGATGGTGGATCACCATTTCCTCTATCTCCTTTCTTTGACTTGTCATCACTCTTCTTTCCTCCTGAAGAACCCTATCCTTCTTTCTGGTTTTTAGACCCTTCTCCAAAAAGCTTATCATTCCTTTCTTAGTAGAGTATCCTCACCATCTCAGTCATATCCAAGAAAGCTTTCCAGAATACCCGTTCTTCTTTCTTGGGATCCATCTCTTCAGGAGCTTCTCCCTCTCTTGAATACATGTTTGAAGTTACTTCTATGGCTCTTGGAGGTGGTTCTCTGACCCTTCTTGGTTGTGGATTAGTTTGTGAACTAACCAAGTTTCCTTCACCTTTCTTGAGTTTAAGCCTAGTAAGCATCAAAACTTGCAAACAATCAACTATATCTTTGCACAAAACAAATGCTGAGTAAAAAATCTAGCTTCTATGGCTCTAAAACTTAGCTCTGATACCAACTGATCTGAAAATGAAAGTATTTGTACTGCTGTTCAAGGTATTCATTTCCATTAAATTAAGTGTGCAAAGTATTTTTAAGGTCTTGCAAGTAAAACAAAGTGTTCTTGGTAACTGTTTATGAATTTAGGTGTGAGGGAGTGTTGTTTAAATTTACTGTTTGACAGATTTAATTTGAATAACATAGCAGAATGATTTCACTATAAATACAAAACAACATGATGAGGCAGTTCACCCCTCCTGGAATACATCTGCCGGGTCTTAGGCTCCCAATGGGCATGTCCTTGATATATTATGATGCTAAAATTGGTAATATAGTGAGAAAAAGGCCTAAACAGACCAAACCAGCTGTGAAAATGAATTCAAAACATAGAAATCAGTATAAATTGGCTTTTGTTTCACCTCAAATGGTTAAACATAGCCCAAAATAGCTCCAACTCCCTCTAGGCCCTGATGGCTCTCCAAGCTTCCCTGAAGCAAAAGTACCTGAAGATCAACTCTGTTAGCTCTACAACTTGTTCCAATGGCTCTGGAATTCTCAGAATAGTCGAAATTGACTAAATTTTTGTCCAAAAAGGTTCATTAATCTGAAAGTTATGATCAAAACGGTATTTTGCCTAATCATCCCCAAAAAACTCCACTAAAAGTGGAGCAACTTCAATTAGCCCGACTAAAATGTAAATCCCGCCAGAATTGGGGAATGCGCCAAAATGGCGGTAACTGTTTGTTGTGGCAATAAATGTTAGGTGGGTGAGGTCACATGGGACTGCCGCCCTGACTGTCGAGAAAACCGGGTGGATAAAACCGTTGCATAACAATTTAATGTGGTATTTAAATATGTTGATGGGCGGTCACATTACGGATGCCCCAACCGTTAACTCCCGCCGTGACCATCGGTTGTGGAGCCCCCGGTCTCTGCGCTGGGTCGTATGGAGTATGTGTATTAGGGGGCTGGCCCCCTTTTCCGCCCAAACAGACCTTTGTTAAACTTTAAATATGCGATGTAATCCATAGAAGTTAAGAACCAACACTTAGAGCGGGCGGTCGGGCCTTGGGGCTGCCATCCGATAGGCCCGGGGTTGAAACTTGTTAAGTTGTAAAAAATTTTCCATTTGAAAATATTCACCGGCCTGGGGCCACGTGGCGGCCTTCGGGCAGGCCACATGGTGCCCACTGATTGGCCATAGAATTCCCAAGTCAACCAAAAACCGAATTAGAACTTGACACTTGTTTGAATATGATAGGCCCGCAGGGAATATTTCGAGGAATATTCCAAGGAATATTCCCAAAATATTTCGAGGAATATTCTCGAAATATTCTTTTTTTAATAATTTCCAAAGTCAAGTCAACTCTGGTCAAACTCAGTTTTTTGAAGGATATTGTAAACTTCAAACCTGCGTAACTTTCACATACAGTGTCGGATTTTAGTGCTGTTTGCGGTGCCAGGATCGTATTGACGAGGCCTATCCGGTCGTTCTGGTTTCAACCAATTTTGAGAAATTCCAATTTTGAGTATTTTTTCAACTTAGGACATGATCACCTGATCACTAGTGGAACATTTGGAGCTATTGTTTCTGCCAGAGTAGATGGCACTGCTGTTGTAACCATAGGAATTATAGTGGCAAGGAATTCTTGTGCTTTGGAGGCTTCTTTTTCTTGGACCAATTTTTCCATCTCAATCTCCATTTATTTGATCTGGGCTGTCAGCTGCAAAATAAGACTCATCATTTCATCTTTTTTATTAGTATCCTACAAAATCTCTTTAGCATGAGGATGTTCAATGGGAGGAAATTTCAACTGTTTCTTAAGTGCAACAATATCAACATTCTTCTTTTTAGTCAATTCCTCTGCAACTTTTATGTTCTGAGGGTCATACCCTACCTCAATCGCTAATTCCTCCAATGATTTTATTCTGATATCCTTTGCATATGATGAAGATTTCTCTAGCTTGAGCTGATCTCTTACATTAATCATAGTATTTTGAAGCTTTTGATCACTCATTGCTTTAGTAGTCATTGTGGAGTACATCATCTCTCCTGCTTGTTTATGAAATTCAATCTGGTCCAAAGGATGAATATCCTGGACTGGCACTTCAAAATGAACCTTTTTATAATCAAATTATGTTTTTAGAGTTGGTATTGTGGAATGAAGCACTGTCATCAGCATATTCTTGTTTTTGTAATCAAAGGTTGAAAGTAGCCTGTTCTGTATGCTAGGAGTCTATTTTAAGTACTGAGAGTATATTTCATTTTTAGCTTTAATCTCCTTGTACATTTCCTTGATGTCCATATCCTTTTATTTTTTCTACTTTGATGATGAAATTTCTATACTATGTTGTTTTTGGATCAACTGTGTATTAGAAGTAGTTGGCTGCTGTTCATTTTCAACTACTGTAGGAGGTACAATATCTTTCTCTGGAATCTCTTTGTCAATGACCTCAACAGTATCTTTTTATTTGCTTGCAGGATTAATATTAGGCTTCTTGCTATATCTGAGTTTAAATTTAGTTTCTGTAGTGGTCTCAGCTGTGTAAGACCCTTCTTCCATGTTTATTTTCATACCTCTGTCTTCATGAGCTGGAGTCTGCAAAATGTGACTAGTATCACTTTTCTTATCAACTTCTACTAGTGTATTATCTAACCATTCTGTTTGGTTTGAGAATTTCTCAATATCAGGCTTCTTTTCATGAATATATGGAGTTAATTTACATTTAACTCTCATTTTGCTGATTATACCAAAGGGATCATAATACCAAAGAAAACTAGTGTTGAATTTGTATTCTAACAACTGCTTTTCTGCCTCTGAACCTGCTTCTCTATTATTACATATGAATGGACCAACCTGGTTCTTTAGTTTAAATTGGGTTTTCATTTTTGCAGCTAAGAAATTTACAACATCTGAGTTCAAAATCTGCCTCATATACTATAAAGAAAACAACCTCATGGGGAGGTATTTTGGCAACTTGTAAGGAATGAGGTTTGACCCATAAACTCTGATTTCAGTGTGATTTTGGTATAAATACCAATCACCTGTCCTGATTTGTTCATACAAATGTAAAATTTCTTAATTTCATTAGGCTGCACACTATTGTTTAGCAGATTTAACAATGGATGAATGAAAGAATCCGTAAACTCTGCATAAGTAAATTAATCTGACTCCTTCCTGATCAAGGAAGTCCATAATACAAAAGGTTGTGTATTTTCTTCCACATCCATCTTCTGAAGAGTTATAGGGAGCTTTTTAGGCTGGAAATAAAGGAACATGTGGAAAAGAAATGAAGTATACCTAAAGACACCTTCAGTAGGAAATTTGACTAGTTGTTCATGGATGCTATCAGCAATATACTGGAAAAATTGAAGATAATTGCAGGGGGTTGGCCAGGTACAAAAATGGACAGAAAATCAAGTACCGATGCATCAACATGTTCATTAGCGAAATATCCAAGGATAAAAGATAGCATGGAAATAATGTGCCTAATTCTTTCTGAGAATTTAGAAGAGGAATAAGGAGGATTGGCAGCTTAGGAATTTCGACATATGATGGCATGATTTTGGGAAAATCCAAGTCCAAATAGAACTTAGTGAGGGCTTCAATTGTTAAAGGGACTTCATTAGGTTCACGCTGTAATTGAAGCATTTGGTTGATATATTTAGCTATAATGGTAAATAATACTTCCTTTTCAGAATTCATAATGGCTCTTTGATATGGAGAATAATAAGATTGGAATAATCTGATAGCTTCTGGGCATTGATGAGTGTGAGGAACAACATACTTAGGCAATCTTGATTCCGAAATAAACACATCATCTGCTTGGTCCAAGGATTTCTCTTGGCTCCAGCAGTGGAGCTCAAGGAGGTTAATCTTTGTCATAGGATCTGTGATTTTGAAGTCTAGATCCGCCAAAGGAGTATGTTCTACATCTACAACAGGAGGTTGTAGAGGGTTGATCACAATTGTGCTTTTGGATGCCATTGATTGGTTTGATTTATCAATTTTAAACACCCTTGATCTTTAAAACACTGATTTTAGGCCTGTGAAATACCTCTGTAAGATTAAACAATTTACATAAGGATTTAAATATAACAGAGGTTCTATCTTTGACTGCAAAAGGTATAATTTTGATCACTCTAACTCAAAACTGTCAATTCTATATAAAGAACCAATTTCCTGACCTTTATAGCCTCAACAAATGATTTTAAGGGTTTATAGTGAAATTTCTGTGATGAAACAATCCTAAAACATCAACTTTTGTGCGAAGGGCTTCTGAGTACAGTAGAAAAGGCTTTAGATGTCTTAGAGGGCTTTTTAAGTCTGCATATGGATTAAATTCACTCTAAATTTGCTCTAAAATAGGTCAAATCTTCAGAAACTATGGGAAATGGTCAGGGCTTGTATATCTGAGGAATTTTTGAAGAAAAGGCGTATTCTTTAGGCATACATGCTTCTAAATGATTCAATTAACAATAAACTCTTTCAGAATGATGGATGAGTCTTAATTTCTCTGAGGAATACCTGTAAAATTTGAAAATTTGTTGTGAATAAGGGTTATTTTGGGTTGAAAAGCTTTCAGTAACTTCCTCTGGCCTTCATATGCAATTTAGTGGCTTCGCAATGATTGTAGAAGTCGATTTCAATGAATTATGTTTGTTTTTGAGGTAAAACAGAGGCGGCAACATATTTTTCTCGATTTGGGAAGTTTTTACGAGCATAAAACAATAACAAAGGCCTTAAATGAGTGCATTCAATTGTTTTTATAAAGAATTTGTTTAAACGGTGAATGCATTTACTGCCTATCATTTCAAATCTGGGCGGTTTGGGTGCGGCGTAGGGAATTACTGCCGAGCGGTTTTCGCACCGTCAAAAGATGGTAAGTGGTATTGATTGAATCGATGCGATCCAACAAAAAGGTGATGCGTGGAGGGGAGAGAAAACGTTAAAAAAACTTTTATCATGAGTTTTGATTTCTTTATTGACCGCGCAATGAAATCTGCATGTTAGATCTACACCGTTAGATCTGGCGAAAAGGAGCGAATGATTGAGATTACGTTATGAAGCTGCAGGGTCAAAGGCGTAGGGCTCGAGATTATTTATGTGGTAGATATGGATTATTTATTAAAACATGAGGTTTTAATATATAGTTTAGGCATGATATGATAGGCGGGTTAAGGTTTTATTGACAAATGCAATGAATATAAGTGTAATGTTACTATAGGCGGGGTATTTACATAATAGGAATAGTTTAACCTATGGAAGCGAGAATAATAATCACGTGGGGCATAAAACATAGGCTAAAACTTAAATTATGGGTGGGAATAATATTAAAAGGGTTTAATATAATACGGGCTTAAAGATAAATAAGGAGCTAATATATAAAGTCAATGCTTAGTAAAAATGAAGTGCGATGAGGGAAAATATACTACTCTTAGTATAAAACACGATATAGGAACAAATTTCATTGTTGTGGGTTCCTTCATAATGTTTTTACACTTAGGATATAGTATTTTTTTGGGTTTTTTGGGTAAAAGGGAAATTAGTTAAAGGGATTTATTTTGCTTAAGTAAAATGAGTTTTATACTTAGGAAAAAAGGGGATTTTTTGCAAATGAAGATTAATGATAATGGTTAAAGAAAAATGAAGGCGAAATAATGAAAATGGGGGGATTAAGTATTTTTACAAGGGAATGACTTTTTTGAAGGGAGTTAGTGACTGAATTGACCAATTTATGCTTATCCATGATTGTAAAAAATACTTCTGCCTACCCATATGCTACCCTAAATTTTTTTCTTCATTTACCTGGGTGCATTTGAGCTTGCAAATCTTTGTTCATTTTTATTTTAAAACAACAAACTAAATAATTCTATCCTTATTTCTTCCAAGGGCTCAGATTAAACTGTTGAGCTCCTTATTTATTCTCTACCTAACTACTGATCTACCAAGATTAAACCATTTGGCTTGATCTTTATTCTCTATCTAATAACATGAAATTTAAAGCATGAACAAGTCAAGATTAAGCTATTTGACTTATCATGGATTTATGGAATTTTGAACAAGTGCACATAATATTTTATTTTGCAGTAAAGTAACAGTAGTGTCATTTGGATTTTCATCACTTTCCCGTTTTATTTTTATCTCTTTTTGTTTAGGGTCCATTTTTTTATTCTTTTTGATCTTTTTCTTTCAAGTCCTTTGATTTTTCTTTTAGGACTTTTATGCTCTTTACATTTTTTATTTTTCTAATATGGAAAAACAATTTTCAGAAAGCAAAGTATGTACATATTACAAGACTAATCAAAGTCAATTCAAAAATTATGAATCCTATTATTATAGGACCCTAACAATGTCCACTTGTTGATGGTATTGATGATGTTACCCCTTTATTTGTTGGCATGCCTGTAGAGAATTTCAATCCTGTCCCATAGTGCGCTGGATACAGGGCAGAGGTCCAACAAATGGTCAACGGTTTCAAGGTCTTCCTGGCACAGTGGGCATCTTGAGGGTTCCACAAAAAACTTGTTTCAATAGATTCTCCCATGTGAGGATGCGTCGTTTGCTGAGCAGCGATAAAAAGGTGGCTACTTTGGGCTAGAGCTCGGCAAACCATATCTTCTTTCATGTGTGATTGGATGGATCTGGGTCTTGCTGTTGTAAGATATTGTAGGCTTCCTTGGTGGAGTAGTTGCCACTTGGAGTATGGCCCCATATAAGAATATCGGGTCCTTGTTGGGCTCTGATTCTTCTCTTAGTTATATGTTCCTCCCAGATATCTTTGTGATTTTCATTGTTCCAATCTTCTTTCCATCCATCAGTATGAAGCCATGTCCTATAGCCCTGTGGTGTGTTATTGGTCCATAAATATTGAACACATTTTAGCTGCCTTGCCTGTAAGACTGTGCTCCAAAGGGGTTTGGGAAAGATTGAGGATAGGCTAAGCATTTGCTGCCAGGAGTCCTCCCAGAATCTGGCTTGAGTACCACTGCGCAGCTCCCAAAAGCTATGAGTTTGGATTAGCTGTTTTTGGTTGTTGGCCGCTTTCCATATTTGGGATCCTCCTGGATCTATATTGAATTTGATGAGGTCCTCCTTGGGCCAGTTTCTCGTGTATTTGGCTCCCCATAGGTTTTCCCAAGGTGTGTGAGGGTTGGAGACCCATTTCCACCAAATGCTAGGCCCCATGATGCTGTTGCTGTGCTCTGGATCTCGCAGCCCTAGCCCGCCATGACCCTTTGGTTTCCAAACTTCTTTCCAATTGACTAGAGCCCATTTATTTTTCACTTTGGTTCCTCCCCAGAGGAATGTCCATTGTAATTTTCGCATAGCTTTGAGGACCCATTTTGGGGTAGGTAGAACCGAGAAGAGGTAGATGGGGAGAGACTGAGGAACTGCTTTGATGAACACCATGTGGCCTGCCATATTGAGAGAATGGTGGGTCCTGTTTGATAGTTTGCCTTCCATTCTATCTAGCAGCACACGCCAAGAGGAGTGATTTATGGCTGTTTCAGTGAGAGGTTCTCCAAGGTATTTAGGGGACAAGGAAGCTCTGGAGAAGCCCAAGATGCATGCGATGTTGCCCTAGGTGATAGGAGATGTGTGGAAGAAAAATATTTTAGATTTTTTAGAGTTGACGTCTGTGCCAGATGCTTCAGAGAAACAACCGATCAGAGATTTGAGGGTTCGGGCTTCCTGTACCGAGGGATGTCCCATTATCATATTGTTGTCCACAAATTGATGATGGGAGATGGTAGGGAGATTATGTAGGGTAATGCCTTAAAGGGTTCCTGAATGGATAGATCTTTTGAGCAAGCGACCCAGCCCTTCAGCCGTAATAATGAAAATGAAGGGCGAGAGAAGATATCCTTGTCTAATACCTCTTGAAGGTTTGAAGGTTGCCGAAGGTATGCCATTGACCAGAATGAAAAGGAAGGGGGAGGTTACCAGGCTCATTATCGATTAGACCCAGGTGTGGCTGAAGCCAAAGGCTAAGAGGACTTGCTTGATATATTCCCAGCTGAGTTTGTCAAAATCCTTGGACAGATCAATTTTGAGGAGCATGCCAGGTTTTTTGGAGGTTTTGAGAGAATGGGTGACCTTGTGGGTTAAAATGATGCCATCCTAGATTTTCCTGCCTTCTACATAGCCCATTTGCTCCGGGGAAATAAGCAAAGGTAGGAGCTGCTTCAATCTATTAGCTATAATTTTGGAAATGATTTTATAAATGACATTGCAAAGGGCTATGTGTCTATACTTACTTGGTGTTGCAACATTGTCTTATTTTGGTATTAGTGTGAGGAAGGTGGCATTGAGTGTCGGTAGGAGCCAGTGAGTGGTGCACGATTCCTCTACTACCTCCTAGACCTCTTCTTTGATGGTTTCCCAAAATAAATGAAAGAAGTTGGCAGTGAAACCATCTGGGCCAGGAGATTTCCCTTCTTTTAGTTGGAAAACTTCTTGTTCCACTTCTGCCAGAGTGTTTGCTTTAAGTAGCATACGATTGTGTTCTTCCATGACCAGTTTGGGTATGTGTTGAGTGATTCTTCCTATAACTTCATGCCTTTGGTGATTGGGTTCTTGGAGGATGTCCTTAAAGTGATTGCGCAGCCCCTTCGTGATATCCTCTTGCTTTTCCAATCACTCTCCATTCTGATTTTTGAGAACTATGATTCTGTTGTCCATCTTGCGTTGAATAGTGGAGCGATGTAAAAAAATTGTATTTCTTTCTCCATCTTTGAGCCAACTTATCCTAGATTTTTGTTCCCATAGGATCTCTTCTTGGATTATTCTCTCCTCCATCTGGGTTGTTAGTAGTTTCTCTCTGTTCTCTGAGTAATTTGTGTGTCCATCTGAGATGATTGTTTGTTGGAGCTTCTTCATTTCCTCTTCCAACTCTCTCTGATCTTTGAAGATGTTGCCGAAGGTGGTCTTGTTCCATACCTTCAGTTTCCCTTTGAGCATCTTCAACTTTGTTTGAAACTTATACATTATTGTGCCTGGAGGTGGTGTAAGGGAGGAACACCAGTTTGAGACTAATTCTTTGAAGCCTGGATGTCTGAACCAACAATGTTCAAATCAGAATGGTTTGGGTGTGGGCATACCTGGTCTTAGCCATTGTAGCTGTATCGGCCAATGGTTAGAGTTGGCAACAGGGATGATGGTGGCGAAAAGATCTCCCCCTAGATGAATAAAGTCTCCTGTTATGAGAAAATGGTCCAGTCTGGAGGCGATCTGCTGGGCGCCTCCTTTTCTGTTATTCCAAGTAAAAATACTTTTGGAAGTTTGTAGGTCTACGAGTTGACTGTTATGGATGAATTTTTTGAATCTAGTGCTGTCCTGATATAGATGCTGCCTTCCACCTTTTTTTTACTGTAGATTGGTTATCATGTTAAAATATCTTCCAAGTAGCCATAGCAGAAGAAATCGCTGATTATTGATATCAGAAATGTTGTCCAGAAGCTCAGTTTTTTGCTGGAGATTCTGGGGGAAGTAGACGTTCGTGAGAAGTCCATGGATGGCAGTTCCAATCAATTGAAATTTGTATTGAATGAAGTGCCTAGTGGCATGAAAATTATCTTGTGTGATGATGTGGGGGTTCCAAATGATTTCCAATCCTCTTGAAGCTCCATTGGCATCCACCACTATTGTTTCACAACCTTTCCATATCCTTTTGAAGTTTTTTTCCAGAGTGGAGCTGGAGCATTTGGTTTCTTGCATGTAGAAAATTGCTGGGTGTTCCTCAGTAGTCATTTTCTTGATTATCCTATGCTTTTTGGGGCTGTTGAACCCTCTAATATTCCACGAGATTATCTTCATTGAGGGGGGTTGGACGAGTAGGAGTATAATCCGGTTAACTTTGGGAATCCCCCAGATTATACCATATCTTTGCCCATTTCGATTGTTCTTTGCAGCATTTTTTTCCTGCCTCGTTTGTGGGATTATTTAATGAAGTATTTTGTGTTCAGGAGAGTACCACCCTGAATTCCTAGAGAGGGGAGTTGTTGTGCTCAGGTGATGATTTCTTCAAGCTTTTGGACCTGCTGCTAGGGTATTGAGAGAAAGTACTTCTTGTTGCATGCATCCTATAAACCTATGAGATCCAGGCCCTCAAGATCAATGCTCTCTGGCTCTTCCTCCACGGCTTTTGGGATTGGATTAAGCTCCTTTCCTTTGCCTTTGGTTGCTGAGTTGTCCCCTACATGTTGGAATTTCAAAAAGGCTTCTGGTTGAATCTTGTCATTTTGTGTTTTTGAGATCTGGGGTTGCTCCTGCGAAGATCACCCTGTGTCTTTGGAGGGTTCGTTCTCATTTTCACTCAACTGAGCTAGGGCTTCGAAGCTATTGCTAGTCACTAGGGATTTTTTGTTTTGGTTGGAGTTGGATCTCCTGTTGTGCCTTTTCTTGCTTGCTACTTTCGTAAACCCTTCTGTAGCTTGTTCATTTGATTCAGTGTTAGCTGCCACCTTTTGATTTAGGGGGTAGTCTCTGAATAGATACCCGTGTTGGTGACACCTTCGGCATCTGAAGGGGACATGTTCATAATATACAGTTTGTATCAATTCAAAATCTTTATGCAATAGGCTTACCTCACCAGGGAGCAACTCTGCAATTTTCATGTAGATGTAGATGCGTGCGTATGCTGCATGTCGGTTGATATTTTTTTCCTACGCCGTTTTGATGAATTCTCCTAGGGCATTGCCTATATCTAGTAGAGTCAACTCATCCCAATATTCCCGAGAGAGGGAGTATAGCCGGATCCAGACCAGATCTCATGTGAGGTCCTGCTTGTCTGGGTTGAAGCACTCTACCTAATTGCGTAGGTATAAACCTGCCGAGTTGAAGAAGTATGGCCCTCCATCCATGATACGATTTTTGTCTTCACTGCAGGTGAAGATCACATTAAAGAAGCCTTTGGCGCACAAACAAAGGTCAATATGACCCTTGGGCTTCCATTTGGAGGAAATCCATCCTCTTAGGGCTTTTTAAGTGGGCCATAAACCCATGAACTTGCCTATCAATGCATGATCCTTTAGATGGAGCGGTGACGACACCTGGGGTTTGATTTGCTGCTGGTTCTAATGGCTTTCTACTGGCTCCTACACCCACGACGATATTTCCATTCACCATCAGTGAACTGAAGGCTTATAGTTGTCACCTCACCGAGCCACCCCGCTATCGACTGCCTCCCTATTGAATTTTTGCCCCATTACCGCATTGGACCGCGGTTGCTGTCAGTCTGTCGATATCTGCGCCTCCCTGAAAGCTGCTACTGACGACTCTCTACAACCCTGCACCATTTACACATTGCTGTTTCCCATGACAGTTTTTGAGGCTCTGACCGACGATTTGATTCTGGCCATTAATGATTTTTATTGGGTTTATCAATGGAGGGGGCCGAAGATGAACAACTTGTGGATTATTCATAAGACCCATTTGCACATGTGGACATTTGGACCTTATCTCAGCGTTTTTCATCTAGTATGCATGTTTCACACCTGGCTACTTCTCCATTTACTTTGTCTGCTTTCTCTGGGTCCACTCCATCTGCATCTTCCCCCATACATTCCGTCCCTGCCCTTGATTCCTTTCTGGTCCCCGATCTTACCCCCAACTCCCCTTCCATACTCTCTGCTGCAAATCTGGACCTGATTTCCTCTCTGAACCTCCGCCCTCCTTCCCCTGCATCACTCACATTTCTCTCATAGACCCTCCGTCTCTCAACTGCTGCTACTCCATTCACCTACCTATTCTCATCCCCACCTGAACCTTCACCTCATACTTCCTCATCTCCCTCCCACTCGGCCCTTCCCCCTTCACGCTCCACCTTACCCACACACCCCCCTAACAGCTCTGACGGCCCTGCCGCCACTCCCCCTCGACGCCCATCTAGCCATTTCATTATTCCCCCACCTGACATCAATCACCCCCCTCTCACCTCCCCGTTGCCCCTTCCACTCTCCTCGGACGCCACTGACTCTCTACCATCTGGTCCACCCCCCCGTGCCCCCATCGCACGAAGTGCATTCGGACCTGTAATCTTGGAAAAGTCCTTACCCTCGGTGAGGGTGTATAGATGGTAGATATTATGGGTACTATAGAAAAAGTCTTAGTGGGTTGTGTCTGTGGCCGTAACTATGGGGTTAAGAGACTGAGATTTTGGGTTTAATAGATCTGGGGTGGTCTATTGCACGAGCTCCCATCCATTCATACTCTTACTAAGGGTCGGTTTTCCCTCCGTTTCTCATCTATAGACCCTATAGATTTGGTCCTATCACAATAGTGGCACATTGATATGGCTCCAGTGCTTTTAAAGCATTGGAGCCCCTTATTTGATCCTGAACGTGAACAGTTGGGAGGAGGACCTATCTGGGTTCGCGTGCCTGGTCTCTCAGTACATTTATGGAATGAACATATTTTCAGTGATATTGGAAATCTTTTGGGCACTTATTTGGACCATGATCACTCCTATATTGAATCAGGCAAGATGGATTTTGCTCGCATTCTGGTCCATCTGGATACCAGGGAAGGACTGGAAGAATCATTCAAACTTCAATGGTGCAACACCAACTAGACACAAATCCTGGATTATGAAGGGGTACTGTACCATTGTCATCGTTTTCACAAGGTTGGTCATGTTTTTAAAGATTTTCCATTAAATGGAAAGGCTTAAGTACCTCACTCCTTGAGTAGTCGCATCCTACTAGAGACCGATGTTGTCTCATTTGCAACATGTTTAACTACAGCTTCCTCTGGCTCTAGTTGCCACAATCAGGAGGACACTCTAGAGGAGGCCTTGTTGCTTTGACAGTGTTGGTCTCAAATGTTGCATCTTTCCTTTTTATACCTTTTACTCACCTAAACCTCCCGTTGTCGATATCATGTGCAAGAGCATCTAACATGGTTTTAATTTATATTTTTGTGTTTGCTATTGATTTAGATTTTGACTAGTCAATTGCAGATCTTGTACTTAGATCTTGACTTCATAAGTACTTCTTTAGAAGCTCTATACTCTGAGTATACAAGAGAAAAGCGAACATGTTGGAGTCAAATAGCGTGGACTTTGTGATTGGTATCCCTATTAGTTGACAAACTCATCTCAAAGAAAGCAGGTCAAGCGTCCACATGGAAGTCAACCATAAGTCTCTGTCGGCGATTTCTGTTACCAATCTCACATGAGAATTCCTCTGTGATTTCTAAGTTCTTGAGATAAATGTTACTCATTATCCTTAAGTAATTCAAGCATCCTCTCGTAGATTTAACACCAACAGCCCATGATCCTAGATTCGTGGGCCTTGGTGATCGTGCTCTCCGGCACGTTTTAGAACGAGTTATGTTTCTTTTTTATTATATATAAATAGTTTGCATACCTTATGAGTTAATCGATGGTAGTCTACTATTTGTCTTTGTTAAATACACTCTAGCAATGATTACGCTTGCATATCATATGTATCTTTCTGTAATAAGCGCACAATATAAAGACTACGGCACATTGAATTTCGTATTTGAAGATGGTACCAGGCTGGTGTAGAAATTTTGCTTTCGGCTAAGGTTTGTGCATTAATTATAAATTCTCATTTGTTCTTTAAAGTTCATTTGTACCATAATCCATTCATATGTTTTGTACAACTTCAGCACACTTCATTTCATTTTATAACTTCACAGATTTATTTCATATCTTTCATGTTTATATTTAATAATCTTGATGATATTCTTGTTTGAGTTTAGATGACGACAGACATTTCATGCTTTTAACTATTGACATGAAATTAACATTGTTATTGCTACATTGATTTTCTGGTTGTTTAATTTGATGTTACTTTTATTTTCATTTCGGTTTTGCTTATTTGCTTGATGGTTAAATTTAAATATATTATTGCTCATCTTGATTGTCAAAATACAGGTGGGTGATGGTGAGGGATTGTATTATGAAATGTGTAGTTTAAGTATTAGTTTCTTTTAAAATGTAAATATATTAGTGCTCATATCTTGATTTTTCTCAAAGCCGTTGGGCCCGATGGTGAGTTGTATTATAGAGCCGATGAGTTAGTATGTTATACCACAAATGTAAATATATTATTTATCACTAGCATCTTGATTGTCAAAGCCAATTTGGTGATGGTGAAAGTTGTGTTATGAAATGTGTGTTGGTATTAGTTTCTTTTAAATGTAAGATATATTAAATTGCTTGCATAACATCTTGATTGCCTCAAAACACAGGTAGATGATGGTGAGGATTGAATCGTGAATGGTTTAGTATTAGTTTTCTTTACGCAAGTTAGATATCGATTACTCAAGTTGTTTAGATTACTTAGAAAATCATGACCCCGGACTAATGATGAAGGATCAGAAGATAAATTGATGTATCTACGATTTGCGTTATTTGTGCAATTTGGAATTTCCTTAGCTTTCAGTTTCTTTATTGTTTAGTTAAGCGACGAAATAGATTTGGTTTTTTCATGCTCACCTGGTTTAACATTTGATTTAATAGATTAGCGACACCTTTTATTTGTTTGTGTTTCATCTCCTTTCAGAATCTTGTCATTGTAAATTTTAATTGCTTTTAAAAAAGTTTTCAAGTTGGTAAATCATTATAGGGGATATATTTCCTTGAACAAACATAATATACTTGTTTTCATCTGAATTTCCAACTTTCACCTTAGAAACCAAAAAGCGGCTCAAAAGATAAGAAAGCCGGTTATCTTACATATAATCATGTATCATTAATTCCGGGATTGAAAAATTAATCATTGATTTAGGACACACTAAATTGACTAAAAATTTTCGTGTGTTCTTGGGAGTGTAACTAGGTAGCCAATTTCTTATAAAATTTTCTAAAGAAGGGGAAAACTTAAATAACTTCTTGAAGTATGCTCTCTTGCACCTAGGTGTGATCTGGAGGATCAGGAAGAGAGAGTTATTAAGTTGATCAATTTCTTAAGTATACTCTCTTTACTTACCTAGTGAGCTTTGGAAGAGATCAGAAAGAAAATGACACAACTTTAAAAAAAAAAAAAAAAAAAAAAAAAATAAAAAAAAAAAAATAAAAAAAAAAATGACATGCATCAAGCGAGAGATTCTAAGAGGAGAGGTTTTATAACTAAAGCGAGATTCGATTTTCACCAACTCCATCTTTGTTGAGCGAACCAGTTCTTACCATCTACCTAACTTCAGATTTTGGAAGTCGAGCAATTTTGAATTAAGTTTATATATCTACACTACTGGTATTATTGAAAACAAAGGGCTCTCTCATCCTCCTTGTGGTAGAAGAACTAGAGACTTCCAAGGACTCTAAAGAAACTATCATGGGGAAGTAATAGATGGAGGTGGGGGTGGGAGTGGGAGGGAGGAGGAAACAATGGAGACAACAATGGTGAAGGAAATAATGGTAGAAATGAGAAGGAGACAATTTTATTTGGATTCCCTATGGTGATGAAACTCATTGTGATGAAAATATCTACCATACATCTCTAACTTTTTATGGATTGCGAAGTGAGGATCAACATTTGGTTGAGTTTGAAGTTGTATTGCCGGAACTTATGGGCTATGGAAGACTCTCAAAAACTCATTATTTCTTCCAACATTGGGGATACGCTTTGAAATGGTTCATGGGATTAGCCACTCAATCTATTGGGACTTGGAATGAACAAGCATTTTTGGATAGATACTTGGACTATTGCCCACCAATCACAAGGATGGGGTATTCAAAATGATGCAAAAGAAGATGAAAATTTGGAAACTTACTCCAAAATTCAATACAACCCAGAAAACAAAGATAAAAACTTGAATGTTAGAGCAACCAAAGCCCTACATATTAAAGCCATTAGAGATGAATGGACCAGGTGTTTTAAACGATGGGAAAGAGACATTTCTCACAACTTCCACTTCGTGACATAAGAATTACTCATGTCCACATCTCTCCAAGGGAAAATCTAAAGCAGGAAAAGAAGAACCCTAGGATCACCTTCTCTTAGTAGAACTATGCGATAAATTAGTTAGTAGTAGGGTGGAATGTTGGTAATGTTGATGGGTTAAGAAGCCCTTGATATCTTAGGGAGCCTTAGTGAACAACTTTGAAACACACAAATCCAAAACAAGCGAGAAACGGCAGATGGCTAGCATCTTCTGTCAAATGTAGAAGAAACATGCTTTAAGGAGGTGCTCATGGATGCAAAAGTTGTAGAAACAACAACAGTTTGCTCGGAGAATGTGGGATCAGGGATGTCAATTCTGGACTCCAAATGTTTCAAAGACCAAATTAGTAAATCGGCATCATAGGAGACCTTAGCGAGGTTCAAACTCAAGGTTTAACAGCCCTATGAATTTCAACCCCACAGAGTGGAATCTATAGCATAATATGGCCCCAACATCAAATTATATAAATACATGGGTACAAGGATTCCCAAATCTGGGAGAGATTTGCTCAAATTTATCAATATCTCCATCTTTTTCAAAATCAACAAGCTCCCCCATTTCCAAACCCCAAATCCCCAACTTTCAACATTCCCCCTTTCTGCTTCTAACAAATACAAATCCTCATCATGCTCCCTTCTGTGAGGAAGACAATCAACTTCCCACATTAAACCAACACCAAATCTAATAATAAAATCTCTCAGAGGCTTATATGGTAGAGGACATAATTTCTACTATGCGTTTGACCACTCTCGCTTGATACAACTCGGATCTTACATGATAGGTTTAGAAAAACCTTCTAGATATTCAAAGAGCAAGGTCTCGAGGAGGACTCTCTTCAAATTAAATAGGGTTGAGGAAGGAATACTTCCAAAATTCAAGCATGCAAAAGAAAAAGAAAAAATTCTTTACAACTCCTATGGTTGAAACAACCATCTTCTCTATAACTTTTAGAAAGACTACAGGTGTGAGGGTGACCAAATCTTGTTGCCTAACTTTCTGGCTTTCTGGATGAATTGAAAATCATGGTTCCTTGCCACAGCCGTTCGAAATTCTCATTCTGCTAAAACCAAAGGAGTTGAGTTTCAAAAGACAGAGAAGCTAAAAGACCTGAGAAGAATCATAGGTAGGAAAGATTCGAGATATTATGATAGGAGAAAAATTACCATGCGAGTATAGCAGATGCGGAAGTCAATTGGCTCAGTACATAAATGGGACAGGGAAATTTAAACACATTGGTTAACAGGGGCTTACTATCAACATTTATGAGTGAAACGGGAATATAGACATTTCATTTTATTATTTTTACCTACTTTCTGTGGAATAATTAGGTCTTATTAAACGAGATGGTGTATTAGAAGATGTTGAGTCTCTTAGATTCTTGGGAATATCCGGTAGACTTTATGATTGACTCCCAAGAGTAATCTAGGAGACATGCTTATCTTAGGAAGACCTTAGCTGTCGTTTGAGTCTTTTATTAGTTGTAGATGCGGAGACATGTACATTTCTAATGGTAATTGACAAAGTTAATTTATGTCTCAGTGACAATCAAGGCCAGGAGACAATGGAATGGTTGATGGTGAGAGTGACCTACCTTTATACATGACTTGGAAATGGTGAGGATAGTCAAATTTTAGACACATTGAAAGAGATATGAGATATCTTAGAATATGACCCCCAATTTAGTTGAATCTGTTGCAGAATGTTTATCAATATAAAATGAAATATTATGCTCTATGGAAGAGTTTGGTAGTTCTATTGAGATTTTCAGGAAAAACATTGAATATCAGCAAACATTTGGAGAAGTCACAACAGAAGAACTAGCAGAATTTTGCAAAAACATTCTCATTACTTAGAGTATCTGAACATGAAAGGTATGATCTGAAACATCATCCTATCTATATTGAGAAAACGGTGGGTAATCAGACAACCTCAAAGAAGAGATGAATCAAATCTTAGGGAGATAGTGAAAGAAGAGCTCAAAAACTTCTCAATATAGCTTGTTTATCCAATTTCGGATAGCCGATGGGTTTCTCCTTTGGTTATAGCTAAAAATAATGGTAAATGGAGGGTATGCAGTGATTGAGGTATGAACAAAGCAACTTTGAAGGATCCGCACCAACACGCTTTTATCGATCGGGTATTAGACACATTACTTGGGGAAAAAAGTACTTTTCATTTTGGATGGTTTTGGTGGCTATAATCAGAATCGGGAGTGGCACACGAAGATCAAGATAAGACCACATTTACTTGTCCATGAGACTTTTGCCTACGGAATTGCTTCCTTTTGGGTTATGTAATGCACACAACATTCAGAAACGTTACTAGGAATTTTCCTGATCTAATCCATGATTGTGTAGAAGTTTTATATGGATGATTTTTACGTTTGTGATAATTCATTTGGAAAACATTGAAAATTTGGAAAAAGTTCTTATAAGATGTAGAAAACATTTCATTAAGCAAGTACTTTATGATGTTTCTTAGAGGATTGTTTAGGACATCATGTTCTTCAGGAGAATGGGATTGAGTTGATAGGTCAAAAAGTTGATCATCTCAATTTTCTTATTATCGAAAGAGATGTTTAAAGTTTTCCCAGTTCTTTGGTTACTGCCAGGGTTATGAAAACTTCACTAAAATAGCATCTCACTCTTCAATTCACTTACAAAAATTTGTGAATTTAAATGGATCTGATTGTCAATGACTTTTTGAAACTTTGAAAACAAGAATATAAAACTTATCTTGGGAGAGGATAATTGAAACTCCTTTTCATATTTCTGGATAGCAGATCTGACTCAGGAAGGCGTGACCCAGATCAAAATATCATTTCCTTATACATTATTACACCGGTAAAAATTTGACTCCCACGAAGTTGAACTATCTGTGTGGTGAAAAAGAGTTTTTGGCGTGTTCATGCAATTAATAAGTTTAGACATTATAACGGTATAAACTTTTATCATCTGTCATTCTATGATTAGATATTTAATGAAACAAACTTTATTCTTATTAATGAGGTATTCGGAGTAAACTTCTTTGCAAATTCAATATTATGTTGGATAGACGGAAAACGAGTCGATAAGTTTCTTGTCGTTCAGAATATAAAATTCTCTGTAGAAGATAATTTATGATGAATACTTGTTTCGGGTATTCTTAAGACCTCAATATCTAGATATTGCTCGTGACTGGTTACGGAAACTACCTTCACATTATTCAAGAGAAAAACGAAAAATTGTCGGGAGAGTTCAAATATTGGATTTCTAACGAATTGTTTAAACGAGAACCAGATCTGTGATCGAGAAGATGTGTCGGGAAGATAAATACAAATATTCTTAGGCATGTCATGATGAACAATACGGCGGACACTGGAACAAAAGGGCCAACATAAAATCACTATTTGGATATTATGGCCTTCCCCTCTTCAAAGATGCAAAACAATATGTCCAAAAGGTGTGACGGTACATGAGTAGAAGCTACCACTTTCAAATGAAATACCACTATAAGCTCCCAGTACTCATTGAACCCTTTGAAAAGTGGGCTTTGGAATTTCAGCTGGACCTATTAATCCACCATCAAGCAAAAGAAGTATGCTATTGATTTATCTTTTGATTATGTTTACTAAATGGGTAGAAGCCAAAGCATTTAGTATCTGTCTTTGAAAATTCGGTTGTTTCTTTATGAGGATATTTCGCTTTGGTGTTCAAGAGAAATTTAGTATGGATCGGAGGCCAATTCCGCATCACAATTTGGGTGGAGAAGTTGATGGAAGAATACAAAATCAAGCACATAAGATCTACTCCTTACCATCCACAAACCCAAATGGTCCAAGTGAGTCCACAAATAAAGTTCTTGAAAATATCATCACCAAAACTATTCATCTACATATGAGAAGAGATTGGGCGGAAAGGCTACGAAGCCTTGTGGGCCCTCTGAGAACTACATGGAGAGATACCACGGAACCCATTCTCCCTATGGAAACTTGTTTATGGGAAAGAAGTCTACTTTACAGCTGAATTTCAAATCAAGACCTTCCAAGATGGCAGTTCGGAGTTGAGGGATGGTTCAGGCTTAAAAGCATGAATGGAGCAATTGAATGATAGATGAGATGGACGAGAAGCAATTTTACAAGAACTAATCTAGTTCCATTATCAAAGAGCTAAACAACGACAAGTATGCTCAGAAAGAAGTTTCAAGAGATTGAGCATTAGGTTGAAGTTTAAAGATTTTCAAGGAAAATTTGGACTCATTAGCTTGGGCATATGAAATTAAGCAAGATCTTTAACAGTAGGCCGGTAAGAATCAAGACCATTGATGAGTTTTACGCTCCTCTTTGTTGTGAATGACATAGATTGAAAATTTGTCATAGCCATGAAAGTTTTGTCAAAATGTTTCAAGGGATTAAATCGGTGATGGAAGAGATTTACTTACTCCACCGGCTAACTTTTATTCTTTTCGGTTAATATATATATATATATATATATATATATATATATATAAATAAAAATTATTTATATTTTAAAAACCAATCATTGATTGAGCCTCAGAGAAAATATAGAGGGTGAAAATCGGGGAACACAGCCTCTATATTTTCAAAAAAAAAAATCTCTCTTTCATTTCAAGTTTTGTCACCCATCCCACTTCATTTCCATTTCCATTCATTTCATTTCATTCCATTCCACTTCATTATTTATCATTTCATTCCATTCCATCAGCCGTCTTTCCTGTCCATTTCCTTGGTCATTTGTCTCATTCATTTCCATTCATCAGTAATCGCATGTCGATTCATGGTGACATGTTATGGTGACTCGATTTCCAACGACCGAAGCAGTTATGACTCTACATTTTAAAAAATAATGCTGTAGTGAATTATTTATAATTATGAAATAAAATGCGGTAGAGGATAAAAAATGAAGACATGGAGCATTCACAGACACAATGGAGATCAATTAGTTTGAAGACGAGGGAAAAAGGCAAAGATTCCAAGGTATGAATTAAATTTATTTTAAATGAGTGAAAAAACACATTTTTATGATTCTGAACCATGAGCTCTATCCATTACATTACAATGATTATATTGACAATTCGTAACCCTTCAAGTCTCCATATTATCCTCCGCATTTGTTCATGGTTCCATCAATTCAAATCCCGATTTTCATTTTCTAACAGATCAAGTATTACAAGTGATATTGAGACATATTTGATTTGACCAAGGACTCTTACGACCGCATAAATTCATAGCAGTTGATTGAAGCGTACTCCTGTTATTGTCGGCCACCAAAATTCAATGACTGTAAGATGTATTTATCACTTGCTTAATCTCTTTGTCGATACTCTCTGCATATTCTGAAGCCCCACTGACTACATCTGCTCCAACTGTTTCATTGTATAAATTCACTCTGGATATCACACAGTCCCTAATAATTAAATTTATGGTACTCCCATTCCCATTTATGATGCACATCCCCAGACCATTGTGCTCGTTCCTGTGCATTAACCGTTTCTACTTCCCGTGAGGCCTCAGGCAAATTTGAAGAGCGAGAAAGAGAAAATGATAAATTGTAAACGAGACGGAAGGACTGAAGTTTATGGAGGTTATCCGCAAATAAGGGAGATATTGAAAGAAAGCAAATCTAAACATTTTATCCGGAAATTGATTATCACAAAGATTACAAAAGCATTTTGCAAGGTCGTTTGATGGCTTGGAAGCAGTTGGAGACTAACAGTTTGCGGTCAATGAAGCATATGCTCGTAAACGACCAGAACTTCTTCGGGAGGGTGAGTGTTGGTTTTAAGCAAGCATGGGTGGTGAAGCATGGAGAACAATCTTGAAACCCCGAGGTATGGACCTGTATTTTAAAGAGAATTCTCTTTAACCATGCATTGAAAGAAGAATGACTGCCCTATTTGCTAGTTGTTGGAAATTCATTCACATGTGAAGCGGTTTTGGGTCCATGTACTATGTACCATACCAGGGCTATTGATGAATTTCACAAAAAGTCAGCTCTCAATCTTCCATATTTTAATTAAATAGCTTGAAGAAAATGGCAGTGATGAGAAACATGGGGATAGAGCCCCATCTATATCACACGGCCTTGTAAAAATTCTGATTGAAAGGAGTTAAAGGAAAAGAAAAGACATAGGAACAATTTCTAGTTAAAATTTCTTTGAGAACCTCGGGAAATTCACAGTACTTTGACAAGAAGAAAGTAGAGAAAAAGAACAATTGATGAAATCAAAATACTCTACTCACATGAATTGAAAGAGCGATAAGGAGAGGAGGCGCGAGGAAGAAGAAAGAAATCAAGGGTAGAAGCCAATAACACCAAAAGAGAGGAAAAATTGAAATTTTGTACATAAACTCTTCTTTATACCGAAGAAGATAATCGAGCCAACTCTGAAAGATTAGTCTATCTTCAAAAACGGTCATCTATGCCCAAGAAGGCAGAGGAGAAAGGAAAACAAAAACAAAGGATAGTGTACCACGGCGTGTGAAGAAGCGGCCAGGACTTAAGGAAATTGAGAAGAAGCACAATTAAAGGATACTGTTTGTTGGTTGGAGGTAGGGAGTACTCAGCTGATCTGGTGACCATAGTCCATCTCGATCGATTCGTGAACTTTGGTTCATTTTGTTCCCAATCGGACATTGAGCATACTCCCATCCCATTCTCGGCCAAGATATTGATGACCCTCACAAACATGATTTTGAAGATAACTCTCATCCACGGCATTTTGGGGTAAGCAATAAAAATGACACAGAAATGAACCCAAGCGGCCGGAAGTATGACTATATAGAATCTTTGGAAAGGCGACTACGGGTCAAGTGCCCGTCATTAGGCCTCATACATTGCAGGATGGTTGATTTCAATCACTAAAGCTTGAAATTTTTTTAGGTGGAGCTTTTAAATGACATCAAAGTGAGAGTGACATTAGAACAAGTGCAGTGGACAAATGTCCATGATATTTCCATGCTACATTTGGGAATATGGCGAGGAAGAAGAATAAAGAACAGAGAGTAGAAGTTGAACGAGCATGTAATATCAAATTTGGGTGCCCTAATGAAGGAAGCAGATGTTGGTGAAGGAAGAAGAGAGGATTGGATATGTTGGCACAAGTATAAGACATGTTTGAAGAAAGGTCTCAAAATTTTGGTTGCATGAGGACACTTTGCCACCTTCCTGCGATGGGGTATATTTGAGTCTCAAATGCATCTTTTCCATACACTTTTCTATACCTTTTCCTACTAAACCTCCCAAATTATGATATCATGTGCAAGAGCATATGGTTTTTCATTATATTTTATGTTTGCCTATTTGATTTTGGAATTTTGTTCATTGAGCAGATCTTCCCGCTGCGAGCTGCCTGCTTCACGACTATTTTTGAAACTCTATGCTCGGGTGTCTACAAGAAAGCGACCCGCCGGCGGTCGAGAATGACGTGGACGTAGTTTCGTTTCCTGTGAATTCAGCAAAAACTCATCTAAAGAAGCGCGGTCAAAGGCGTCCACATGGAAGTCAACCATGAGTCTCATCATCGGATGGACTCTACTGTTTCGTGTCACATGAAGATTCACTCTGGCTAGTTTCTAGGATTCTTTGAATAAATCGACATCGTACATGGCTCCTTAAGTAATTCAATATCCACTCCTCGTAGACTTACTTTCTTGACCTGATCTGGGTCGTGGGCCATGGTGATCTCAATGCTCTCCACCAACTTTATGGTTTTGAAATAGTTATATTCTTTTATTTATATAATACGTTTGTATATGGAGTTAGTCGATGTTAGTCTGTTATCTTTCCATTATTCCACTCTTGTATTAATTCTACTGCCTTGTCTAATATATCTTTATAATATTTTTGCTTTTTAATATAAGAAGACTCTGTTTTCCAACTTAATTCGTATTTGAGGACCGTTGCCAAGGCTGGTGTAGAGGGCCCCTGCTCAGCTAAGGTTTTGTGCATTAGTGTAAAATTCTCATTTTGTTTCTTTAAAGCTCATTGTGCCATAATCCATTCATATGTTTATACATTGCATTTGCTTCATTTCTGTTTATAAACTTCCATAGTTTCCATTTCACTTCTGTCTTTCATGTTTTATTTTGTTAATCACTGATCAGTGTTCTTGTTTCAGGTTATAGATAGGCAGCCCAGGCATTTTCATAGCTTTTTAACTAATGACATGGAACTAACATTATTCTGCTGCTAATTTGCTTTTCCTAGTTTCTGTTTAATTTCAGTATTGCTTTGTTCATTTTAGTTTTGCTTATTTGCTTCAGTAGTTAAATTTAAATATATTAAGCTGCTCATAGCATCTTCAGTTGCCTCCGAAAGCCACAGCTGGACTGATGGTGAGGGATTGTATTATGAAATGTGTAGTTTAGTATTAGTTTCTTTTCTGCAAATGTACTTAATTTCAGTATTGCTTTGTTCATTTCAGTTTTTCTTATTTGCTTCAGTAGTTAAATTTAGATATATTAAGCTGCTCATAGCATCTTCAGTTGCCTCCGAAAGCCACAGCTGGACTGATGGCGAGGGATTGTATTATGAAATGTGTAGTTTAGTATTAGTTTCTTTCTGCAATGTATATAATATATTAAGTCGCTCATAGCATCTTCACTAAGCTCGAAAGCCATACTGACTAATGGTGAGGGGATTGCATTATGAAATATAGTTTAGCATCTTAGCATTAGTTTCTTCGCATATGTAACATATTAAGTCATTACATTTTCTAGCTGTTGCCTCCGAAAGCCACAGCTGGACTGATGGTGAGGGATTGTATTATGAAATGTGTAGTTTAGTATTAGTTTCTTTTCTGCAAATGTAAGATATATTAAATTGTGCATAACATCTTCAGTTGCCTCCGAAAGCCACAGCTGGACTGATAGTGAGGGATTGAATCATGAATGTATGGTTTGATATTAGTTTTCTTTCTGCAAGTTAGATATCAGTTACTCAAGTTATTTATGATTACTTCCGAAAATCATAGCTGGACTAATGATGAAGGATCAGAAGATAAATTGATGTAATCTAATTTAGATTTATTTTGTTGCAATTTTGAATTTCCTTAAGCATAGTTTCTTTTGTGTTTAGTTAGCAGCAAGAATAGTTTGGTTTTCATGCTCACTAGTTCACTGTTTTGATTTATTAGATTAGCAGCACCTTTTTATTTCAGCAGCACATTTTCATCTCCTTTCAAGTCTTGTCATTGTAAATTTTAAATTGCTTTTTAAAAGTTTCAAGTTGGTAAATCATTATAGGGGATTTCATTTCCTTGAACAAACATAACCATACTTGTTTTCATCTTAGAATTTCCATTTCACCTTAGAAAACCAAAAACGACAAAAAGATAAGAAATAGGTTATCTTGCACATATAGTGCGCCGCACTTCATCAACTTACGATTCCCAGATTGACAAATTAAATGCAGCAATTTAGGACACACTAAATTGACCAAACACCAAGGTCACCCGATCCATGACTGATGTCACACTTTCTGGTCTCTCTTCGGACACTGGTCCTCCTTCTTTACCTCCTTTCTCATTTTTATCTTTTTTTTCTACTGCATCTATTCAATGCACGAAGCCCTCTCTGGCTAGATTCTCAACCTCTTCTATTACTTGCCCCCCTTCTTCCTCACCTTTCCTTTTTACCCCTACTCCCCCCACCATACCTAACCTATCATCCATATCCCTCTCCTCCTCTTCATCTTCTCCTCATTCACTTCCCCCATCGCCCACCCCCTCCTATTACTGTGGAACCATTTGAAACCTCCTCCACACACTCTTACAATTTGCGCCTGCGCATTCATACTATGGCTGGACTTGGCCCTCATCGCAACCCTCCTTTATCTCTGCACAAGTCCACTCGTGGCTGTCACTCTCATATATCGAAGGCCATCCTATAGGCTGGTCTTGAAGTTGCCTCTGGCACACAACTCTCCATTGAAGGGGTCCTTAGAGCAAGACATACCCACATTTGGTTTCTTAATGATTAGTCTCTCCTTCAACTACAGAGCGCTGGACAACCTTACAAAGCGCCTTGCTCTCAGGCTCCTCTTTACTTCTTCATGTGCGGACATCATCCTCCTATAGGAAACTGATGCCTCCTTTGAACTTGTCATACAAGCACTTGCTCCCCTCCTTCCCTCGTGGACCATCCATGCCATCGATGCCAATGGTCGCTCAGGTGGACATGCCCTTTGTATAAACCCCTGACATATTAAACTTCTTAATGTTTGGGGGAGGGATGGCACTCTGGTAATGGATGTATTTTCTAAAGCACTCTGCCTACAATTCAGGATCATCAATGTATATGGCCCTTGTAATAATAGGCATCATTTTTGGACCTCTCTAGTGCATTTATCACTACTGCGTTTTGACAACATTATTTTGGTCGGGGACTTGAATTTTTCCCTCGGGATCTCTAAATCATGGGGACCTAATTCACATGCGAATCCACTCTTTGATTTCTTTAGACATCTACTATCAACCTATCAACTAGTGGATCCTCTCATAACCTCTCCTTCTCCCACCTGGCGCAACAGGCGCACTGGGGTTGATTTAGTTGCTTGCAGGCTTGATGGCTTCCTCATTAAGGAAGATTTACTTCATACTCTTGCTTCATTCAGACAATGGATAGGCTCAGGAGGTATCTCCGATTACTCACCGATATATCTGGAAATCACTGGTCCCTTCAACAAGCTGGCCTCACCATTCAAATTCTGCTCTGTTTGGTTACAAGATGCAGACTACATCAATTTAGTGAACACACAATGGAGGCTCCCTCCACCACATAGCTTACAATCACCCTCCTCCATATTTGCACACAGACTTCTCTCTATTAAAAATAAGTCAATAACTTGGGCTAAGAACAAGAAAATAATGGAGGAATTATATCTCTCAACAATTGAACATGAAATTCACAGACTTGAGTGCTCTATTGGGGGAGGTTTTGCGACAGAAGATGAGAAATCACAGCTTATCAAACTGGAATCTGATCGTCTAAAGATTCTACAAAATCGGGATGAAGTATGGAGATAGAAAAGTCATGCCACCTGGATCAAAGAAGGAGATGAAAACTCCAAATTATTCCATCAACTTGCAAGGGTCTGGAAGGCCACCAATACCATTTGGGAACTCGACAATGAGGATGGTACCTCTGCTTCTACTTTCACACAACTTGCACAGAAAGGTATCACTCATTTTCAAGATATTTGTAAGGCACCCCTGCAACCCTGACTGGCTGAGATTATCAAGGTGGCCTCCTTATTTCCCAGATATGTGGATCCCCCAGCCGCTGAATATCTCCTTGCACCTGTAACGATGGGGGAATTATAATCAGTCCTTAAATGGTTCAAAAAGGATAAGAGTCTTGGACCTGATGGATGGTATGTGGAATTTTATCTGGCATTCTTTCAAATGTTGGGACAAGACTTACTGGAGGTTGTGGAAGAGACCTGAAAATCCGGGCGCATCTATGAGGCTTTTAATGCTACCTTTATCACCCTAATCCCCAAATCAGATCAACCCTCTACTTTTAAAGACTTTCGTCCAATTTAATTATGCGACTGTATCTACATGATTATGGCTAAGATTCTTGCTAATCAGCTTAAGCCTATTTTATCTAATTTCATCTCACCTGAAAAATTTGCATTCCTTGAAAATCGACAGATCCACGATGCTATTGGCATTTCATAAGAATGACTACATTTGATGCACACTAAGAAGATCAAAGGGATGATCCTCAAGATTGATCTGGAAAAAGTGTCTAATCAAGTTAGCTGGCTCTACATTCGTATGCTTCTCACACATCTAGGATTTCCTATACAGGTTATTAATTGGATCATGTGTTGCATCACCTCAGTTTCCTATAGCATTCTCATTAATGGGGCTGCAACAAATTCTTTCATGCTGAACGGGGACTTCGACAGGGCTGCTCGCTATCCCCCCTTCTCTTTCTCCTGATTATGGAGGGTCTTAGTAGGTGTAATATCGATGAAAGGGATAGAGGCAGATTGAAAGGAATTTGTATCTCAGTGAACCGCGTGCTCACACATCTACTATTTATTTATGACATTATCCTATTTCTCAATGGAACACTTGGTGAATTTATAGTGGTGAGATCTATCTTACTACATTTTTGTACTACCACTGGTATGAAATGTAATAACAACAAATCTACATTGACATGTCATGGATTCTCTCCCCATGAGATCCATTTTTCACAACAAAGATTCCCATTCACCCTTACCAGATTTGAATATGGATTGAAATACTTGGGATTTTTTCTTAAACATATTAGCTATAAAACCATAGACTGGAACTGGCTTATCACTAAGATCGAAAAAAGACTGAGCAATTGGTGCCACCGCTGGCTATCCAGAGCTGGTTAGCTGGAACTTATCAAATCTGTCTTAGAGGCCATTCCGGTCTACTGGATGTCATTGGCTTGGATACCAAAAGGCATTCTACACAATATACAGATGATTTTTCGAAAATTTCTATGGCTTGATGCTAAAGAATGACACACCTTCGCCTGGAAGAAATGGACACGTATTGCTCTACCTAAGCATTGGGGTGGGTGGGGAGTCAAAGATATTACGACCTTTGCACAGGCACTTGATGCTAAGCTCAGATGGAATATTCTCACTGGAAATATCTTATGGACTAGGGTGGTCATACAAAAATACACACACCCCCTCAACACACTTGAAAGGCTCCGTCAACTACCTGTACACCACCCCAGTTTCTCTACGATTTGGCGTGTTGTACTGGGCTCTATTCGGCACATCAGCTCTGGTTTGGCTTGGAAAATTGGTAATGGCTCCATGGTATGCATTGGCTGGGACCCTTAGTCGGGATGTGGAAATGTACATCTTCTCCTGCATGCACTTATTGAATCCCTCAATCGTGTTGGATATCATACTCTGAATCACATTGCTGACAGAAATCACTCCACTTTATTCACACAAGGATGGTTAGACCATCTGGATTTATAGCTCCAACAACAATGGGTGGTGATTTGGACCACCTATCTAGATGCATTAAGAGATTCGCGAGTCAAAATTATTGACCGGGAATATTTACTCATATGGACTATCTCAAAACATGGTATATACACTACTAAAGAGGGCTATATTCACATTTACAATGCTCATATGCCTGATTTTTTATTCCCATGGTAGCGCACTATTTGGAAATTAAAGGGACCTGCAAAGGCTAGGCTCCTCATGTGGTGCATTCTCACTGATAAAATACCCATGGGGGCCAACCTCTAGAAACGATCACATATTGGTCCCAATAGATGCCCACTATGTAATGTAGCTGTCGAAGACACATTACATCTCTTTCTCTACTGCTCAGCCATACATGAACTCTGGCACTTTATCAATTCTTCTATTAATCATAATATTCGTTGGGAGGGGCTATCTCTTTCTATTTTATGGGAGACTTGGTGGATATCTTCTAATCCCCACAAGCTGCGTAATTTTCCCATCTTAATTTGCTGGGGCATCTGGATGGCCCACAATCGGACCATCTTCCATAATACTCCACATCATTGGCCCTCATCTGCTACCCGCATCATTTCCATTTACCATATGATTCCTGATGATCCACCACCTCCACAGCCCCAGGTTATCACCCCTGAGCATATTGATATATCCCTTCCTTGGGCTTACTTTGATGGATCTGCACAAGTACATGGATGTGGAGGTGGTTTCCTATTTCACCTCACACCTCACCATTTTTACAAAGTCAAGATTGGTCTTGGACATGGCACCAATAACTTTGCTGAACTCTCCTATCTGCTATACCTCCTTTAATTCGCTATCACAAAGAATTGTCATGATCTACAAATATTTTGCGATTAAAAAATTATCATTGACTGGTTCAATCAACAGACAACATGTCACGTGCACACACTACAGAAAATTTTGGATGAAGTCCTTATACATAAAACACATTTTGATCACATTTCTTGTCAACATATTTACAGGGAGAGGAATACGATTTCTGATCTCGTATCCAAGGAGGCGACGCACCTACTGACTGCATACATGGAGATACAGGAGAAAAATGATCATGCATTTTATCAGTACTTTCATTGTCCTTTTGTACTTGATCACTGGATGGGGTGAATCCACATCAGGGACTGCTGCTGTTTAATATTTTTTGTTTTCGGTCACTTATAGTATTTTTGTACATAGACTTTTGATCGCTGTTACACAACATGTATTTATGAGGATACTTATCAGATGTATTTATTTTTTGCTACTTTACTACTATATATAGCCAGCTTCACTGCTGATTTGAATATGCACTTAGCATATACAACATGTAACTTTTATTGAAGCTACGATTTTTCCTGTGGAAAAAATGCATGATCCTTCATGAATTGGACTCTTTCATTTATTTGATGCGTAGGTAGCTCAATCATAGTTCTTTTAGTATATTTGGGTATGCATGTGGATGAGGTGATATTTGCTGCTTCTGTTTCTATTTTTGAGGTCAGTTTCGTTGTGGGATTTGCCCTAGATGTGTCATGAAGCAGGCTAGAGTTTTTCTGACAGTCGGAGTTAGCCCCTACCGCCCGTTTCTGTGGTAGGCAGGCCTGAGGTGGGGGGAGAAGTAGTCCCCCCACTAGTTTTTGTCATGGGTGAGCCTCAAGGCTTTCCATAAGTATGATCGCATTCTCAAGGGCTAGGAGGGAGGTTTTTCAGGGGCAGCCTGCACTGAAACCTCCAAACCCTAGATCATGGTGGTTGGCTTGGTTCTCAAGATATATTTTTTTTACTTGGATGAAATTTTTTATATTTTCATTGGTGTTGCATTCAAATTTGATCTTGTTAGTTTGATTATAAAAATGGATTTCAAGAAGGTTCAATCAATATTTTACTCTTAAACATAATTATCATGGAACTCACCAGCAATAAAGCCATTACTTGGAGCTCCTTATTGCTAGCAACAATCCCAAGGGATTTTATTTAGATGTGCACTCAGAGTGAGGAGGTATGTTTTTTCATTTTTTTTCATTAGTTATGTAACGAGTCCTTAAGATTTTGGGTCTCTGCTCTTAACATCCCTAATTTACCCATAATATGAATTGTTTGTATGTGTTGAACATAACTTGAAATGGCTATCTTGAATTCTGAGTCAGTGTTGTTGTAGAAGGGAATCTTGGTATCAGGTGTTTGCGAGCTTTCCTTCTTTCCCTATGTTTTTTTGAAGATTATTATGCTTATATTATTAGAATGGATGCAATTGCCATCCCTTTACATAGTATATTTGAAGAAAAAATTATGTCATTGTCCAAAAAGTTGCCTCAAGAGGCATACGTTATATCTTAGGTAGGTCAAGATTCATTAACACTTCATATGTTTGATATTTGTAATGCTTTACACACACAAACAAACCTTGTGGTTAAGAGGGTTGGCCTGACATGCCTACTTAATTCACCACTAACAAATGTCAGGACCCATCTCTTATGCACCAAGAACTATTGAATTTCTTGAGTTAGCAATCTCGATGTGAATACATGCTTAAGCTTGATCTATGTTGGGTGCATGAGATCTAGCTCCTACTTGTAGGTTTTGATAGTCTTTTCATAATGCCATCAAACACGAATATTATTGATTTCTGTAAACCTTTCTTTGGGCTATCTTTGAACATCTTGTCACACCTCATTTTCCACAAGAAATCAAGAGTGACCATCTTGAGTACCTGCTAGACTCTCCAACCACATTTGTGGTAGCATCAGTGATCACAAAGAAGAATGTCTCTCCAACTGAGGTGAACAAACTAAAGATTGAGGTCATTTTTATTTATGTGCAATATTTTGATAATTAGTGTTACACTCCTCCTTGCTTTTACTTATATTATGTCTTGGATGACTATCCCTAAGATTTAATTTCTAACACAATTCTAATTTTTCTTCCCTAAATTCATTACTCCAGCCCGGTATATTTTACTTTTAAGTCATATTTTTTTTTGTAAATTTATCAAAATATCTTACTGGTTCAAATTGTACATTTGCACAGGGGTTCAAAGTTTGCATATTTGTGAGTGGAAGTGATGTGTTTTCTATTGTAAATAACTGATCCATCAAATTGATTTTATAGGATGCTGCTTCCCCATATTAGAAGAGAAGGAAAATCGTGCCTTGGCATTGGGTGCCTTTACTTGGTAATCATTGAAATATTTTAATGTATTCAATGTTTTTTAAAAGTAGATGGAGACAATGTGCTATTTCATTCACCCTTATTGATTGTTTAAATAATTGTCAACCTTGGAATGGAAATTTCTTGAGGTTTTGGGAGTTAATGGGATTTCCAGATAAACGATACAACTTTCTTTCCTATACATATATAGCACATAACCTACGACACTATATAGCTCAGGTAGGTCGAGATCCATTAACACTTCATATGTTTGGCATTTGTAATGCTTCACACGCAGACACACCTTAAGGTTAAGAGGGCTGGCCTGAAACCCATACTAAATTCACCAGTAACATATTTTAGAAACACATATTTTATGCACCAAGAGATATTCAATTTCTTGAGGTAATAATCTCGATGCAAGTCTCGACTTAAGATTGATCTATGCTAGATGCATGAGATATAGCTCCTACATCTAGGTTTTGATAATATTTTTATAATGTCATAAAACAAGATGATTATGTAAACCTTTCTTTGGGTGATATTTGAACATCTTGTCACACCTGATTTGCCACAAGAAATTGAGAGTGACCAACTTGAGTATTTGTCAGACCCTCCAGCCAGATTTGTGGTAACATAAATGATCACAAAGAAGAATAACTCTTTAATTGAGGTGAAAAAACTAAAGATTGAGCTCAGTTTTATTTCTATACGATATTTTTATAATTAGTGTGACACTCCTTATTACACGTCATTTTTTCACCATGACACTTGATAGTCAAAATGGATCTATCACCATCCATACTCATGCTCCCTTACAAGTAAAAATTTCATTTCCTTGACCAAATCATGAATTTTGGGAAAATGGATCTTTACACTCTTAAATATTACTTGTGAAATTTTTACAGTCAATGTCTGCGCATGCACTGTTACTGCTAAGAATCCTGACGTAGTTCTACGCTTTGTTTACCATTCAAAACTACGCAATTGACTCAAGATAAAGTAAAAAATAAAAGTAAGTTCTAGAAGCATAGTGAGGCGCATATATTCCAACTAGGAGACTCTGAGTCATCAGTTCGAGCCAAACCCCTTCAATCATGGATTTAATTCCCTTTGATCATGGAACCCTAATCCCCTCATTTGTGGATATCATCCATCTTTGGTGGATTTGAAACCTACTCAGTTTCTACTATAAATTGAGTTGAGACTTCAGGGTTAGTGGAGCTCACATATAGTAGTATTATGCTGGTATTTTTGGATTAGAGAGTTTGTTAACCAAGGATGAATATTGGAGGCATTTGGGAGGAACCTATACGACATCAAGGCTTGATTGTAAGATTTCTATTTGATATCAGATAATACATTTTGATACTTTTTCTCATTGTTTTATTTTCTTGGAATTGTGAATGATTTGTGTTCATATACTCATTAAAACAATTTCATTTTCTAATATCCTTGATCATTAGGTTAAGTTGCTTTTTAGATGATTATCATGCTGCAGATGCCTTTGATCTTTTGCATGCTTTTGATTATAGGTTTCTTCTAAGCATTGAGGAGCTTCGTCGAAACAAAGTGCGGGGTCTTCATTTGAAATTTCATTGAAAAGGTAAGAGCATCATCTTCTTCTCCTAGTTTTGGAAATCTGAAAACTGTTAGCTTAGGTAAAGAGATATTCTCATGGTTGTTTGTTTCTAGTTCTCTGTTAGGATTCTAGGGAGACCGCTCTTGTCCACAAGAGGGATTTATCCAGATAACAATCCTCCTTACTTTTCCTTAGATTATGTCTCAGAAAACTAACATTGATATCAATTTTCTATCACCATTCCAATTTTTCCCCGAATTCATTACTCCAAATTGAAATATTTCACATTTAAGTCATCTTTTTTTTCTTCTTTTTTATTTCTTAAAATATCTTAGTGGTTCAAATTGTACATCTACATAGTGGTTGAAAGTTTTCATATTTGCAGAGCGAAGTGATATGTTTTCCATTGTAAATAACTTATCCATCAAACTCATTTTATAGGAAACTCGTCCCCCATCTCAGAAGATAAGGATCACTGTGCCTTAGCACTCTGTACCTTTACTTGGAAATCATTGAAATAGTTGAATGCCTTTAATGCTAAGTAAAAATAGATGGAGACAATGTGCTATTTCATTCACCTTGCTTGCTTATTTAAATAATTGTCAACCCTAACATCACAATTTCTTGTAATCTGATTGTGGTTGGTATTTGATGTTAGAATCTATAAAATAATTTCTTTCTTTGTTTGTTCTATGTGTACACCACCAAGATTACACGCTATAACTGACAACATTAAAGTACCATTTTTTTCATGGTCTAGTTGAAAAAGAAAATGATCACAAATATAATGATGAAGGTTTTAATTTTGCAAGAACAACTTCAACTTGATAGTGGATGCAAATTGACTCCAATTAACAATTTTAATAATTTGGCTAAGTGGGAATATTAGTAATAGGTACCCAAGTTGTTTACAATGGAATAGGAGTGTGAGAACCGATCGTTTGAGTAGACTCCAAAAAAGAAACAAATTGTGATGGGCCTCTAAATTAGACATAAAATAATGCCCATCTAACCTTTCTTAAGTCCATCTACATTCCTTATGCACATGAATATTAAATCTCTCCTTCTGCACTTAATAATGTTTTCTTTTTCTTTAATATTTTCTTAGGAAGGTTTAAAGTTAATTGCATATTTGTGCCTAATATTGGTTACTTTTGTAGAATATTGTGAGAATATTTGGAAAATTATGAAAATTTGGAGAAGGAGATAATTTAGGGACTTTCTCCCTGCCACTGGAAGATCAAGATTGGAGAATAAATGAGAACAATATCAGAAAATTTGGAAGAAGTCTTGGAGAGATTCAAGGGGGTTGTCCACCCTCTTTAAATATCAAAGGCAACCAAGAAAAATGAAGACAAAGTGCACTCAATCTATGTTTACTTGGAGTCAAGTGGAGCTGTTGGTAGCTACCCTGTAGAATAAATAGAGCATATCTAGAGCTAGGAAGGAGGCTTTTTCGACTTCCATTCCATTCCGGTCCATTTCGGTCCGGCCATTCGATGCAGTCCATTCCATTCCATTTTCTTTCCAGTCCATCCCATGCCATTCATTTTCCATTCTATTAGGCTTTTGCTATTTAGGACCTTCAGGATGTAATAAGACTGTATTTTTTTTGTAATGCAATGAGTAATCAGATGTTGTTTTACTGATCTAGTTTCAGGGAGCGAGGCTCGTGGGTTAGGGCCCAATCCATGTCCCTCAGCTTCTCTGCCTATTACCATTCTTTCCTTTCTGTCATTTAGCTAGTTTGTTTCTGTCCATAAATTATTTTTTGTTTATGTCATTTAGTTAATCTTGCTTCTGATAGTTTCAAGTTGCTGTTTCGAATTGCTGCTGTAGGTTTTCATTTGCTTAATATAATGAAGGATAAAAATCTAAAATATGTGGATCTAGACTTCCCTTCTCATCTCTGTCAATAGAGCTTGAGGGGGGTAGGCTTTCCCACAGGCCAAAAAATTGATTTCTGTTCACTGTTTTTATCACACATTCTTTTCTGTTTTCTCGTGCATGAATCCGCATGTTTGTTTGTAGGAAGCAGTATTAAAGTTTTGGAGAATTTCACCCTCACCTTCCCGCTTCATTTTCCATCTCCGTGTTATGCTTCCAAACACCTATGTTACGCTCCATTTCCCTCCTTCTTTTCTCTTCCTATCAGTTTTCGCACCCTTTTTATTCATAGAAACCATTAAAGTTTTGCATGTGATCTTTTACCTTGGAATTTCCCGATTATCACATCTCGGCCATCACAGAACCCCTTCCCTTTCCTTTGCCATTCTTCAATATCTCAGTTATTTTCCCTTTTCACCTCACCTTTAAATTTTTAACGCAAAAACGCTTGAAAATCTTTAAAGTTTTACCTCTGCCCTTTTCATCTCGGTTCTCCCGCTACTGTACATCGCAATCACACTTCACAGTGTTTTAATTTTTCTTCTTTTAAGACTTACCGCTCCGATCTGCCGATTGCGATATTGCAATCATGCTCCACCACCGGTCCCACCGCCACGTCACCCGTCACATATCGCACTTAGCAACGTTTAATTGGTTTTCGTTAACACTTTCCGCTTCCAACAATCGATTGCGATATCACATATTTCACTTCACAAGATTTACCACATCGCAAATTGAAATGTTTACCCCATTGCACTTCACATTTCGTAGATTTTACCTTTTCTTAAATCACACTTCGCTCATGCTCCCAAACTGTACTCCCGCTTCTCCGCCATCACACTTTCCAAAACATTTCGCTCTAAAATGAAGTTTTAATAAGGTTTAAACCCCCTCTTTCCACTTCTAAGTCTCATTTCATGTGTTAAGCCCTCCATTAGCCTCTTTAGCCCTTTTTTTTCCTCCAAACTGCGGCAAACACCTCTTCAAATTAGAATTAGGTCTTCAATAGCTACGTAGATAGGAGCATGATAGATATATTAGGGTGTGTTTAGCCGATTGGCCAAGTTAAGTGCGGTTTAAGTTAGTTTCCTTTCTGCAATTTAAATTAGTTTCCTTTCTGCAATTTAATTTAGTTTCCTTTATGCCATTTCTTTTCAGCAATTTAGATTAGTTTCCTTCTTGTCATTTCTTTTTATCAATTTAATTTAGTTTCCTTTCTATCATTTCCTTTCTGCAACTTAGTTTAGTTTCATTGAAGTGTGATAGAATTCACTGAGAACCCTTAGAAATAACACCCTTTCTTAAAGCAGAAGAGGATGACATGAATGTAATGAATTCTTTCAGAGATAGCAGACTGCCATCAAGTTTAAAATAACAGAAATCCCCAAGTCATAAAGAAATAGCAACTTCGGGAGTTTGCAACACTCTTGGTGCAATACCAGGGCTCACCACTTTTCAAGCCATTGCCGAGGAGGTGTCTAGTAGATGCTTTGATTATGTTTCAGAAATATTTTATGCTTTCTTTTTCATGTTGTTTCCGAAATATTGAAAAATACAAAAGCTCTGATTTTCATGCCTCATAGGAGTAGGGATACTCAGAAAAAAAAATAAAAAGAAAAAGAAAAAAAAAGAAAAAGAAAAGAAAAAGAAAAAGAAAAAGAACTTCTCCAATACCAACCCCCCCCCCCCCCCCCCCCCCCGCCCCCACTTGATCATGTGGTGCAGTAAGAACCACATCACCATACACTTTTGAAGGTAGAAGATATGGATGGATATGATGACAATGAAGAAGATATTATTGGGTTTCCCATTCAAGATATGGACATCAGTGTACATATTAAGAGAATCCCTCCATGTTTCCTTCCCAACTTCCATGGTATGAGGACAAAGGATCCAGAAACATTTCTCTTTGAAAATGAGATACTTTGTAGGTCTTATGGCTACTTATCACACACTCAAAAACTGAGATTTTTTCCTGCAATATTGAAGGATAGAGCTCTTAAATGGTTTATGAGTCTAGGTATTAATTCAATAAGGTCATGGAATGATATGCAAAATATATTTCTAGAAAAATAAAAAGATCGTGATCTTAGAGGAATTTTTTAGAATGAACCAAGAAGAAGATGAGAGCCTTGAGGATATAATAGAGAGGTTCATGTATAATGTTAAGAGGGAAAAATTGCATCATTTAGGATTTGACACACTAAAAACCCTCTTACTTAGAACAATTAGGGATGAGTGGATTGATATCCTTAATCTCATGAGTAAAGGAGATGTATACCAATTGTAATTTGAAGAAATTTGTGAAACATGCAAGCACATATCAAGAGGAAGGGATAGAGTAAGTAAGTTAGCATCAAAATTGGTAAGGCAAGATGAACTTGGAAATTTGCTTGACAACTTTAAAACAAAAATTCTTAGCAATCTAAGTGAACAAGTAGAAATGTTAAGAAAGAAAAATGAGCAAAAATAAGATGTTGATATTTTTATATCCATGCTGAATCATATGCTACTAAATTTTTTTCATCATTCCCCATGTTTAAAGAATTTTACCAGGTAGACAATGGAGCAAGGCAATCACCAAAGAAGCTATGTTATGTAGCTCCAAGGAGACCCTGGCAGCCTAGTCAACTTGATATGATACAAGGACCCACTTCACAATTTCAAGCTTATTCACATCCATCTCAAACTAATTGGGACACACTCCCTCCTTGGAAACCTTAGCCATCTCAACCCCAAAAACAATCTTGGCAACATGGTTGGAAAGGTCCTTATTGGGAAAATCCTAAACATCCTCAATATTTCCCTCAATATCCTCCATACTCGACTCCATGCTATCCCTACCATCCACCACCTCCACAACCATAGCCTCAACCACATCCATCTCATATATCCACCCCCACTCAACTACCTGTACCACCATTTCGAAACCCATACAATGAAGTATCTTAGCTTAATTACAATGCTGAGGTACAACACTACCAAACATATCCTCTTGATCTAAATGGTCTGCATCTTAGTTCAAGAAAGGTATTGTAAAGAAGAGATTTTCTTAATGTGGTTGAAGAACAACATCAAGAAGAAGAAGATCCAAATGAGGAGATCAAAAGATCAAGGGCTGCACTTGATGAAGAGCAGAAATCATATTCATATGTTGAGAAAGTTCCCTCATGTTTACCAACATTTCCTCGATGTGTTCAAGAGAAAAATCAGCAAAAAGAGGAATATTTGACTGCCATAATAGAAGAGGACATCCAAGGTGATCCAAATCAGCATTGACATATGGTTCCAAACAATCATTAAGTTGCAACAACACACTCTTCTCCAACATTACTTGATACAATCCCAGTCAAATAAATTCATCTCTCATATTCAGGTACATGTCAAAGCATGTATTCCAAGTGTGCACATGATTTTATCTGTCATCTTGATGTGTACATGGCTCCATTGGAAGTATTCCTATACTTGAAAAAGGTTTTTTTTTTTTTTTTTTTCAAGTAGAGTAGGAAAGTGAAAAAGAAAAAGAAAAAAGAAAAAAAGGAAACGAATAAAATCTCAAGTGAAAACCTCTTTTGAGGCGTCTGAGATTGGCCCACTGATTGAAAACCTCCATGAGGAGGTCATTGGGTTGGGAAAAAAAAGAGAAAAATAAAAGATATTAGGTGAAAACCTCCTTTGAGGTGCCTAGGTAGGCCTACTAAAGGAAAACCTCAAAGAGGCAACTAGTAGTCCTTAAAAAAAAAAAAAAAAAAAAAAAAAAACATTTTTTCATGTATCTCTCTCTAATGAATGCAGGTTCTCTCCAACCTTTGCAAGATAGAAAACAACAAGTTGGCACAAAAATAAAATTTGGTCAACACCCTGGTTAAAGGTAGTCAAACTTGGACTTCCTCCTCCTGTGCTCAGAAGCTCCAAAAGGACCTCATGCAGATTATCACATTCAGCTTCAGAACCACCGAAGACAACTTCAAAAACCATATCAAAAACTTCAATATCTCCTGAAAAAACAAATCAATGGTAAGGATCAGGTATGCAATCATACAACCATTTCTTAGAAACTATTTTAGCTTAATAAAACATTAAAAAGTGTGAGAAGGAAATTTTTTTATATAGCCAAAATCGGTAGCAGAGCAACCTCAGCCTTATCTAGCAACTAGCCTCACTTTTTCCACCAAGAAAAGAAACAAGACAAAAGTGAAAAGGACTTGAGAAAGTGGGCAGTAAGCAGTTCATTATAATAGAAGACAAGGAATGCCAAGGGATAACCAAGGGTGAACTCAATTCACAGGAAAAAGAACTGTGAGTTTACTTTGCATGCAATAATAATAAAAAAAGAAGTAAAAAGAAAAGAAAAGAAAAGAGAGAACAAAAAAAGAAAAAATCAAATAAAAGGTGGATCCACCACCTCTTGGCATGCAAAACATATTTTCTTAAGGCATCTGAGGACCTCCATGAAGCACCTACAAGAAGAATATAAAGAATATTAGCAGGAGGAGCAGCGCATGGGCCAATAAATAGAAAATGAAATAAGCCAACATGCAGGAAAAACCATAAGGCAACAATTTCTCAGAGGATGAGCAACAATTTCAGTAAGGAGGTGATGATGGGCCTCTAAATTAGACATAAAATAAGGCCCATCTAACATTTCTTAAGCCCATATAGCTTCCTTATGCACATGAATATATATATATATATATATATATATATATATATATATATATATATTAAATCTCTCCTTCTACACTAAGTAATGTTTTCTTATGCTTCAATATTTTCTTAGGAAGGTTTAATAATTGTACCTAATATTGGTTATTTTTGTAGAATATTGTGAGAATATTTGGCAAATTATGCATATTTGGAGAAGGAGGTGATTTAGGGACTTGCTCCCTGCCACTGGAAGATCAATATTGGAGAATAAATGAGCACAATATCAGGAAATTAGGGAGAAATATTGGAGAGATTCAAGGGGGTTTTCCACCCTCCTTAACTATCAAAGGTAGCCAATCAAACTAAAGACAAAGTGCACTCAATCTATGTTTATTTGGACTCAAGTGGACCCAATCACTATTTTCAAGGGAGCTGTTGGTAGCTACCCTGTAGAATAAATAGAGCAGAGCTAGAGCTAGGAAAGAGGCTTGGTCGACTTACATTCCATCCAGATCCATTCATTCGATGCAGTTCATTCCATTCCATCCCATGCCATTCATTTTCCATTCTATTAGGATTTTGCTATTTAAGACCTTCGAGATGCAATAAGACTGTATTTTTTTTGTAATGCAATGAGTAGTTAGATGGTGTTTTAGTGATCTAGTTTTAGGAAGCGAGGCTCGTGGGTTAGGGCCCAATCCATGTGCCTCAGACTCTCTGCCTGTTACCATTCTTTTTTTTTCTTCATTTAGCTAATTTCTTTCTATCCATTAGTTATTTTTTGTTTATGTCATTTAGTTAATATTGCTTCTGATAGTTTCAAGTTGTTGTTTTGAATTGATGTTGTAGTTTTTCATTTGCTTAATAGAATGAAGGATAAAAATCTAAAATTCGTGGATCTAGACTTCCCTTCTCATCTCTGTCAATAGAGCTCGAGGGGGGTAGGCTTTCCCACAGGCCAAAAAATTTATTTCTGTTCACTACTTTTATCACGCATTATTTTCTGTTTTCCCGTGCATGAATCCATAGGTTTGTTTATAGGAAGCAATATTAGAGTTCCGGAGAAGTTCACACTCGCCTTCCTGCTTCATTTTCCATCTCTATGTTACACTTCCAAAAACCTATGTTACGCTCCATTTCCCTCCTTATTTTCTCCTCCTATCAGTTGCCACACCCTTTTTATTCATAGAAACCATTAAAGTTTTTCCTGTGATCTTTTACCTTGGACTTTCCCGATTATCACATCTCAGCCATCGCAAAACCCCTTCCCTTTATTTTTCCATTCTTCAACATCTCAACGATTTTCCCTTTTTACCTCACCTTTAAACTTTTAATGCAAAAATGCTTGAAAATCTTCAAAGTTTGACCTCTGCCCTTTTCTTCTCGGTTCTCCTGCTACCGTACATCACGATTGCACTTCGCAGTGTTTTCCTTTTTCTTCTTTTAATAATTACTGCTCTGATTCGCTGATTGCGATATTGCGATCGCGCTCCACCGCCAATCCCACGACCACGTCACCCATCACATTTCACACTTCGCACCGTTTAATTGGTTTCGTTAACACTTACCGCTTCCAAGAACCGATTGTGATATTACGATATCGCACATCACACTTCACAACATTTACCACATCGCAAATCGAAATGTTTACCCCGTCACACTTTGCACTTCACAGATTTTACCTTTTCGCAAATCTTAATGTTTACCTCGTCACACTTCGCAGATTTTACCTTTTCGCAAATTGCACTTCGTGCCCGCTCCTGAACTATACTCCCGCTTTTCCGCCATTGCACTTTTCAAAAAATTCTGCTCCAAAGACTTTTTGCGCTATAATGAAATTTAAATAAGGTTTAAACCACCTTTTTCCACTTCTAAGACTCGTTTCATGTGTTAAGCCCTCCATTAGCCTCTTTAGTCCCTTTTTTTCTTCCAAACTGCGGGAAAAACCTCTTCAAATTAGAACTAGGTCTTGAATAGCTGCATAGATAGGAGCATGATAGATAGAGTAGGGTGTGTTTAGCTGATTGGCCAAGTTAAGTGAGATTTAAGTTAGTTTCTTTTCTGCAATTTAAATTAGTTTCCTTTCTGCAATTTAATTTAGTTTCCTTTCTGCCATTTCTTTTCAGCAATTTAGATTAGTTTCCTTCCCGTCATTTCTTTTCAGAAATTTAATTTAGTTTCCTTTCTGTCATTTCCTTTCTGTAACTTAGTTTAGTTTCATTGAAGTGTGAAAAACTTCACTGAGAACCCTTAGAAATAGCACCATTTCGTAAAGCAGAAGAGGATGGCATGAACAGAATGCATTTGTTGTGTATATAGCACTGTCACCTCCAAGTTTGTATGAACCCCGGGTTGATAAAGTAAATTAGGGCAGCCCCTGGGAGTTGCTACACTCTTGGTGCAATACCAGGGCTCACGAACTTGTAAAACCAAACATTATGTAATTTAGAAATTTTATGAATAAAAAATTGAAATAATACTCATTTTCTAGTTAAGTCTGTGGTATATACTTTGTTTTCCTCTATATTTTTTGTTCACCAATTGAGGTGTTGTATTAGAACTACTTGGCGTGAATATATTCTCCTTTTAATATTATAGGACTCCGAGAGTTTCAAGTGTTCATGACCAACAATGACACATACATACTTTTTTACATTAAAGTTTATATTTGCATTGTACCTGGAGAAACGAGTTTCATTCTACAACCTTATTGGGGGTGTAATGATCGATCAATTTTGCATGTAATAATAAATTGAACCTATATGGTGGGTTGTGTTTGAATATGGACACTAGAACAAACCCATAGGAACCTGCATCAAATATGCACGTCAGGATTGCATATCCAAACTTCTTAGGTTTTATGTAGTGACCGACATATCAAATAGTGGAACACAAAATATGCATAATCCAACCTGAAAACCTAGAGGTGTATGCTAGTCTAGGGTTAGATGGTATGTGCTAATACCAAAATATATCCTTCATAAATTTAAAGCTACTAAGGACCAAGTGAAGGCCAATCAAAAGGAACCACGACAAAATCATGAATGATAAGAATAAAAACCATACATTTCCTTCACAATTCTCGAGCTACTAAGCACCAAGTGAAGGCCAACCAAAATAAAACCCAACAAAAACATGAATGATAAGAATAAAAGCCATACCTTTTTTTTCCAAGATGCACTTATATGTGAAGCCCAAGTTTGAAGATAAATTAAATGCATCGTTCGTTTCTTGCTGTTTGCATATTTAATAGAAGAATATAAAGGACTCTTAGAATTCATGAATAATATCTTCTAGCCAAAATTACTAGCCCATCTTTATTTTTTGCCCGTTGTTCCTTTTTTCTTTAAGCTCATAAAACTTGTTTCTTCCTCAATGACTAAATATCTCTTTTTCTATTTGTGCATGTTGTAATTATATTTATTTTCTTAACTTGGCCATATTTTTTTTGTGTATGGAGTCCAAAAATGCCCATCCTGTAATCAATTCATCCACTAGGATTGTGTAGGGTATCCCAATGTATAGTTCATATCCCCTTTTGATAGTTTTTCCTTATTTTATTTTGTTCTCTCTTCTTCTTTTTCTACCTCTCCATGCCCATTTCTATTTCCCTCAAGAGATACGTTTTATTCAAGACCTACCCCTCTTCCAAGTTAGTCTCATCTGGAGGATTTTGTTTCTTCCCTCCACAAATTGTTTTCAAATTTTTTCCTATCCTTTTTGTGGGTGAACCTTGTCTGGTACATGCCACTGTACATAAACCTGCCTTTGATGCGTATTCTTCCTGCCTTACATGTCATTTTGATGCTATGTCAATTTCCACTATGGGAGGAATGCCACATTTACAATCCATCCATCTGGACAAATTTATAAATTTCTAAATACTTCTTCCTTTATAATGTAGTGCTCAAATTTAGTGGATTCACTGGCTCCACCTTTTTAACCAATATTTTGTTGTATTGGGCTACTATTGAATATGGACCTCAAGTTTGAGTTTTATTCTAATATGGGTTTGGAATCTCACTCTGGCTCTGTAAGGTTGAGTGTTATGGAGGTCAAATGGTAGTTTCAAGGATGCTTTTTAGGTTGAATATGTCCATGGCTATATAAATAAGAAGAGATGGAAACCTAATTGGCTTGGACACTATGGAGGTCAAATGGTAGTTTCAAGGATGTTTTTAGGTTGAATCTGTGCATGGGAGAAGAGATGGAAACCTAATTGGCTTGGATTTGGCTTAACATTCTTCATAATTTTATCTAAATAAACATTATATATATTTGGATCAATTGCATGGATAAACCTAAACTATTTTTTTATAAGTTATAAACAATATAGAGAAACATTTGATGATCTACCTATGTTGGGAAGGCTCATTAACACATTGCTTTCTGCTCATTTTCAATGTGCATACTTCATAAATTTCAATTGCAACCATTTTGAGCTATGTTCCCACAAGAAATATATATAAGCATTATATCGCTGTGTTGTATGTGAGACCAAGGTTTTATCCTTGTAATGGAGCCCTCTCATTGTTCCTGGGATGTTTACACACTCATGAGGGGTGAACCAAGGTCCAATTAGCACATATTTTGAGCATTCATTCATGGAGGAGTTTGTTTCTACTGGGTTCATATGTCAACGTATCACCTAGGAGGGTGTGCATATGACACTTTTTATTTTTGATCCCTAGACATGGTCTAATCCTCAATCAAATGAATTCACCATCACACATTTTCATGCATATCCATAAGGGCATATGCCATCCACCTATCTCTTGATATATCTATTTGATCAAACAACAATACATCATCTACCTTGAATGAGCCACACATGCCCTCTTGGATCATTCTAGCGCATCTATTGAGATCATTACACTACTCTATGCATGCTTATATCATATGTAAGGTTTCATCACATAATTCAAATTATTCACTTCTAGTAACATATTTAAAAACACGAAATACAAAGGATAGAGAAAGAAATTGGGGTGCATTTCAGCTAATTGTACATACAAAAAAAAAAAATCTGTAATTCAGGGTCCAGGAAGTTCAAAAAACGAAGCATCTAAAACTCCAAAGCTAAAATAATTTTCAACTCCATGTATCTGATCATTTTCCAAGACATATTTTGTAGCCTACATTATGCCATAAGTATAAAAGGACAAATTATATAGTCTGAAATTCACACCATTAGTATATGATGTGTGCATGAGAAGATTCCAATGGATTGAACAGGTCCCGCCCTTGGCCATATATCATATGTTTACTTAAAATACCTGCCAATAATTATCTACTTGTTTATAAGTTTCACCGAGATTGATTATCTTACTCAGATGGACTTGATTTTAGTGAGTGGATATCTGGTTTCCCTGATTGAACTCCATGATGTTATGCAATAGATTACAACCTTATATCGTTGTCAAAGTTGTGAAGCCCCATATTGGTGAATCAATTGGTCTTATTATTTCGACATAGGAAATGATTGCAGTTACATTCATTTTAGTAATGTAAGTATCAATTTATTCATTTAAAATAGAAAATAGAAAATGATTTATTTTCCCTTTGATGATACAAACAAGCTGATCCCATATTTATTTATGTGGGATCTTCATGGATTTATTACCAAGATCATTCTCCCTTTCACAGGAGAAAGAAAGAATTGTAGAAGAGAGTGAAATTATTATTTCTTGTAAATCGAACTTACAACATCTATTTTTTAAGGAACTTATCTTTGCAAAAACTCATCTAATTCGTCTTATGGGTCATGCCTATTTCTCTTATTCGTATAGAATCTAAAAAAAATTGTATGAATTTGTTGCAACCGATGGAATTTAGTCTTATTATTGCATTTATTGATGCGTGACAATGGATGTATTTATATCAAAATATATCTGCTGACTTCATTGGGGCATAATAAAATTTGTCGAGAATTTTGTTGAGGCCTGTGTTTTCAATTGTTATTTATCCACAAGGATCTATTTCAATGTATAAGTTTAATGTATTATCCTATTCAATGTTGATGAATTCTACTTAAATTCCACTTTGGATAGTACAAATTGTGGTTAGATGTCTAGCCAAGTAGTTAGTTAATCCTGTCTATAACCAGGGTTACAAATTGGCAGTCACCCTTGCTTATAAATATAAATTCCGTGTAAGTTTGTAGTGTCAATGTCGCTATTCCATTACTTTTCTAGTCTATTTGCATCTACATCAGGCCATAAATGCTATTCAACTAATTTATATGCATGAAACAATATGTATTGAATCCATAACCTAAACTAATAGTTTTTGAAGGTTCCAGTAAAAAAATATATATGTATGGGTTTGAAGAAGACTTTTGAATAAGAGGCTTTAATATTTTATGATCCTGTATCAAACAGCACCTAATTTTTTTATTATCATATGTAGCCTTACAATATTGTCCTTTAGTATAGTTTAACCGCCAAATTGTGGATATCATTCTATCCCTGGAACACCAAAATGTCATATCAAATTAAAAGGGCTTAAAAATAAAACAAAGGCACCTTAATTTGTTATAAATAGCCCTTAAGTATTGTCCCCGGTAAATTTAATCACCAAATTTGGGATGGACAGTTGTGGTCATTCTATCCTTGGAACACTCAAATCAACTTAAAAGGGCATAAAATTAAGAAAAAGGTGTATTAATTGGTGATTGCATGGATTTTTTGTTGTTGTTGTAAAGTTACATCTATTCAATTAGTGTTCAAAAAATATATTACAGGCTACGTGACGAGATCATTCAGGGGAGCCGATGACAGTCATCCCCTAATGCAATCAAAATCAGAGTTTCATTTTCGATGGTGGGCTTCGTAACAGAGGGAAACCAACCCACCAATCGAAGCATGTTAAAAAGCATAACTAGAAACTAGACAAACAGATATACAATAATGTTTAACAGAAAAAAAAAGACAGACTTGAGATCTTGCAAAATTGACAGATAGATACAATGAAGCATAAAAAATAGGGAGGTAATTATTCCAGAATCCAACAGGCATAGGGGTTCGAGAGAGTACACCCAGAGTCCTTAGGTTCAACCACATAACCATCCACCCGCTCGGCTTGCAGACTGTCAAGACTTTCCATACGATCCATTTTTCTGCCAGAGGGAGCGCCACCACTCGCGACATCGCTCCCAACATTTCATCTTCTGCGCCCTTTCTAGAATTTCCATCACCTTCAGCAACTGACCTACTTGCAGAGGAGGTGGAGGCACCTGCATCTCTCCCACCTGATTGGAACCTGTTAACCTGTGCCCTTGACCCCAATCTGGTTCTCCTAGGCTTTAGCCTCATAAGCGTTGTAGGAATCAAAGGTTTGAGGGTAGAGAAAGGCAAAGGGTGGAAGATATCTGCCGCCTACTGCCCTCCCACCTGGAAACAAATCTCACAGTCATAAAATATAAGGTCCATGGTCTCGGGCCTTGTCCAATGCATGATTACCTTGGATGATTTGGTGTTTTAGCCTGTTCGCCGAGAGTTGACGTTGAACCGACGAAGTGGAAAAAAAAATCTTCATAAGCCAGTAGCGCCTCGCCATGGTACTTTAGGATTTCACAGTACCAGCCAGGGATTCCTTCTCTAGCGCATCAACTTGGCAGTGAATGTGCACAGGTATGTCGGGCTTATAGCTGTGGGCTTCCCACTTCTCAGGGATCTCGTCATCATCATCAGGGATTTTCACACCCAAGAGTCCCCCACGCATGCATCTCATTTTTTCCCTCAGCATGAGGGCTGACCGGATGTAGGAAAGAAACCAGAGCATCCTCCTCTTTCGAACCTCACTACTAGAGACCCTACTATGGAAGCTCACCATGACGGTCAACACAATGGAATGAAAATCATGACTTAAGGTGACTTGAAGGGTAAGCCTTGTGAGGAGGTAATATTCTAGCGTGTGCCTCCCTTGGTCGCTGAACTCATCCCTGTACTCTGCATGACGCCCCTCCTGCAAATCACTAGTTCTTAACATTTCCATCAGCTCGTCGACGATTTTCCAACCCGAGGCAACAACCATCACACGCTGCTGCATTAAGACAAGGAGGGGGGGGGGGGGAGAATATGAGGCAAGTGGCTCGCCTATGGGAGCCATCTGTCCCCTTGTATGCACTCCGTCGTCCCTGCTAACACCCACGTCCGGGGGTGATTGCATGGATTTGATTTGAAAGGGGAATTGATATATATATA
>CM076576.1:991037786-991392851 GCA_034641835.2 Pinus albicaulis
ATTGTGGAGACCGAGCCATCTAACTATGAGGAGGCTGCAGACCAGCGTGTCTGAAGGGATGCCATGGTGGAAGAGTGTGTTTCCATCATGAACAATGATGTGTGGGAGATAGTGTCGACACCTAAGGGGATGTCAATGGTGACTTCTAAGGAGGCTCTACAAGATCAAGCATGTTGTAGATGAGAAGTTCAAAACTTAATTTGTGGCACAATGGTTCTCACAGGTAGAGGGAGTTGACTATGGCGATACGTTCGCAGTTCGCACCAATGGCTTGATATGCTTTGCTTAGAGTAATGATCTTGTTGGGGCTAGTTTTGGGAAGAAGTTGAAGAATTGTTGAAGCTGTGAAACAATTTTGAAGTTGCATGTATAAAGGTGGAGTAAAAACAATGCAGTAAAATCGACACACAGATTTTTCGCAGTAAGAGAATTCCTCAGAACTGGCGCAGAAAGGAGAACCATGTAGTAAGGAGTGGTGCATGAAGCGAATGGGAAAGAATGGTTAAGTTTGACCGCATCTTCTAACCAACTTTTGATTTGGTCTAGATTAGTGATAGTAGTATATCTGCCCATGGTAATTATATTCTCCGGTATTGGACATGGTATCAAAGTCGACTTGGGACTATGTGACTATGTATAAATAGGCGGATGTCGAAGGAATAACTAAGGTGCTAGTTAGTTGGGTAATTTTGGGTTGGTCCACGATTAGTCTTTGTTAGCTTAGTGCTGTTGCTATAATACTATAATGTTATGATGTTTAGGCAAATGAGTCAGGATGAAATGACATTGTAATGCTGTAACCTTGCACCCAACACTCCTTTTTATAGTAATAGAAGATGGCTGAAGGTTCTTGTGTCTCATTTTCATGTGTTTTATGAGATGTTTTCATGATATGTTAATTATATATGATTCTAGTAGGTCATGGCTAAATGTTAAAACTTAAGCATATTACAACACATTGAATAATTCAGGAACCCTCTTTCAAATATTTTGTTTCAGTTTGTCAATATTTTGATGTCTGTTCTGAGTATTTACCATCTGATTTAGTGTGTGAATCATGAACTGAGCATTGTATTGTGTCAACATACCTTCGATTCTGGTTCCCTTCATCTCTTCAGAAGCCTGGTTCCTATAGTCCCCATAGGTACCTCGGGTGAGACTTGACTTGTTTTGTAGGTGATGCCAAAAGGGCTGGTATCCGGATGGGCTTTGTTGGCTACACTTTGTGTGTTAACTTGGGTTAGACAGTACTCAGTTCCTGCAATTGACAAAAGTCCAACAAAGGAAGGGAAAAAGGGCCACCGGAGAAGGAGTAGTAGAGATCAACGAAGTCTTGAAAGAATACATCCTGACATACTGCGCAAAGGAGAGGATGGAGGAGCCTCGCACCATAGTCCAAGAGCAGTAGAATGTGCGCATCATAGTCACCCTGCTAAGGCCACACCCTACGTTGAACCCATGATCCCGCGCACACCAATTAATCAAGTAGTAAGCTCCCCAGGAAGCGTTTTTCATACTTTAGCTAGTAAAGTAAATGAAAGTAGTCAGATTAGTAGTAGGAGTGAATCTATTTAGTTGAAGGGATGTAGACCACAAAGCCCTCTATTAAAGCATGTTGCGCAGAGTTCATCACAACAAACAATGTATATACCTATAAATCCATTATTAGGGACTAGTAGGTAGAAGGAAATGGCATAAGATGTATGTATTTCATGGTTCCAAGATTGAGGATCCCGAATATCTGTTTGTGTGTGAGGCAATATGGGTTGCAAATAACGTCCAAGATGAACCAACCAATAATATATAGTTGGAACTGATTTCAGAGATCGAGCATTAACCTGGTATATGAAGTACAGGAGAAATTCTCCAACTGGACAACCAATAACCTTGGCAGAATTCAAGCAGGGGATGCTAAAAGAATTTCGTAGGTCCAAGTTTGCGTCACAGTGCATCATAGAGTTGAAGGAGATCAATTAGGGACAAAACGAGACTGTTTGGGATTATGATCAGAGATTCAAAGTATTTCTAGGAAGATTGGCATTCAAGATCCAAAATCAACAACATAAGGAGTGGTTTTTTGTCGAATTGCTTCCCCATATGTGAGTGCCTTTGACTTAGCAAAAGGTTTTGTTGCAGGTAGAAGCCTTGGATATTGCATTAAAGTTGGAGGCATCTCCAACAATACCCAGAGAAAGTTCTAGCATGGCTCAAGTTCAGTCATAGTTGGCCGTGTTCACAGTCCAATTGCAAGATTTAGCCAAAAGGTAAGAATAGCATGAGGGCGTCTGGTGAACAATTTTCAAAAAGGAGGGCACCATAGAAATGAATGCTCAATGATGACAAATTATCTAGCGACTGGTGCAACCAACCTGCTTGCACGAGGAAGAGGATTGTGGTGTGAAATTTGCAGAGTATGGGGACATTCACCCCTAAGTTGCCCCATGGTATAGAAGAATGAAACCTATGGAAGGACCCTCTTTTGTGATTTCTGTAAGTCTGTAGGACATGATATCCATAGTTGTCGTGCTTTGGAGTTGATGAGGGATCACACGATGCTTTCATACAGGGTGCAAGAGGGACAAGATGGAATGGTGTAGAACTATAATCAACTAGGCACATACAACCATTAGGACGAAAGTCAAGTCATGTTGGGCATAGGACTTGGAGGGCCAGGTCGAGGATGAGGAGCATTTGGACGAGGAAGAGGAGCAATTATTAGTTATAATTATGGGTAGCCAGGACGTTTCCCCAGAGTTTTTCCTAATCCTTGTTTGACGTGTACTTATTGTAGAGATTTGGATCATGCAACAAAATACTGCCCCCAACTGATCGCTAAGTGGCAGGAGAAGGGGTAGAATATTCAGAAGATTACTACAAAACCACGCAAGGATCAATCACATGTAAATGTTGTTACGAATGGGGGTACTAAGACCGGAATGGATGTTGCTAAATAGGTTAACACAAACCAACATTGGGTGAGAAAAGCTGTAGATCCATTGCCAAAGTTTGATCCACAGAAAGAGAAGACCACTTATAAGGAGGCGCACAGAGAATTGGTTATGTCAGAATGGGATATTCTTGAGGACAACCCTGTGTATGAGATTGCATAAATTCTATGACATAATTGCTGCTAGAAGTTCTGAAGTAGGAGACAGTTCTATCAAAGCATTTTTGAAGAGTTGTCTAGATTTGATGCAGAATGAAAACGCTTTACAAAAGCTTCATAGACTGATTGATTAATGTACTAAGGAACCAGAAGCTGCAACAACATATACCCCAAGATGTGTAATTAATAACATTGCATGGGAGAAGAGGGTAGGTCAAGAATTTAGGTTTGGTGCACAAATAGGAGATTATGATATGGATAACATCATTCTCGACTTGGGAGCTGATGTGAATATCTTGCCTAAGAAGACATGGGAGATGATGGGGAGCCCTAAGATGACTTGGTCTCTTATCTAGCTAAGAATCGCGAATCAGCACAAGATATTCCCTATTGGCAGATTGTCAAATGTAGAGATAGATATTGATAGAGAAAAAAGTGTTGCCGATTTTGAAGTTATCGAGATCGGTGATGATATTGATACATATCTAACTTTGCTGGGCGTTGAATGAGCCTTCAATAACCAGGTCACTATTAATTTGAAGAAAAGACAGACGATCTTTGAATCCGATGATGTTTGAGTGATTGCACCATTAAATCCCAAGGAAGGAGACAAATATGTAGAGCCTATTTAGGAGGATTTGGATACAGAGGCCTTGGACAATATCTATAATATAATCGCGCAGAGGGAGCATTAAGTTAAACCTATTGTAGACTAGGTATTGAGTTGGCGTAGTATTGGTTCCTGTTTATCAGATTCTGAGGAAGCATTAGAGAACTGGCATAATCAGTTGTATGAAGTATCAACAAGGTGGTGGATGCATATCACTTGCATAGTACGTTGAACCAGGATAGAGGTGCAAGATCCACCCATGTGTGATGGTTTAATTGATGTTGTGTCTTTTATCCAAGAATTTGAGTAGAAAGTACTTGAACATTTAGGGTCGTTAGCATTAGATGTTGCTTTGAGAGAAACTCCAGTGTGATGGTGGATCACACATAAGACTGTTATAGATACCCGATCGAAGTGTAAGCATTTGCTATGTATTTATTTCTGGTCTGAGTCAAAGATTAGAGGACTCAAGTACATTGGGTTGGATTGTCTAATGACCAATGTAAAAAGTTTTGTTGCCGCTTGGAATAGAAGGAAGATACCTCAGGAGGAATGGGTCCATATGTTCGTGCATACTTTAGATCTCATTCCTAGGAGTTGGTGTATTGAGTTGGAGGTGCACAAAGGCACAATATAATGGGATGAGATCACCTAGAGCTTTAAGTCTAAGTTCAATTTTTTAGCTGAGGATGATGTACTGGATGGAGCACAAAAGGCCTTGAAGAAGAAGATTATTGTGCTTGGAAATCAAATTCACCATTGATCAATACCTTTGTATTCAACGCATATACACTCGCATATTATCAAAGAGTTGATGAAAAGCTATAATAGTGCAAAGGGAGCATATGATGACGAAGAATCAAGGATCCTGCAAATTCGAGAGAAAGAATGAGTGCAGCATATTAGGAACTTAATTGGAGATCGAAGATTCTTTTAAGCCGATTAGGATGAAGGGGATGTTGGCACTGTACCCAACTTAAAATTGTTTCTGAGCATTGTAACGAAACGTCGGAGTTGTATCATTTGTTGCTAAAGAATAGCGCCACTGTACGAAAGGAAATATTGTTCCTAGAGGAGTATCTTGCGCTTATTTATCAGATATGTACATGATGCACAACATTGGGGGAAAATATGGCTAACTAGAGAACAAATTTCACGCAGAAAGTAAAATAAATAAATAAATAAATAATTGAATAATAAAAAATAAAAAAATAAATTGAAATATTATAAACAATGTAGTAATGTGACCGCTAGCCATGTCAGAGGAGTAATTATCATTTCAATGTGAAGTGACATGTACTTAATTGCTAAGAAATACTTTTTTGCATGTAATTAGATTGGGTTACCAAAATCTGTTCGGAATGATTACCGAAGAGACGTATGCAAGGACGGATTGTGCACCAAGCTTAGATTTGTTGTGCAAGCGTTATGAGAAAAGACTGGGTCATAAAGACCCCATGATGTCGTGTCTAGTCCTCAAATATTATAACTACACAACTGAGAGCTCAAAGTTGTTCGCTATGCATTTAGAACTTTCCTATAGATTGTAAGGAGTTGAAGGTGAGACTGAAGGAGTTGAAGTGTCCGGTTGTGGGTGATACTTGTGAGTGGTTGTGCTAGCTGTATAAAGAACCACATACTGAACCTATGGGGTGAGTTGTTGGAGCTCCGTTAGCACGAAGGCTTCTTACAAAGAAACCCTCCATTGCTGCACAATCTGAACTGTTGCGAGAAGAAGTAAAAGTGACAAAAGCATGTGGAGTTGCGGTTGCTGTATCGTTGTCGCATCCAACAGGGTTTAGGCATAGCAAGGAATATATCCCAGCTCGAAAAGACACAACTTGATAGGTTAAACTTCTGGGTCTTGCCAGTTGTACTTGACAAAGCAAGGAGGAGAACTATCAAAATTGGACAAGGCACCAGTCAAAGTTTCATCTCTAGAAGTCTTGCAGGGCAATTTTTCCCCTTCTTCTTCTTTCTCTATGCAATGTCCGTACCCACTGGGGTATTGTAAAAAATGTTGCTAGCATGATGAACTTATGTAAAAGACTTAGCCCCTTAGGACTTGGTTATTAAGGAAGTTTCTCTAGAGGTTTTTTTTCACTTAATTAATTATTTATTGCTTTGTAACGATTAATAATTAATTGATTTTTTTCACTCACATCCTCCAAAGTTGGAGTGTGTCTTAATAACTAGGCCCTAAGTGTAGGGTCAATGTATATTACCAAGCTAGGCATTATATTGAGTCTCACAAAATTGCATTAGGTTTTTATAGGATTTTTTAATAATTAAAAATTTCTTGCAAAACAGGATTTTTTAATTTCTTGTAACAAATAAAAAACGGTACTAGTAGGTTTCATATGGCATATAGGTCTTGTTTTTCATTCTCAAAGTACCGATAATACCTTAGTACCCCTTTTTGGGTGGAAATTTTGATTTTTTTCCTTACTAAAAATCAATTTTACTCAAAAAGGTGAGCAAAAAGACAAAATCAGGATATTAAGTAAAAATAAAACATGCCGGGAACATGTTTTTAGTCAAACTAATGCTTTCAACCACTTGAGATGAGTTGATGGACGCTTAAGATGAATTCACAACACACATGGCACTGGGAGGGGGTCCCAATGAATGGGTACACAATTCCCCACATGTGTGGCAATCTCTCAAAGAAAGGAGTACGCATTTCCTCACATGGGAGGAGATCCCATTGAGGGATTTACCATCCCCCCATATGCGTGGCCTGTTGAGTGTATGTTTAGTGGTCTTGAGAGGGAGATGTGGTAGCTGCCACTCCACATATGCCAACTCTATCTCCCGGACGTGTGATCCTCTCTCTTAGTGCCAACACAATTCCCAAGGATGTCGTCCCTCCATCTCTTGATCTATAAATTGAAGCATTCTTATCTATTGCAAACTAGCATGGAAGGGTTGGAACGAGTGGGGAAGAGATTGCTACTATGCTTTGTAATTTCTCTATCATTTTGCAATAAAAAGGCTTTGGAGGGTACATGGTGTACTTGATTTGTTTGGTTGCTTGAATCTCATATGAGGTAATATTGTTTTTATGCATTGTTTTGAATCTTGTTATTGTAGGCATTTGAAGGGTATTGCTGCTCATTGTAGACAATAAACAAACTTGGTTGTTTGTTTTTCTTGTTGTTTTGCATTTTGGAATGAAAATTTACATGCGGTTCTAGTTTTGATTGTAATGTTTTTTCTATGTTTTGTGTGCAAGATTTCACCTATTTTAACTACTTTCTTGGCAAGATTTCAAGAAAGTTGTAGGTGCCTCAAGATTAAAGGATTGGATCCTCCTTGGGTGGAGTATCCATTGTCCTTGAACACATAAGGAGCTACATTCCAACCAAGTGCCAAGTCTAGTCTCTAATTGCTTCAAGATTCCACCCAATTTCTCTCCCTCTGTACTTGCTTACACATTTTAGAAAATTCTTAATAAATTCCTTTTGTTTTAGGAGATTTCATTGTTTCTTCTATTAATTTAAAGTGCTAACTATTAGTTTTTGGTAGCAACGGACAAGTGTTCTAGTCTCTATGGTGTCTAAGAGGCTAAGGAACACAAGATCTCCAAAACCCAGAAAATGTTTCGCAAGAAATTCCTTAGGAACACCTCAATTAGATTAATTGACCAATGATTAACTATTACCTAAGTCTAACTTAGGAAAATTAGTTAATTAAATCATATTAATTGAGGAAAATCGATTTATCTCTAAAGACTTCCAGAAAATGAGTTGATGGAGTCAAGATGATCTTAGCCATCGATTGTGATTAGATCATAACCGTTGATTCATCAACGAGAGATTATAAGAGTAAGTCAATGGGGTCGGAGTACACGACACTTCAGTAGTTAGACTTATCCAATTGCAGTGATTTAGAAAGGGCATAGTTGAAGCAAGGGAGACACCAACAATGGCGTTTTTAGCAGTGAGAATTTCCTGAGAAAATTTCAAGTGGTTTCCAGTATTCCGGTGTGAAGAAGGGAGGCCGAAGCAGGCAGTACGAGTTAGCTAGTCTGCCAATGCGTGTTTTAGAGGCAAAAATTCGATTTCCAATCCACGAAGGTGATTAGTAGGAAGTGCGAGTTGTCTCAGAGAGCAACAACAAACAATGAGAGTGCCGAAATGAATTTCTAGAGGCAGTGATAATTTTCCAGTCACCAGTGCACATTTCTACCTAGGATTTCGAATTGGCAAAAGGAATGCGAGTTGGCTAGGAGGAGGCTGAATTGATTTGCTGGAGGGAAAAGGGATTTCCAAGTTATTTTTCCAATTGAGATAAATTTGCTGGAAGCTTTGCTAGTGAATATGCAAGTAGTTGTTTTCTCTATTTTGCTGAAAAATTAATAATTAAACCCTTATTTGCTGCACTAGTTTTCCCCACATTGGGGTTTTTCTAGGGACGATTGTCCAAAAATATTGGTGTCAAAATTATTGTGTGTGCGTGGATTATTTTTTAGTTCTTGCATTTTTACTTTCCGTAGAGTTTTTATTTGTGTAGAATTGCAGCCATGAATTTATCGCTATTTGCTATAAGTTAATTTACAAAAGACAAGTAAATTGCATAACTTAGGAAGCTATTGGAGTATCTTGGATGCATTATGATATTTAGAGCTGATTTTTGTTCTTGTCTTGGAGCTACTTCTTGAATATGGATGGATATATTGCATGATTATCTTGTAGGTCCTTTTGTTGATGAAATCATTCTCTTGAAAATGTCTAATGTATGTAATTGCTGCGACTAATGTAATTGCTATTATTCCCTAATTTTGTTGAAGAATTTTTTGGAAGCTCTTTGGTTGGCTCTTGCATTTGTTACTCATGATATAACATGCAATGAATGTTACTAGTGATGAAATGTTATTTTTCTTCTTATTTTTCTTCCTGAAACTCCATATTCTAGTAATAGGTAAAATTGTTGAAGGTTGGTAGCTAGGGCATCAATTTTTGACCTCCTTGAGGACAAATTTGGCCAATCTAACACATCTAGGACTCCATAGCCCAAAGGACTAGGCACTAGTCCAAGGATTTTGGTGATCAAACTCCTCTTTCTCCATATTTTCTCCTCCTAAATTTTGGTCCCCTAAAGGTAGGGTGGAAATCTAGGGCTTCCAGTGAAATTTTAGGGAGGTGATTTTTCAGGAATTTGAGGGTCCAAACCAATGTTTTAAAACTCTGACTCGGGTTTGGAACCGACCGAGGATTGACTCTGACTCGGACTCCGACTTGGTATCGACTTGGCCTAGTTGATTTGAATGACTCAGTTGTTGTAAAAAATACATTAAATATTTTTTATTTATTTATGAAAAAACATATTTTTAAAGATTTTCATTCATGTTTCCAAACTCAAAGCATTAGAATATAGAGAGAAGCCAACATATGATCAAAGTATGCTCATGAATATATCTATCATATCAAAATGGCACCCAATGCACTGTCCAATACATGTAATATATAGAGATTAGAACAAAAGCACATAACCAAGGAGGCTCTAAATGGCCTCTACAACAAATCATCTCTAGTCACTATTGCTAAACAAGGCAAAGTCATCTAGCTCAGACTATGAATCAGAGTTTGACGGGGAAACCCATGGCTCCTCCTTAATACTGCTCCAAAAACAAACTCCAAATCTTCACAAACTCCTCACAAATGCTCACACAAATGTAATGAGATAGTTGTGAGTGAATGTGAGGGGGTTGGGCCACTTTTATAGGCTTGGGAGAGGGGTAGAGGCATTAAGAAAAAAAAAAACCAAAAAAAATTGAGCTTGAATTATGAGTTGCTGCCTTTTTTCCTCACAGACTAGCTTGGCCGGTTTAAGACAGGCTTGGCCGAACCGGCAAGTCCATTACCGAACCGATCGAATTGGTGTTCGGCATGGACAATTCAGTAACATATCGGCCATTAGAACGGTTTTTGTACCAAGTCGACGACCCGGGCAGGGTTTTGGCTCGGTCCGCTCGGCCGATTCCGAATTGGTTCCGCCGATTTTTAAAACATTGGTCCAAACATCAAGCTCAGGGCCTAGGCTACATATGCTCCAAGTTTGGTGGGCATTCGCCTGAGTTTCATCCATAAAATTTCTTTCCCTAGGTGCTACACCAAGAGGGAAAACCTAGGTCTTTCTCTCTCACCTTGGGGACTTCTTTGAAGGTTGTATGAGCTTAGTATTCATCGGAATAAATTATAAGGAGCCCTTTTTACTCCCATGCCTTGACCTTGTGAATACCTATTACCGACGAGAAATCTCAAAACCCTATGTCTTGTGCCTTCTTTTGTAGGGTTTTTCTTAGAAAGTGATTTGATTCTTTGAAGCCTCGTACCTTTATTGACACTTAATTCAAATGAGGTTTGGCTCCATTGCGTTGAACCTTCAAACCTATAATATCTATTATAGGTGATCACAATCATACCGGGACTCCTCCCATCAGTGAAAGTCCATAAAGAGCAGGGGACCTTGATTGAGGTGATAGTGGGTCATTGTCCCATTGTTGTCACTTAGTCTAGTAGTTGTCCCTTAGGTTTCCCTTCCTTAGTGCTCTGCTAGATTGCGTGGTAACAAGGGTGATCACAAAGTCGCAGAGATGATGGATCTAGTGAAGGAGGATGGCTAGGTTATGGTTGAGCCAAGGCATGCGACAGAGCATTCTTTAAGGTACCTGCATGGTACCGTTGGACGTGGTGCAGAAGGAAGCATTGAAGCTCCAGTACATATCCATAGACAAGTGTATTGTAGACATTCTCACCAAGCCTCTGTGAAGAGCGAAGTTTGTATACTTCAAAGTCAAGCTTGGCATGATGTAGAATGTCTCTCTTAGAGAGAGGGAATATTGATGTTTCCACAACTTGCAGAATAGGGTAGACATTCTCCCATGAGGTCATGCTAATTTAACTAGGGGAGAATGATACATTCGCCCATTGGGCAATTTTGATTTGGGTAGGGGTGAATGGCCTAGAGTGTTGATGCTTGCAACATTGGGGCAAACTTTCTCCTATACAACTATGCTGATTTTGCTAAGGTCATGTTGATTTGACTAGGGGATATTGATACACTCAACCATGTAGCCATGCTAATTTGGTGAGGGGTGAAAGACCCAGGGGCATACCTTCTCCTAAAAAGCCATACTGATTTGGCTGGGTCTTGCTGATTTGACCAGGGGAGATTGGTACATTTACTCCATGGAGCTATGTTGATTTGGCTAGCTGTAAATGGTCCAAGATACTCACATTGCCTGCTTCAGGATGGAATGATCTATATTTATAGACATGCGTGTGAGGAGACACTACATCAACATAGCAAGCTCATCAACTTTTCTCGTGGAGGAGAAATTTCAGCAAAGGAGAATTCTATATTTCAGCCAAGAAGAATACCTCCCTCACTAAGTGGGAGCGTTGATTTTTGTGTAGCATCGAGAGGTATTCCCGCATGACTAATGTTGAGAAATCCATTAGGGAAACTTATTTTTGATTTCTCTTACTTGAGATTTACCTGTGATATTATATTTTTCTTCTGTTGATTATATTAGTGTCTTTGTAATCAATTAAATGCCAAAATCATGAAGAGCACAACAATAGAAGATGAACAGATGATGTAGGCATTCAACCAGGGAAAAACCCCTCTTCTAGGGGAAAACCCAACATTTCTTCTTCTCTTCTTTTAGAATCAAATCAAATGAGATAACCAGGACCTTTTGACCAAAAACATAGATTCCTTCCATCCACCAAGTCAACCTCCATGTAACCAAGTCAAACTTCTAGCACCTTCCTTCATAAGTTAACATAAGTCTGCTCCTTCAAAATTTGTCAACAAGAATTTCAGTCTGCTCTGCACTTGGTCTACACTTTTGGCCCTGCAATATGTCTTAGTTTCCTTTACACGTGTGGTAGAATCTTGGCTCCCAAAGATCTATTCTTTTGCTATGACAATTCCTTCCTTGTGATGATTAAAAACTTCTATCTTAGACACCCTCACACTTATTTTCTTGAAAATTGCAGATCAACTTCATTTGTGTGTGTGTGTTCTTCAATAAGTCGGATGCTCATGTTATTTATAATCTATACAAGTTGATCGAATCCCTTCATGAGTTCATCTTGTTCTTTCTAGGGGCCGACGTGGTGGAGGAGGCATAAATGACATTTTTGACTCTAATAAATTTCTTTCTTGATATACAAAGCCCAAGAAGTGTCTATTACATGATGACAAGGAGTAAGACTCTATTCACAAACCCTAGAAGCCTTCAATGGAGGCTTTGACCTAGAGACAAAATAAACAAAGCATGAAACCCATGTTCAATAATAATTTTTCTTTTCTTTATTTTTGACAAATACATTACATCATGACTTAAATAAAATTATGAGGACCGATACTAGTGACATTCTTCAACAACTAAAGGGTCTCCAAGTCAGCCCTAGAAGAATTATGTAAAATCTATTTTATTTGAGACAAGTCACCCCAGGAAAAGGTAAAGTTAGCTAGCTTGTGAAGGGACATGTCCCTTGGGTTGTCACACCCATTTGACAAGTATAAATAGATGATGTGACGTCTCATTTCATCACCAATGTTTCAAGCCAGATCATCATTATTATACCTTCAGGTTAGGAGAGATCCCTATCAAGGATGGAGAAGTGCCCTTCTAGATTAATTGCTGAAGATGTTCAAGGACATGTCGATGCATGGGGAGATGGCCGGAAGGAACTGATAGATGGAGAACTAGACATAGAAACTTTAGAAAGTAGCGAGGATCATGGAGAACAATATGCACAACAAGAAGGAGAGCCAACATAGACTATCAGGCAACATGAGGAAAACAAGGGTCTAAAACTAGAACAATCAGAAGCCCCATTTGCAACAACAAATTTAGAAGAAGTTCAAGCCATGGTGCATGCAGGATTGAAGCGAACCCCAACAACAGACGTAGGGGAGGGTACATCTTGTGCCAGGAAGAAGCGCAAAGCAACCCATGTCACTTAGAGGACGTCTCTATCGGAAGATGATATTGAGCATATTGTTGAACAAATAGATGAGAAGACCATGGCGACATTGGGCAACGTGCAACAATATCAACAGTGCGCACTGGAACTATTGAGCCAGTTGCTTGAGACCAACATCTTAGCCGCTATGCAACTAACCACTGCAGAACAAAAGGGGCAGATGGAGGCTCAAAGTGCATCCAGAATATTGGAACCGCGAGCGACTACCTATATTACGTTTCGCGATTGTTGCACACTCCAAATTCTGCTGCAAGGAGTAGAGTGCCCCATTGAAGAAGTGCCTCAATTGTAAAAAATTTGACATATTGATTTAATTTTGTCTCAACATTCCTTACACAGTTTACATTAGTTGTAGAACATTGTCACTATGGAGTTGCAATCACGCGAGACAGCTACAACATTGGAGCTAGAGCAAGCACGTATAGTACAAGAAGCATTGAAGCAAGAAAAGATACATTTGGAAGTAGAAAAACAACAAGTCATGAACTGAGAAACAAAACTGCGTGCATCAGTCGAAACAATGTATAGGTAGATTGTGGAGGAACCTATGGACGTAGATATGCCTACAGAAGGACAAATTATCAAGATTGGAGAGGTTGTTCAAGGATTAAAGGTACAGATTGAGGATTTGAAGGCGTAGCAGAAGACTTCCAACCCACCTAAAGAGAAGGAACCCCTAGCAGAAGAGAAGAGGGCCCTTGCCCATCTTGTGCAACTGAAGTAGCTACAAGGACAATGCTAGACTGTGGATGAGGATGGCTTGAACTTATCGACTAACCTATTGCAAAATGAAGAGTTGTAGGATATTTCGTAAAAAGTACAGGTTGCGGATAGAAAGGTACAAAAAATTATTGCTAGTTTGAGCGTTTTGCTGGTGCTTGAAAAGAAGATCGCCATAGATGAGATGCTGCAATTGGACAAGGGGCTCAAAGAAATGAGGGCCACCAAGCAGGAACTAGCAAGGAAAGTTGAAGATTTAGAGGAGGAAGCGCTGCCGATTACTAATGACGTTGGAGCAATACAACAAGAAATTCAGATTGCCATGGAATATGGGGAGCAATGGCTTGCTACTACCATGACACTTAGGGTATCTGTTAGAATCTTTGCACATGTTTCCCTGATGCGTTCGAAGGTTGATAGTGTGTGCAATGCCCTCAAAGTATTAAATGATATAACTAGAGAGAAAATCCCGTCATTGCAAGCTGATTGAGTGGCTTAGGACGAGCCACAAGTGAGTGTTGGAACTTTGGGCTAGTTTTGGGCAGGGTTGTGGGGGAGTGCCCCTCCCGCCCGCTCCCTCGAATCTGCTCCCGAATTGCGCTCCACTTGGGAGCGCGCTCCCTTAAAAAACATTCTGCTCCCTGTTTTTAAGGGAGCGATTTAGTGAGTGGTCGCTCCATGATTGTTCTCTTTCGCTCCGGGAGTGAAAAATTAAAGGAGGGAGCGGTTGGGGAACAATTGCTCCCGACTGCTCCCTCCTTTATTTTTTTTCTCCTGTCGGCGAAAAACCCGCCCGACGAACGAGCAATGGACGGGGAGGGAAGGGGAGGGGGAAAAAGTTAAAAGGCTCTCCTCCTCTCCCATTCTTCATCATTTGTCTTTGTGAGAAAGCTTGGAGAGAGCAAGAGAGAGGTTGGAGCTTGAGTTGAGGAGGGAGATTGAGGGAGCTTGAGGAGCTTGCAAGGGAGATTAGATCTTGGGATTGAAGACCAAGGAGGTACGATCTACACTCTAATCTAGCATTTGTGTTTTTTATATGTTCATTGCTAAAGGAAAATGTTCTCTTCTCTCCTTCCCTTTCCCATTTCTCCATTTTATTGCAGGCTCAAAACTTCAAACATCATGGCTATATGGCTTGGAATTCTCTTGTTGTTGGTTCCTTTGTTTGTTATTATGGTGTTGGAGACTAGAAGAACGAGGGTTGATCATGATGAAGAGGATAAAGAAGTGGGTTTTAGTGGATTTGATGGAAACCCTGGAGAGTAGGAGTACCTTGGAGAGGAGGAAGAGGAGAGTGGAGACGAGGGCACAAAAACCAAACCAGATCGTGGAAATATGTTTCTAGGCCTCAAGGAGGGAAGGGGGTGGAACCACTAAATTTACATGCCTCCATTGCAAAAACACTTACACAGGTTCATACACCCATGCCAGAAGGCACCTCTGTGGGAAAAGGCCATGGGATGGAGATAAACAAATTGGAATCAGAGCTTGTGTAAGTGTGTCAGCAAGACAAAGAGCCAAATACCTAAGGGAAGAGGAGGAAGCCCAATACAGATCTAAAATATCAAAGGGTGTCTTTGAACATAACCCACAATGACATGCACAAAGAACTCCATCAACATCCACCCATGGCAGTGGATTTGAAGGCACAGGAACAAACATCTCTTCAAGGCGTAGAACCATATCAACGTTCCTTGACAAAGGGTGTAGGAATGATGTGGATTCAAAAATTTATTGGTTTCTCTATGCATGTGGGCTACCATTCAATGTTCTTTTGTCACCTTATTGGGATGAAATGGTTTCTGCCATTAATGATGCCCCCAAAGGATATAAGAGCCTTGGGTATGAGAAGGTTAGAACCGTGGGACTTGATCATGAAAACAAAAAAATAACACATTCTTTGAGTAAAATGACAAATTCTTGGAATGAGCAAGGGATGTCCATTGTATCTGATGGATGGACAAATGTAAAAGACAAGCCATTGATAAGTGTTCTTACTGTGTCTATTAATGGTGCAATCTTGCTTTCAACATATGATTACTCAGAAAGGTTCAAGACTACCATCAACATTGCAAAACCATTACTTGAAACAATTGAACGTATTGGGCCATACAATGTCATCCAAGTCATCATTGATAATGCTCCTAATTGTAAGGAAACAGGAGCAATTATTGAGGATAGATACCCCAATGTATTTTGGTCTGGGTGTTTGGTTCACACAATGAGCCTTTTGATGCACGATATTATTAAGAACAAAAGGCATCAATACAAATGGTTTGGTGCTTTGTATAAGAGGCAAAGAAATGATAAAATTTTATTACAAATCATAGCAATACCCATGGGCTTTTCCATAGTCACTCAAGATTGGAGTTGTTGAAGATTGCGAATACTAGATTTGCTAGCTATTACCTCACCTTCAGGCGCCTTTTGAAGCTAAGAGAGTCATTTGCTAGCATGGTATCAAGTCAACACTTGTAGGTATTAAGGGACATGGCTCCAGTCGCAGTTGACAAGCAAAGTTTGAACAGGTGGAGGAGACCTCTCTAAATAGTCTATTTTGGGCACGTGTGAGGGAAGCTTTGCAATTCACCAAGCCCATTTATAGCATGATTCATTTTGCAGATACAGATAAACCAGTGATTGGGGAGGTGTATGAGTAGATGGATAGCATGTTGGGGGAAATAAAAGATATTTTTCAGGAAAATGGTCCCAACTTGTATACAATGATTCACAGTTGTGTGTGTGCGGGAGCGGGAGTAGGCACTATACATCTAGAAGAATTGGAAGAAGGAATTTTGAAAGATGATGATGAAGCAACAACAACCATGCCACCCCCACCATCTAGTAGCAGTGCCAGTGCTCAAGTTCCAACTATTGTTCCTTTGCTACCTCCACCTCCATCTACATCCTCATGTGGAGGGTATGTGACTTCTAGTTTTGGTTGTGCGACTATGCGGGAGGAGACTCCTAAAAGACCACCAATACCATGACCTGCTAAAAAATTAGCCATTTCTCGAGGAAACAGGAAGAAGCAGTAGATAATAGATTTACTTGTCTTTTCTAGTTTCTAGTAGTTTTTATAACTGTTGTCTCTTTCATATTTATTATGATATTTTTTGTAAACAATATATAACAATTTAAGTTTGAAGTTGGAAATTATAACTCATTGGGAATGAATTATGAATATGATGCTCCGGGAAAGTTGAAAGTTGTTTCATTTCATTTCATTTTATAACCTTTCATTTCATGTTAGATATTCTTTGCTGTAATGGTTACACTTAGCTTACAAGTACAACTTTGGTGATCAATGATGATAAATGTTATATATTGAATTTTGAAAGCTTGAAACTTTAATATTGATGAATCATGAGACGTAATATGTTGTATGTTACTAACTTGTGGACGTAGTTGATGAAGATTATAACTTCTAGATGATTGATGTTATATTGTTCGATCTATGTTTTTATGCTTTTTATATCTAATTCATCATTCTACATGCTTTTGTTGACATATATGCATCAAAATATGAAAAATTATATATTATATAAAAATTCGCTCCCGAACCGGGAGCTTCTGAAAATGTCGCTCCCACTTTCGCACAAGGCTGTAAATTTCTCTAATAAGAAATAAAAGTATTTCTCTCACTCGTTTCCTCTTCGGTCGTGTTAAATTGTAGGATTGTTGATGTTATTCTTATCAAAAATTATAAGTAGAGGAGGCTTATGTGTTTCATGCTTTAGCAAATATAAACAACAACATGAAATTATGTTGGGTTGACATTAAACTGATGTGATTTCTAAAACTTAAACAAGACTGGGCAACTGCTACATCTTGTAATATTCCTAATTGGAAAATAACAGTAAATGCCAAAAACATGAACTAGGAACAATAATTAAAATTAAAGTCCAAGCACCCAAATCAGAACACCATAGAAAATAAGCGAAATAACTGAGCCATTTTATTAATCAATGAGAATATGAGCTCATAATGAGTAAGAACAATGGAACCTGGGCTTACTATGCAAGCTATGCAAACCGCAGGTGAAATCTCGCTGACCCAACTACTTGAATAACTCCAAAATGATAATGCACACTTCCTAGAAAATCTGCTATAGTTTGCCAAATGGAACTGGAAGTTCTGCTCAAAATAATGCTTAGTATGCTCTGAAATTGCAGCCACGAGCTTCTCTCCTCAAACCTGAAAATACCCAGAAAATGTTTGGCCTATCTCCAATCCCAAATTGAACCCACAAAGCGATGCAAATTCCCCAACTAATTAACAATTCACCCTGCTATAAGAATGAGGATTTCAAGCTTGAATATCGCCCAAAAAATTCTGTAAAATGAGTTGGTGATTCCTCTCAATAAACACACAAAAACCGAGAACTCACAAAAACCGAGAAAGGGTTTGTGACGAATGCATCGATCCCCAATGACCCCCAACAAGTGCAAATTGCCCAATTTGGCTAGAAAACGCCCCACAGTATTGATATTGTTCAATTAAGCCCAAATATACCACTTGAAATCTCTTCCAACTCTGGCTAAATTTTCCCTTGAGGTATACCTCCAATCTTTGGCCCTTATCTATCCTCAACCTCTATTCCTCCAGTCCCTATGCAAGACTGCGTAGAGACCCTTGCGCACTTCCAGAAATGTAGAATTTCAGCCCCAGGAATTCCCTCAAACTTAACCCTACTAATCACCACAAAATCTCCAGATAAGATAATGGAAACCACCTGCAAATCCTTCAATGTTTTGCTCCTCTGTAACTAATCTCCTCGCAAGTAATTCAAACCACTTCTGGGCCTTCGAAGAAACACACACTAGCTGTAATGACCTACTGTTAATTTTGGGCAACTGGTCTTATTAACTCCATGTTTCACTGCTCATATGATGTTGATTATATTTTTGTTGGATTCCTCTTTCGGAGAGGTGCAAGGTTGATCTAAAGATCATCCTGTTTGGATGACCAGAACCTATATTTTGATTTTATTTTCCACACGTGCAAATTGAGAAGGTCGGCTAGATTTGTAATGTAGCCTCACAAGCCCCAACAAATGTGTCACACACCCTCCCTGATGGATATAAATAGGAGAGAGATGATGCTCATTTCATCATCATCTCATCACACACTGTACTTGTGATCTGATTGGTTCGTACATCCTAGGAGAGGCTTCCATCCCTCAGACGTGTGAATTTGAAGCTGCTGAAAATTGCGTACTATTTTTAGTGTTTCGCTGAAGCATCGACCGCGGGTAAATTCTTGAAGTTTGACCCTCTTTCTTGGATAGAAATTCTGATTTCTTGAGGCCACATTTGAGGGCACAAAAATTGAGGAGAATCGTTGACTTTGACTGCTTTCTGTTGACTGCAATGTTGACTTCTGCATTGACTATTTTTCTCTTGACTTGCGTTGAATTTTTGGAGCTGTCTTGGAGGTGTGTGTGTGACCCTTGGAGAAAGGCTGATTTGGTTGTTGGAGAAGTTGCTTTGGCAAACTCAAGACTTTGCTGGCTAGGGCATCCTGTTTACTGTTGTAACAAACATTTATCTCTCTAGTTGTTGGACAAGAAGAATTACAAATTTTGATATATTATTTGGCTTGTCTTCTGTTGATATATTATTATGTTCTATTAGCATTTTACTTTCAAGTTTATGTGATTGCTAAATCTGAATTGGGCCTTAAAGAAGATTAAGTAAGTTGCATTTTAAGTGTAGAACATACCATGGTTGTCTAGAGTTACATGGTATCAGAGCGGAGGTGAAGACAAAGCCCAAGATAGTGTAGAAAGAAATCATTGAAGAAGAAGTCTTATCAAGGACCAATGGCATCCTCAACCTACAAGGGTTTCAAGACTAATGATAAGTTGACTGATAAGTCTGATTATCATGCCTGGAAGATTTCTTTGGATTTGGTATTAGAAGATCAAGATGTCATGGATTATGTGTAGAGGAAGATTCATGAGCCTCCATCAAATGCATCGGCTACCACAAAGACAAAATATAGAAGAGGGGAAGTCAAGGTGAAGATGATTGATTATCAGGGATTCTATACATAAGCACTTATATCTCCGAACTGGGCACATCTAAAGAGATGTATGATAAGTTGGTTAGCATGTTCAGGGCTAACAATGCTAATCAAGTTCTTTTCTTCAAGAACAAGATGAAGAATATCAAGAAGGGCAAAGAAGAATGCATTCAATCATACTTTATGAGGCTCACATAAATCAGGGATGATCTCGTTTCCATAGGAGAAGAGGTAGCTAATTGAGAGCTTGTCCTAATTGCTCTTGGAGGACTTCCCCTGGAATGGTATGTATTTGAGACTACTATTCTAAATAATAATGTGATTCCTGATTTTGTTGAATTGTTGACAAGATGCACTCAAGAGGAGACAAGGATTATGGAAAAAGACCATCCCTCAAATGGGAATGGAGGTGACCCTAATGCCTTTACCGCTCATGCAAAGAAGAAGAACCATGGTGGTCCGAGAAATCAAAACCATGGAAGAGCGGGGCCCAAAGGAAGAAAGGGGAGATTTTACACTTGTAACAAGCTTGGTCACTATGCAAGAGAGTGCCCCAATAGAAGGGACTCTCCCAGGGATGATGACAACAACAACTTTAGGGTAATGGCAATCAAAGAAACAACAGGTTCAATTGAAGAAGGAAGGCTCCCTCTGATCGAAGTGGAAATGGGCAACCTTTCAAGAGGTCAAGAAATTCCAGGTACGATGAGTCTAATGTTGTTGATATTAAGACTTTTCTGGCTGGTGCATCTTGTTGACTGTCGTAATGCACACTACTCTCTATCTTTGCTGGACAAGAAGAATTGTAAAATATGATCTATATGATTGACTTGTTCTGTTGATCTATTATTGCGTTCTATCAACATTTTACTTGTGAAAAATCCTAGATCCGGATTCCTACTGCAACAAATCTGAATTACTTCTTCTATTATGTTTCGTAATTATTTCATTACAGTGAAATATCAAAGTAATTTCTGAAGTAGTCTACACAAATAATGTTGCGGAATAAATCTAAGTGCTGAAACAATCTGAACAAATTACAATGAAAAACATCCAGATTTGACACAGTGATTTTTGGACTAACTCCCTGAAAAAACCAACTCGGGAAAATCGGTGCAGCAGATCAGAGGGTTTGTATTATTATGCAGAAGAATCTTGAGTACAACTAGGGTGCCAACATCCGACAAACCCTTAAGAGAAATCTAGACAATCTGGTGAAAAATGTGAGATATACCTCACTTTGCAAGTCTCCAGCTGATCTGATAGCGTTGGTGAAGCCCTCACTACCTCTGCGTGTTGACAACGCTGGAACTGTGTAAGCCGCTTGGGAAAGCTTGAGGAACTGTGTCACCTTCCTCTGCAACTGATCTAGCTGATCTAAGACTAGATTTTGGCCCTACTGGCTCAGAAACCCCAGCCTCTAGCTATCTCCGGACTGACTCCAAGAGACACTGCGCTGCTTCTCCGTGATTTCCTGCCGAGATTGTGTCACCTCTTCAGAAAACTACTCTGTCTCTCTTTGCGTTACTGCTGCCGCTCTCTGAAATGCACTCCTGGTCCTCTTGACTAGTCTCTGTTTCTGCCCCTCTCTGAATCTGATCACTGAATCAAAATCACTTAGCAAACCCAACCCTAGTGATTCGATTTTGATCAAAAGCTGCGTCTCCTAACACACATTCGAAAATGCTCAATGGCTCAAGTGTCTCAATGTATTTTCCATAGGCCCCTCACCCTCCTTATATTCTTTTGTTGACTCTTCAACGACCAAGATTAAAACATAATCAAGGGCTAAGATTAACTTGGAGGTGATCTATGACTTTATCTAGAAGATTCACACTTAGTTTAATTAATACCCTTTAATTAATCAGTTTCCCTAAGTTAAGACTTAGGAAAACATTAAAAAACGATTAATTAATTTAATTAAATCATCTCTAAGTGGAATTTTCCAAAACCATTTTTGAGTTTTATCGAATACATGTGTCCTAGCCTATATACATAGGTACAAGGCTAGAGCACATCTGATGCTACCATATATCAACATTACTTTCATGTTTATGTGATTGCTAAATTGAATCGAGCCTAAGAAAGATTGAAGTAAAATTGCATTAAGCATAGAACATACCATGATTATCTAAAATTAACATGGTATCAGAGTTGAGGTGAAGACAAAGCCCAAGATAGTGTGGAAAGCAATCACTGAAGAAGAAATCCCATCAAGGACCAATGGCCTCCTCAACCACTAAGGGTTTCAAATCTGATGATAAGTTGATTGACAAGTCTGATTATCATGCATGGAAGATGTCCTTGGATTTGGCATTAGAAGATGAAGATGTCATGGATTATGTGCAGGGGAAGATTCATGAGCCTCCATCAAATGCAGTTGTTGGCGCAAAGACTAATATAGAAAAGGGGAAATCAAAGCAAAGATGGTTATCCGGGATTCTATTCATAAGCACTTGGTTGCTTATATTTCTGAGTTGAGCACATCTAAAGAGATGTATGATAAGCTGGTTAGCATGTTCAGGCTTGCAATGCTAATCAAGTTCTTTTCTTCAAGCATCAATTGAAGAATATCAAGAAGGGTAAAGAAGAATCCATTCAATCCTATTTTATGAGGCTCTCTGAAATCAAAAATAATCTCTTAGCTATTGGAGAAGAAATAGCTGATCGAGAGATGGTTCTCATTGCACTTGGAGGTCTCCCCCGTGATTGGTATGTATTCAATACCACTATTCTTAATAATAATGTGATTCATGATTTTGATGAAATATTGACGAGATGCACTCAAGAAGAGACAAGAATGATGGAGAGAGATCATCCCTTTAATGGAAATGGAAATGACCCTACTGCCTTCTCTGCTCATGCAAAGAAGAAGAACCATGGTGGCCCGAGAAATCAAAACCATGGAAGAGCGGGGCCCAAAGGAAGGAAGGGAAGATGTTACACTTGTTACAAGTTTTGTCACTATGCAAGAGAGTGCCCCAATAGAAGGGACTCTCCCAGGGTTGATGACAACAACAAATCTAGGGGTAATGGCAATGAAAGGAACAACAGGTTCAAAGGAACAAGGAAGGCTCCCTTTGATCGTAGTGGAAATGGGAAACATTTCAAGAGGTCAAGAAATTCCAGGTATGATGAGTCCAATGTTGTTGATAATAAGAAAAATGAATATATTCTTGTATCTGCCCTCTCTGATACATCCCCTCCCGATACCCTGGATGTTTGGTTGATTGATAATGGTGCTTCAAGGCACCTCACTAGATAGAAAGAAGCCCTCTTTGATCTAATTGAGAAGGATACTAATTTAGAAAGTATCCTTGGAGACAATGGCACCTATCCCATGAAAGGGACATGGACTGTTACCCTTCATCTATTTCATGGTCAAGTCCTCCACTTACAAGATGTGTTGTACGTATCTGATTTGAAAAAGAACCTTGTGTCCATTTCGCCAATGGAAGACAAAGGATTCAAGGTGGCATTCATTAATGGAAAGTATGTTGATTTATGGTAGCATCGTATGTGCTCTAGCCTTGTGAATTTGTATATAGGCTAAGACACACGTATTCCATAAAACCCAGAAAAGGTTTTGGAAAATTTCACTTAGAGATGGTTTAATTAAATTAATTAATCGTTTTTTAATGTTTCCTAAGTCTAAACTTAGGGAATCTGATTAATTAAAGGGTATTAATTAAATTAAGTGCGAATCTTCTAGATAAAGTCATGGATCACCTCCAAGTTAATCTTTGCCCTTGATTATGTTTTAATCTTGGCCGTTGAAGGGTCAACGAGGGATTATAAGGAGGGTGAGGGGCCTATGGAAAACACATCAGACAGAGAAAGAATGTAGAGATTGATTTCTCCAGCCTAAGGAAGAATCGAAGTGATTCTTGATTGCAGAGAGGGGAAGTTGAAATCTCTAGGAGGGAGAATTTCTGAAGGATAGGGAATAGAGGAAGAGAAGAGAGAAGGGAGCCATAGTAGCAGCGCAGAGATAGCCAAGCAGCAGTTATGCTGGGCTAGTGCAGAGCAGCAAAGGGAGTTTCGATTTCAGTTGGAGAGGTAGCTAAGGGTTTATCCAGTATCCGAAGGGAATTTCTGGAAGGAGAGAAAACTCTAGTCTCACACAACAGTGAGAACCGGGGCAGTCATAACGAGCAACAATAGCAGTGACGCAGTGACAGCGTGGGTGACGTAGTCACTGCGCAAATATTACGTAGAGCTAGTCAATGTGGGTGTAGGTCAGTGGCAGAACTTCATTGTGGAGTGAGAGTTGTCTCACTAGGCCCATTCTCATCAAATTTCTTCAGGTGATTGATTGATAATTACAATCACACATTTGTACTTAGAACTTCTGCATAATACAGAAACCCTCAGATCTACTGCATCGATTTTCCCGAATTGGGTTTTTCCAGGGACAGTTGTACAAAAATAACGGTGTCTATGTGTCAATACTTGTGCTATTTCTTTTATATTGTCTATTGATCGTGAAGTCTGCATCTTATTTTATTTTGTTATTTGACATAGTGAAATGTTAAATATTTGAGTTTGAGAATGCAATAGAAGAAATATAATAAGTAGCTGCAGTAGAATTCTACATTATAGAATTTTCACATGGTATTAGAGCTTTCAAAACCAAAGGAAGCAGGGTCAGAGAAGAGACTACGCAATCGAGAAGCTTCAGAAGGGACACAACAAAGAGAAAAGAAAGCATAGATAAGTATGGCAGACTTAGATGTTTTATCGTCTAGGTTAAAAGAGGATGGTGCATGTTTGTCAAGTTCAGCATCTGCAGGAATCTGGTATATTGATAGCGGGGCTTCAGCTCATATGACTGGTGTACGAGAATATTTCTCGAGCTATAAGGAAGAGCAGATGGACTTGCAAATCAGTATGGAGAATAGCACGAAATACACTTCAGTTGGGAGAGGAGCTGTAGTGTTTCAGACAGAAGCCGAAACCAATGTCAAGGTCACAAATGTACTACATGTGCGAGGGCTTGGGATGAATTTAATTTCAGTATCCCAGTTGCAGGACAAAGCGTATGACATAAACTTTATTGGGAAGAAGGTATATGTCAAGCATCCAAGTTGGAAGCAAGCAAGACAGATCAGAGTCAGAAGCAACAGATTATACAGGTTGCAGCTTGAAACTCCGATGGCACTAGTTAGTAGTAATCTTGAAGACAAGAAAGGGTTGAACGAACTTTGGCATAGAAGAATGGGGCACTTGCACCACTGTGCATTGAAGATGCTCAGAGAAATAGTTGATGGGGCACCAGTTCTCATCACGGAGCATGATGATGTATGTCGAGGGTGTGTACTTGGGAAGTATGCCAAGGCAGCCTTTCCTAGAAATGAAAACAGAGCAACAAGCATATTGGGATTGATACACTCAGATATCTGTGGACCAATGTCCACTAACGCTCTTAAGAGTGGCAAATATTTTGTCACATTCATTGATGTTCACTCCAGAAAGACCTGGATCTACTTCCTGAAAACAAAAGATGAAGTCTTTGAAAAATTCAAAGAATTCAAGGTTCTTGTTGAAAATATGACGAGGAAGAAAATCAAGACATTGCGTTCAGATAATGGTGGAGAATACATAAATGGAGACTTCACAGATTTTTGCGCAAAGGAGGGCATCAGGAGAGATTGGACTGCGCCATACAATCCCGAACAGAATGGTGTGGCAGAATGGAAAAACAGGATAATTTTAGGTGCAAATGTTATTCGACCTTGATTTGCCCAGCTATTTATGGGCTGAAGCCTGCAATACAACAGTGTACATCTAGAACAGGACTCCTCATAGAGAATTGAGGAAGAAGACTCCTGAAGAAGTTTTCACAGGGAAGAAACCAGAGGTAGGAGTCAGTGTTGCGAACATCTCGATAACATCCCGATTTTATCTCAAAATCGCGATTTTTTGGCCTAGTTGATGTTTGGCGATTTTTAAAGATATTTTTATGGTATCTTAATTTTGGCGATGTTTGTCGATTTTTTACCAATATTTTCCCAATTTTTACGATTTTTTGGTTTTCTATGCCCTTGCCGATTTTATCCTGATACTGATGTTCACAACATTGGCTAGGACACCTTCGGATATTTGGTAGCATGGCATACTGTCATGTACCAAGCGAGAAGAGAATCAAGCTTGATCAAACTGCAGAAAGGGGGTTTCTTGTAGGTTACAGTGAAGTCGCCAAGGCATATAGGATCTATATTCCTAGCAGCAGGGAAGTTGTGATAAGACGTGATGTTAAGTTCATGGAGGATAGATCTTTTCAGAAATCACGTGATATGCCGATAGAGGATCAAACTGTAGAAGTTCCCTTGGTCCAAGAGCAGCAGGGGCACCAAGAAGAACAAACAAAAAGACAAACTTTGGTACCTAGTACAGGTATTAATGTTTTCTTAGAAGAAGATGAGGAGGATACTCGGTCCGAGGAACAGCCCGATCAGGAGGAAGAGTTGAGAGAGCAGCCTTCCACCAGTGGTGGTCGGATCAACAGGGAAGCTTAGTAGATACTGAGCGACACAGAAAACTTTATTGGGACTCCCGGGAATGGGAAGAGGTACCGTAGACCCCCTGACAGGTACCAGGCTGTGGTTGCTCAAGTAGAGGAACCCTCCAGCTTCCAGGAAGCTGTTCAGCACCAGGTATGGGTAGATGCCATGATAGAGGAGTATGCTTCTATCATGACAAATGATGTCTGGGAAGTTGTGCCCAGACCTCAGAGCAGATTAGTTGTCGGATCTCGATGGATCTACAAGATCAAATACGCTGCAGATGGTAGCGTAGAGAAATATAAGGCAAGGTTCGTGGCAAAGGGGTATAATCAGAAAGAAGGGATTGACTATGAAGAGACCTTCGCACCAGTTGCCAGATATACCTCCATCCGGACTATTGTATCCTTAGCAGTGCAGATGGGATGGGATATTCATCAAATGGATGTCAAGACAACGTTCTTGAATGGAGAGATTGAGGAAGAGGTATATATCGAACAGCCAAAGGGTTTTGACACCGATGAAAGAAAGTCTCATGTATGCCGATTAAAGGAGGCCTTGTACGGGCTCAAGCAGGCTCCGAGAGCATGATATGGTCGAATAGATAGATATTTGCAAAAAATGGGGTTTGTCAAGAGTGATGAAGATCCCAGTCTCTACTATTTATTGGTAGAGGATGAACCGTTGGTACTAGTACTATAAGTAGATGATTTGTTTCTCACTGGATCATCTAGGCTCATCAAGGATTGCAAACAGAATCTAGAGGTGAAATTCGACATGAAGGATTTGTGGTTTATGCATTACTTCGTAGGGTTGGAAGTCGGTCAGAAGAATGGAGATATCTTCATGGGTCAGGAGTGGTATGCATTGGAGATTCTGAAGAGGTTCATAATGCAGGAGTGTAGGCCCATGGCACCCATGATCACAAATTGGAAAAAGATAGATGCATCAGATGACGCAAAAGTAGACCCCACCTTATACAGATAGCTCATCGGGTCATTGATGTATCTGGTTAACACCAGACCAGACATTTTCTTTGTTGTCAACACTCTTAGTCTGTTCATGGTAGAACCCAAAAGAGTGCACTGGGCAGCAGCAAGGTACATCCTGAGGTATGTACGAGGAACAATCAAATTTGGTATAAGGTATGGCCGAGCAGAGGATATCAGACTCAGTGGATTCACAGATGCAGATTTGGCAGGAAGCTCAGTGGATAGGAAAAGTACCTCTGGGTACTGATTTAGCGTTGGATCAGGAATGGTGTCCTGGTGCAGCAGGAAACAAAGGTCAGTAGCGTTGAGCACAATCGAAGCATAGTACATGGTAGCTAGTATAGATACATGTGAAGCCATCTGGCTTCGAAAACTTCTTGTGAGTCTATTCAGGAGCAGGATGGAGCCAACTAGCATTTATTGTGATAATCAGAGTTGTATCAAACTCTCTGAAAATTCAGTATTTCATGATCGGTCCAAACATATTGACATCAGGTGTCATTTTATCAGAGACTGTATACAGCGTGGGGCAGTACAACTCTAGTACATTCCCACAGGAGAATAGACAACATATATACTCACTAAGGCTCTGGGGAGGATTAAGTTCACTTTGTTCAGAGAACAGTTGGGTATGACTAAAAATCTATATCAGTAGTCGATGGATCATCAACGCAGTTGAAAGGGGGAGTTGCAGTACAGTAGCAATTGTCAGCAACATGCAGAGTCAACAACAGTACAGTCGCATCATTTGTGTAGTATTGGTGAGCAGCATCAACAACACAACAGTAGATGTTACACAAGTCAGAGCAACACATAGAATTGTATTGCTAGAGCACTTTTCTCACTAAGAGGGAGTGTTGATTTATGGTAGCATCGGATGTGCTCTAGCCTTGTGACTTTGTATATAGGCTAAGACACATTTATTCCATAAAACCCAGAAAAGATTTTGGAAAATTCCACTTAGAGATGGTTTAATTAAATTAATTAATCGTTTTTTAATGTTTTCCTAAGTCTAAACTTAGGAAAACTAATTAATTAAAGGGTATTAATTAAACTAAGTGCGAATCTTCTAGATAAAGTCACGGATTACCTCCAAGCTAATCTTAGCCCTTGATTATGTTTTAATCTTGTCCGTTGAAGGGTCAACGAAGGATAATAAGAAGGAGGGTGAGGGCCCTATGGAAAACACATCAGATAGAGAAAGAATGTAGAGATCGATTTCTTCAGCCTAAGGAAGAATCAAAGTGATTCTCGATTGCAAAGAGTGGAAGGTAAAATCTCCAAGAGGGAAAATTTCTGAAGGATAGAGAGTAGAGGAAGAGAAGAGAAGGGAGCCATAGTAGCAGCGCAAAGATAGCCAAGTAGCAGTTACGCTGGGCCAATGTAGATCAATAGAGGGAGTTTCGATTTCAGTTGGAGAGGTAGCTAAGGGGTCATCTAGTATCTGGAGGGCATTTCTGGAAGGAGAGAAAAGTCTAGTCTCACACAACAGTTAACAACAAGGAAGTCATAACGAGCAACAATAGCAGTGACGTAGTGATAGTGTGGGTGACGCAGTCACTACGCAGAGATTACATAGAGCTACTCATTGTGGGTGCAGGTCAGTGCCGGAACCCATTCTCATCAGATTTCTTCAGGTGATTGATTGATAATTACAATCACACATTTGTCCTCAGAACCTCTACATAATGAAGAAACCCTCATATCTGTTGCACCGGTTTTCCCGAATTGGGTTTTTTCAGGGACAATTGTCCAAGAATAATGGTGTCTATGTGTGAATACTTGTGCTATTTCTATTATATTGTCTATTGATCGTGAAGTCTGCATCATATTTTATTTTGTTATTTGACATAGTGAAATGTTAAATATTTGTGTTTGAGAATGCAATAGAAGAAATATAATAAGTAGCTGCAATACAATTCTGCATTATAGAATTTTTACAAAGTATGCATTTGGAAGAAGATAGAATTGATACACTCTATTAGGTTGGAGGAAGTTCGTTGGGGGCCATGTCATGCAATACCACTCTTCAAACCGAGCTATGGCACCGGAGGTTTGCATGCCCTCATTACAAAGCCCTTCCTGAAGCAAGGCAGGTGGTGACAGGGATGCCCGAGTTCAAAGATGATCGTGAAGGAATATGTGATGGTTGTGCCGAAGGGAAGCATACAAGGGGAGCTTTCCCCTCAAGTGTCACAAAGGCATCGGATATCTTGCAATTGATACATTCTGATCTATTTGGTATGCTACCAGTAACATCCTTGGGAGGATGTTCGTATTACATGACTTTTATAGATGACTTCTCTTGCAAGACTTGGATATATTTTTTGAAGAAGAAGAACGAAGCATTCAAATGGCTTTGTACCTTCAATGCATTGGTTAAAAATGAAACCTAGAAGAAAATCAAAATTTTGAGGACCGATAATGGGACTGAGTATGAGTCAAATGAATTCAATGACTTTTGCAGGGAAGATGGCATTAAGAGGGAGACCACAACTGTGTATACTCCTAAACAAAATGGTGTTGCTGAAAGAAACAATAGAACCAAAATAAGTCTTTTCCTGATGTCTCCCACCTTAGAGCTTTTGGAAGTCCTATTTATTTTCACGTACCGAAAGAAAAGAGAAGCAAGTTGGATGCTTCTGGGAAGAAGGGAATGTTTGTGGGCTACAGTGAAACCTCGAAGGCATATAGAAAATATGTGGCTGGTCAAAGAGAAGTGGAGATATGCCACGATATCATCTTCGATGAAGATGTTGCCTTCAAGAAAGTAAGAAATCTTCCTAGTTCAAAGGAAGACAAAGAAGAAGAAGAAGAAATTGGTAGGTAGGAAGAACTGAAGGATGAACCTATGCCTGATTTTGAAGGACCAATGGATCCTATTGATCCACCTCCTTCCAATAAAAGGAGACCCTCATGGCTTAGGGACACTCTCGAAGATGTCGAGAGACATGTTGCCCCAAGGGGGACATTCCGTGAGAGTAAGAAGCCGAATAGGTACCAAGGGTACCTAGCAGCCATGAGTACAATTGTACAATGTGAGCTTGGGTCATTTGAAGAAGTCGTAAAGCATCAAGTTTGGAAGGGTGCTATGTACGAAGAATATGAATGTATCATGAAGAAAGATATCTTGGAAGTGGTCCCGAGACCGGAGGACAAATCTGTTGTCACCTTGAAATGGCTCTTCAAGATCAAGCATGGAGCCGATGGAAGTGCTGAAAAGTACAAGGAAAGATTTGTTGCTCGAGGCTTCTCTCCAAAGGAAGGCATAGATTGTGATGATATATTCGCACCTGTCGCTCGTTATACCACCATACGATCTATCATTTCCCTTGCTGCAAAGCAACGATGGAGTCTCCATCAGATGGATGTGAAGACTACCTTAATACATGGTTCAATCAAGGAAGCGGCTTATGTGGAGCAACTTTGGGGTTCGAAGTCCAAGATAGAGACTCATATGTATGCAGGTTGAAGAAAGCGGTGTATGGGTTGAAGCAAGCCCCGAGAGCTTGGTATGAGAGGATCGATAGCCACTTGATGAAGCTGGGCTTCACTCGAAGTGATGCTGATCCAAATCTTTATTTTAAAGTTGATAAAGAAAGTCCTCTCATTCTGGTTTGCTATGTGGACGATCTCTTCTTGACAGGTGCTGATTGTCTCATTCATCAATGTAAGAGGGAGTTAGCTTCCGAGTTTGAAATGAAGGACCTAGGAGTGATGCACTATTTCCTAGGCTTGGAGGTCTGGCAAAGGCCAGGTGAGATTTTTCTTTCTCAAGGAAAATATATTGTGAAGTTGCTAGAAAGATTTGGAATGGTGGACTGTAAGTTTGTGTTGACACCGATGGAACTCAACTTTAAGAAGTTGTGTGGAAGCACTGCTGGGCCCGAGCTGGGAAATCCCACCAAGTATCGACAACTCATAGGGGCCCTGATGTTCTTAGTGAACTCACGTCCGGACGTATGTTTTGCAGTGAACACTTTGAGTCAACATATGGTTGAGCCTCATCACATTCACTGGATTGGTGCCAAGAATCTATTGAGATATCTTCGGGGCACAATCAACCATGGGCTGAGATACACTGCTGAGAGTTTGAGACTCCATGGATATACTGATGCTGATTGGGCTGGCAGTGTTGATTTATGGTAGCATCGGATGTGCTCTAGCCTTGTAACATTGTATATAGGCTAAGACACATGTATTCCATAAAACCTAGAAATGGTTTTGGAAAATTCCACTTAGAGATGCTTTAATTAAATTAATTAATCGTTTTTTATTGTTTTCCTAAGTCTAAACTTAGGGACACTGATTAATTAATGGGTATTATTTAAATTAAGTATGAATCTTCTAAATAAACTCATTGATCGCCTCCAAGTTAATCTTGGCCCTTGATTATGTTTTAATCTTGGCCGTTGAAGGGTCAACGAAAGAATATAAGGAGGGTGAGGGGCCTATGGAAAACATATTGAGCACATTGAGCATTTGGCATTTTCGAGTTTGTGTGAGGAGAGACAGCTTTTGGTCAGAATCGAATCACTAGGGCAGGGTTTGCTAAGTGATTTTGATTCAGTGATTAGATTTAGAGAGGGGTAGACACAGAGACTGGTCAGGAGGACCAGGAGTGCATATCAGAGAGAGGCAGCGCAATTTTCTGAAGGGGTGACGTAGTCCCTGCAGGGAATCACACAGATGTGATGCAGTGGCTTCCAGAGTTAGTCCGGAGATAGATAGAGGTTGTGGTTTCTGAGCTAGGCAGGCCAAAATCCAGTCAGATCAGCTTGATCAGTTGCAGAGAGAGGTGACGCAGTTTCTCAGGCTTGCCCACGTAGGCTTACGCAGTTCCAGTGTAAGCACTCACGCAGAGGCAGAGAGGGGCTTCACCAACGCTGTTTAGATCAGCTCAGGACTTGCAGAGTGAGGTATATCTCACAATTACATTTGTTATCTAGATTTCTCTGAAGGGTAAGCCGGATATTGGCACCCTAGCTGTACTCAAGATTCTGTTGCTTAATAATATAAAATCCTCAGATCTGCTGCACCGGTTTTCCCAAATTGGGTTTTTCTTGGGACTTAGTCCAAAAATAACTGTGTCAAATGTGGTTGTTTTTCATTGTATTTTGTTCAGATTGTTTCAACACTTAGATTTATTCCGCAGTATTATTTGTGTAGACTGCTTCGGTAATTACTTCGGTATTTCAATGTAATGAAATAATTATGAAAAATAATAGGAGAAGTAATTCGGATTTGTTGCAGTAGGAATCCAGATTTATGATTTTTCATATGGTATCAGAGCTTATTCAAGCTGAAGTGCAGGAGCAACAAGAGTGGACTAGCAGATCAACGCAGGAGAGACTGGGATCTGCACAAGCAGCATCAGACCCTCCTAGAGATTACGCTGTCCAGGCCAGGAGAGCAATCCAGCGCAGAAAAAAGGCTCCCTCTAAGAGAGTTGACAGAGGGGTAAGCATTTTTTCAGTTGCAGAAGTGGCAACGTAGCAGGCCAGCGTAGCTGAAGGACGTAGTTACTGCACAGCAGTAAGTGCTGGTGCACAAGTGTCAGAAAATTTCTGAAAAACACAGATTGGGGATTTCTTGACCTCAGAGAGTTTCTTACTCAAAGAAGCTCATTTTTCCCTTGCAGCAGCAGAAGCAGTGAGTTACTCCACAAGGAATGCGTAAGTCTAGCTGAGTAGAGGGTTAGAGAAAGAAATTGACAGTTGAGGAGATGGCTAGCAATGGACTGCGTGACCAAGATAGATTGGAGAGTGCCTCCAACTATGATATTTGGAAATCAAGGATTGAGTTTCTCCTTGATGAGCATGATCTAAAGGCCCTCATTGAAAATGCAGTTGTAGAACCCTTGGATGCAGCACATCTGAGACAATTCAAGAAGAATATGGCAAGAGCCAAGCGATTGATCCTAGATGGTGTGAAGGATCACATCGTAGCTCACATAGTAATAAAGGGCACTGCTAGAGAAATGTGGGTAGGGCTGGAAAAGTTATACCAAGGATCTTCCGAGCAGCGAAAGATGTACCTAGAAGAAAAAATGTGTAATACCAGAATGAAGAAGGGAGAGCGTTTTGACTCTTTCCTGTCTCGAATTTAGGAGAATCGAGATCAACTGTTAGAAGTAGGGGCAACTCCTAGAGACTTAGAGCTGGTAAGGCTCACTTTGAACTCTGTTTCAGAAGATTATCGGGTCTTTGTCCAAAGCATTTTGGGCAGAGAAAAACTCACAGGATGGGAGGCGATGTGGGCAGCCTTGCAGCAAGAAGAGTTGAGGAGAGACCTCCTCAAAATCCATATTGAGGATGGCAGCAGCAGTTTGAAGGTCAAGAAGGAAGAGAAAGAAAACACAACCATTGCATCAAAGGGGCAACAGAGGCAGCAGAAGAAAGATATGTCTAAGATCAAGTGCTTCAGGTGTGGAGAAATGGGACATTATGCCACACAATGTCCTCTTAAGAAAAAGCATAAAGAGGAGAAGCAAGATCCTCCAGCCAGAGCTGCCAAGATTGAGGCAGAAGGAGATTGTGCTATGTTAGCTCATATTTCGAAAAGAGAGAAATGAACTGACTTGGAGTTGTAGATCCAGAATCTACAAGGTGGTAGGATCCTAGAGTATTTCCAGACTCTTGGATCACATGTGAGCTATGACAACCTAAAGACAGTAGCAGGATTGACAGTTGCAACGGAAGATGGGAAGACAATGCAGTGGCTAGCAGTACTAGAGTCTGATCAGCGCAGAGAGGGAGCAGCAGCAGCGGAGTGCACACTGGCGCAACGCAGTGCAATGCATTGCTCACACAGTGCAGAGCAACAACAACGCAGTTTTTTTAGAGAGCTAGTGCAGAAGTTAGTAGTAGTCAATCTTATTTTTCAGTTGCAGATTTACTTGTCCAATTTCGGATGTTTTTCTGTTGTAATTAGCAACAGTGCAGCAGTGCAACGGATGAGCATCAGCAACGCAGTGCACAAGAGGTGCAGCGCAGTGCAGGGTAGTTCTCACACAGTGCAACAACATGGTTGCAGAATTCAGAGGGAGTTGCAATACAGTGGTAGTTTGCAGCAACATGCAGAGTCAACAGCAGTACAGATGCAACATTTTCTTGTGCAGTGTTGGTGAGCAGCATCATCAACACAACAGTAGATGTTCCAGAAGTCAGAACAACAACACATTGAGTTGTCTTGCTAGAGCACTTTCCTCACTAAGAGGGAGTGTTGATTTATGGTAGCATCGGATGTGCTCTAGCTTGGTAACTTTGTATATAGGCTAAGACACATGTATTCCATAAAACCCAGAAACAGTTTTGGAAAATTCCACTTAGAGATGCTTTAATTAAATTAATTAATCATTTTTTAATGTTTTCCTAAGTCTAAACTCAGGGACACTGATTAATTAAAGGGTATTAATTAAACTAAGTGTGAATCTTCTAGATAAAGTCATGGATCACCTCCAAGTTAATCTTAACACTTGATTATGTTTTAATCTTGGTCGTTGAAGTGTCAACGAAAGAATATAAGGAGGGTGAGGGGTCTATGGAGAACATATTGAGCACATTGAGAATTTGGCATTTTCGAGTTTGTGTGAGGAGACACAACTTTTGGTCAGAATCAAATCACTAGGGTAGGGTTTGCTAGTGATTTTGATTTAGTGATCAGATTAAGAGAGGGGAAGACGTAGAGAGTGGTTAGGAGGACTAGGAGTGCATATCAGAGAGAGGCAACAGTGACGTAGAGAGAGGCAACATAGTTTTCCGAAGGGGTGATGCAGTCCCTGCAGGGAATCACGCAGAAGTGACGCAGTGGCTTCCAGATTCAGTCCGGAGATAGATGGAGGCTGGGGTTTTTAAGCCAGGAGGGCCAAAATCCAGTCTCAGATCAACTTGATCAGTTGCAGAGAGAGGTGACGTAGTTTCTCAGGCTTGCCCACGCAGGCTTACGCAGTTCCAACGTAAGCACTCACGCAGAGGTAGAGAGGGGCTTCACCAACGCTATTTAGATCAGCCGAGGACTTGCAAAGTGAGGTATATCTCACAATTACATTTGTTGTCTAGATTTATCTAAAGGGTGAGCCAGATATTGGCACCCTAGTTGTACTCAAGATTCTGCTGCTTAATAATATAAAACCCTCAGATCTACTGCACCGGTTTTCCCAAGTTGGGTTTTTCCGGGGACTTAGTCAAAAAATAACTGTGTCAAATGTGGTTATTTTTCATTGTATTTTGTTCAGATTGTTTCAACACTTAGATTTATTCTGCAGTATTATTTGTGTAGATTGCTTCAGTAATTACTTCGGTATTTCAATGTAATGAAATACTTCTGAAAAATAATAAGAGAAGTAATTCAGATTTGTTGTAGTAGGAATCCAGATTTAGGATTTAGGATATTGTGAAGCTGCTAGAAATATTTGGAATGGTGGAGTGTAAGTTTGTGTCAACATCGATGGAACTCAAGTTTAAGAGTTATGTGGAAGCACTGCTGGGCCCGAGCTGGGAAATCCCACCAAGTATCAACAACTCGTAGGGGCCCTGATGTTCTTAGTGAACTCACGTCCGGACGTATGTTTTGCAGTGATCACTTTGAGTCAACATATGATTGAGCCTCATCACATTCACTGGATTGGTGCCAAGAATCTATTGAGATATCTTCGAGGTGTAATGAACCAAGGGCTGAGATACACTACTGGGGGTTTGAGACTCCATGGATATACCGATGCTGATTGGGCTGGCAGTGTGGTGGATTGTAAAAGCACATCTAGATGTTGTTTCACCTTGGGTTCTGCTTTGATCTTTTGGATGAGCAGGAAGCAAAAATCGATTGCTTTGAGCACAACTGAGGCCGTACACATTGCAGCGAGTATGGCCTATTGTGAAGTTGTTTGGTTGAGAAAGCTCTTTAGTGAGCTGTTTGGATATGTGCTAGATACCACTGTTATCTTTTGTTATAACCACAGTGGGATTCGTCTTTCTGAGAATTTCGTGTTCCACGATTGATCCAGGCATATTGATATTAGGTACCACTTTATCCGGGAAATGGTACAGCGAGGCGCCGTAAGGCTCGATCACATTGGTACTGATGAGCAGGTCCTAGATATTTTCACGAAGCCCCTGGGTAAGGTCAAATTCTTAACCTTCCGTGAGAAGCTTGGAATCGTGGACAAACCCTATTGAGGGTCTTGCTTGAGTTGGACAATGAGCTCTAAGAGCTCCAGGGGGCTTGGTGATAGCTTCTTGGAGCTTTAAGCACACACGGGGCTAGGCTTGCCGAACCTTGTTGTGCTTCTGCCCCACCATCATGATGTTGAGTTGGTTCACCCTCTCTTTTCTCTATGCCTCGCATGCATCCTGCCCATGGATTTTCGGACTCATAGGAAGTACCTCTCATTTGGCCAATGAGGTGGGAAATGTGTATAGAGACCAATAGCAAGATCGATGGACACATCAGAGATTACTGTACTCTCTATGTCTAGGATGGGATGTGTCCAACACCTTCATTCGGGACCAAGTCTAATGAGGTCCTTACCTCTAAACTGACTTCGGGTCAGTAAACTAACTTCGGGTTAGTATGTGACTTTCTTGAGTCCAATTGAGGTTTTTAACCTCTAAGCTGACTTCGGGTCAGCGAAGTGTGATGTCTTTGTGACTCACTCTCATTTGTTTGCCCTTAGAGTCGGTAAAGCATGTTACAACAGGATGATATAGGATTGCAGGATGATGATGATGATAATACTCGATGGTACTAATGACAGGATGGCACAGGTGGACAGATGGAGTTCTCCCTAGTTGAGAGGGAGTGTTAATTTTGGGAAACTAGGTCCAAACTCCATGTTGCACTGCTCATATGATGATGATTATATTTTTGTTTGATTCCTCTTTCGGAGAGGTGCAAGATGATCTAAAGATCATCTTGTTTGGATGAGCATAACCTATATTTTTATTTTATTCTCCACATGTGCAAATTGACAAGGTTGGCCAGATTTGTAATGTAGGCTCCCAAGCCCCAACAGATGTGTCACACGCCCTCACTGATGGCTATAAATAGGAGAGAGATGATGCTCATTTCATCATCATCTCATCACACATTGTACTTGTGATTGATTGGTTCGTACAGCCTAGAAGAGGCTTCCATCCCTCACATTTGTGAATCTGAAGCTGCTGAAAATTGCAGACTGTTTATAGGGTTTTGCTGAAGCGTTGACCAGCGTTGATCGTGGGTAAATTATTGAAGTTTGACCCTGTTTCTTGGACAAAAATTCCAATTTCTTGAGGCTGCATTTGACGGCACAAAAATCAAGGAGAAGCGTTGACTTTGACTGCTGTCTGTTGACTGTAGCTTCGAATTCTGCGTTAACCATTTTTCTATTGACTTGCGTTGACTTTTTGGAGCTGTCTTTGAGGGGTGTGTGTGTCACTTGGAGAAAGGCTAATTTGGTTGTTGGAGAAGTTGCTTTGGCCAACTTAAGACTTTGCTGGCTTGGGTATTGTTGACTGCTGTAACAAACATTTATCTCTCTATTTGCTGGACAAGAAGAATTACAAATTCTGATGTATTATTTAGCTTGTCTTCTGTTGATCTATTATCATGTTCTATCAACATTTTACTTTCAAGTTTATGTGATTGCTAAATCTGAATTGGGCCTTAAAGAAGATTTAAGTAAATTGTATCTTAAGCATAGAACATACCATGGTTATCTAAATTTAACACCTGCAAATATGCCTAATGGAAACTCTGAATTGAGCTCCCAAAATTTTCCTCATTAGGGAGACACTCAAAGTTCTACGTATCAAGGGCTTAATTTCGATTGGAACTCCTGTGCTAAACAACACTTCTCTTCCTGTGCTTAATAGCTCCAAGTGAGCATGTAATGTGAAGTGTAATAGTCAAAAACATGATCAACAAATGAGTCACTCCTCCTTTTATAATTTATCCCCATGTTTCTAGACTCCCCTTTTAATTATTATTTTATTGGTGGGGGCCATTTTCCACTAAGTGAGTTTTTCCTTATTTTAATAAATTAATAATTTGCCGCCAATCTCTAATAAAATAATACTTTTCAAACAAGCGCTCACAAATTGGGGATATTATAGTCGTCACAGAAATTGCTTGTCCTTAAGCAATGCCTAAACAAGTGCCTCCACTATCCACTGGCCCAAACAGTGACTGCAAACAATACCATGATCCCAAATGTGCCATTGAGTCATCCCTGTCCCATGCACTATCCTGTCATTAAGTAATCCCTTGATACCAGGATCCCAAGCCATCTTGATCAACGTGAAGCACCCCTTGCTCTGTTGAGAAATCTTAACGACAATGATTAGAGTGATTTCTCTTTCTTTGATAATTGTTTGTGATGGCTTGTTACTTATCTTACTTATTAGTTTCTCTTATTATTATTATGTTTGTCTATCATCAAACAATTACCAAAACAAGAAGAACAAGAACACAAAATATAGGCTACAAGCCAAGGCCAAAACCTCTCCTCTTGAGAGAAAAACCCTGAAATCCCTTCTCTTCCTTATAGATCCTTCAATTGACAAATTCCAAGACCTTTAGACTGTTAGAGAATTAGAAAGGCAGAAAGATCCTCTTGTTCTTGATTATTTACTTGTGATCTTCTTTAGTTCTTACTATGTTCTTCATATCTTTCTTCTTATTAGTTCATGAAGCAAATATCAAAGCAAATATACATAGATCAAGGACACCAGATGTAGGCCAGCAGCCAGGGAAAAACCCCACTCTTGGGGAAAACCCAGTTAGTAATTCTTCCTTCAATAGTGATTTTTGAGACTCTAGACCTTAACCTAGACTTCCTCGACACCAAGTCAGCCTTCCTTGTGATCCTTCTTGAATCTGGCAGTAGTAGCAACAGTAGCAGCACTATGATGTAGTTTCTTTGACCTAGAACTTCAACTTTGCTTGTTGAGACTTTGATCTTGAGGTAAAGACTTCGATCTAGCTTCGAAGACTTCGGCCTCATACAACTTCTCCAAGCAACAACATTCAACAAAACAAACTTCAACTTCCTCTTCTCTTGGCAGCATCACCTTGGCAGCACCTGATGCTACAACTGTTTCAGTTAAACTTTGAGAACTTCGATCTCCCAAACTATAGCTCGAAATGTAGAGAGTGGTGCCAAAATTTCGAGTTTCTTCAGCCCTATAAGTGTACCCAAAACCGAATCCAGAAAGTCCTCCTCCCTCACTTCGCATATTTCTCTTGTTGCAGCTTCCAGATCGAATTTCTGTGTTGCAGTAAGATGGTTCCAAGTGAGTTCGATTCCATTGTATATATAGTCTTGAGATAAGCTCGAATTCCTGGGCTTGAGGCCGACTTGATCACCATAAGGCCGACTTGGTGTTGAGGCTTCATAAATCATATTTTACTCAATACTTGACGTATTTGCATGATTTAAAAGCCTAATTATGGATCAATTTAAATCTGCAATAATCCTATTGAATCAAAATAAAACCTAGAAGTCCACAATAAGGACTTTGACCTAAAATAAATATGACCCAAGCATGAAACCCATGCTTTAATAAGTCATTTAATAATAATATAAAATTCTTTTCTTTATTCTTTTGGCAAGTACAATAAGTATTGACTCAAGTACAATTTATGAAGACCGAGCTTAGTTACATTTTTCAACACCCCCTCTTAACTAGGGAGGTAATCATAACTCAATAGTACAAGGTAGATCTTAGACATTTAAATGTCATGGACTAGATTCTTGACCAGGGATCTCTATCCATTGGTCACTCAACAATTTTGGCAACACAATGCCATGGACTAGGTTCTTGACCAAGGCAATCTATCCAAATGGAACTAAGATGGACTAAAGATTTCAGCCTCTATAGGTACCGTCAGGCTTATTTACTAACCATCAACCCAAGGAGCTAGGTGCACATCCACCCGATGCCATCCTCCCAACCAGACTTCAACACAAAGTGCCAACCCGATGTCTTTCCAGGCAATGCTTCACTCACAAAGCTTCATCACATCTTGATCCAACAGATCAAGAATAACCAATATTTGAGAGAAGATTCCTCATACACTTTCCTTTCCTACTTTTCATGTAGAAACATATTATTCAATCGAATCTTGCTTTCCTTCTTATAGCAGTACCAAAGCATTCTCCAATCATGACTATGATTCTTACTCATGGTCTTCACTAAGACTTACGGCTGATAGCCCTGGTCTAGTGCATGACACATGAGGTAGAGAACCATAAACATTTCTTCTTTGATCTAGGCTCCCTCTCAATCTAGGGAGATCAACTTCTTCTTTTAGGTGTTGGTGAATCTTTCATGGGTTCCATCCTTCTCATCATACTTATCAGCTTTTCATCTTTATGATGTGCCTGCACAACTTTAGACAACAATCACAACCAAAACTATAGAAGCATAAAGTTAGCAATATCAGAATCACTAAAGCTTTTTCAACTTTATACATATTAGATAACCAAACAAGAGACATATACTCTTCAACATTTTTACTAGGGACTTTTATCATAAACCCTAGACTACTTCACAATGTCTTTCATTCTATCTAGGGTGTCAATGTTTCTTTCAAATGTATAATATACCTTGCTACAACATTTAGTAAACCCTAGAACCAATATAGATTTACAAGATATCTAACAACCTTTAGAATTCATATGTTAGACTTCCCACTAGGGATTCATACAAATCCTAGATTTGATACAAAAGAGCCAATCAATATTGATTATAGCTCAAACATTGTCCTTCACTAGATTTAGTTGCATACCCTAGATTTCAAATCAGTTATCAAAACATATCATGAAGAGCTCCTACTAGGGTTTAATGTCAATCCTAGAATTCATTAAACACATCGTGAGTAACTTCTACTAGGGTTCGATGTAAAACATAGATATTCCATTTATAAAGTCTCATTATTCATTACATAGATTCAAATGAACATACATACTAGAGAATTTAATCGTTACAAGGATTTATTTATAGACCCTAGAGTTTTCAATTATCATCCTAGATCTTTCAAACTTTGACTAAGGTTTGTTTCCAAACCCTAGTTTAAAATAGGTGAACACTCATATCTAGGAGATCACCATTATAAGCACATCATATGTTAGTCAACATTAATACATTAGACATATATATTGTCCTAGACTAGGCTAGGGATTCAATCAAGAGAACATATACCTAGGGTTTCATTCCTAGGATTTTTCATAACAAGGATTTTACTTGTTAGACCTAACCAAAACCTAGGGTTTTGGTTCATTGTCAAAGCAAACCTTTATTGTATCAGACTTCAGAGGTTCAAGATTTAGAACAACATCATTGTAACTCAAGCAAGTCCAGAGCTTCCATGATCATATCAAAATCCCAAACTCGACAGTATCAAATAACATCTTCTTCATAAATATCCCTAAATAGGTTTATGGTTTCACAAATTATCAACATACCCTTAGGTTAGGGTTTTCTAGAGAATCTCCTTAAGGTTCTATTTATATAAGCAATAAGAGGTGTATAAGGTGGGTAGATTCATTAGGTGATGAATCATTCCAAACAAGAATCCTTTTAGGATTCAGTAGAGCTAGAGATAGCAACAATTAGTAACATAGAGATGGATATTTCAAAGAGAGTAACAAGACTTTATATTTTAATAAATACCTGTAATTCTTTGACAAAACTTTTGACTTTTGTGGCCTTCTTATTTGATCCTTGAAGCCTTCTCCATGATTCTTGAACATCCAACAGATTGATTCCTAGACAAGGAATAGAGGTAGACAAGTGATTAGTATTTAATATAATCAAAATCTTTAATAAGTATATGAAGACAAATAGAGGGAATGAGATACTTCTCTTGAGGAGTTGTTGTGGGCTCCCTCCCAAGCTTGAGGGAAAACCTAAAACTTATAAAACAAAGAAATTTATTTCCAAGAAGATGTTAAACTCATACTACATAAAATATATAAATGAAATATAAGAGAGAAGGGGCTTAGTAGTGCAAGTCCCTCAAATCTTCTTCGGGCTTTGTTTTCTTGGGGGATGATGTTTCTTCAACCATGTTAGCATGATCTCTGTCCCTTTTCTTGCTCCTAGGGTTGTCAGGGCAATCACTCCTATAATGTCCCATCTTGTGACAATGATAACGCTCAATCTTGGATAGATCTACCTTCTTCTTTGGTGAGCAACATAAGCATTTGAACCTTCTTCATTGTTGGTTACCATGGAGACTCTTAATTCTTCTTGACTTCATGTTGTCCATAGCTCCTCAAAGGTGGGTGTTTCTTTCCAGCTATTGAGAGCTGAAGCAAAGGAACCCCAAGAAGGTGGTAGTCCCAGAATGGCTGTAATCACAAGATCTTTATCTGGTACTATTTCATCAATGGGAAGAAGCTCATGCCTTATTCTTGCTATCCTCACAAAGAAAGAGGAAACAATATCATCCTTTGTCATCTTAGTAGTTCTTAGTTCATTCTTCAAACTTGCCACTTTTCCAATATTCTTGATGGTGAATAGTTTTGACAAAGCCTCATACATTTCCTGAGCATGATCAATATTTGCTATGAAAGAGACAAAATTGTCCTTTATGCCTTCAACCATCAAAGCCATAGCTACTAATTCCAGTTCTCTATACTTCACCCTATTAGCATCACTTGATTCTTTTGTAGGCCTTTTCATATTTCCTTTGACTAAATCTAAGATTTTGTTCTTTTCAAGGATAATGTCAATCCTATTCTTCCAAGAAATATAGTTTGTAGTTCCTTCAAGCTTGTTTTCTCCCTTGATAGTGTTAGAAATCTTTCTTGAAGATAGTAAAGACTTCTTTCCTCTAGTGAACTTCTTATAACTTCCTTGATCAAGTCGTTGAGACTACCTTTTTCCTTCTTCTTTCACCAAAGCTCTAAAACCATGTTAGAGAATAAAAAAGGTAGAAATATCCTCTTGTTCTTGATATACCATGTTCTTCTTATTAATTCATCAAGCAAATATCAAAGAAAATACACACAGATCAAGGACACCAGAGGTAGGCCAACAGGCAGGGAAACACCCCACTCTTGGGAAAAACCCAGTCAGTAATTCTTTCTTCAATAGTGATTCTTGAGACTTTAGACGTTGACCCGGACTTCCTCCACACCAAGTTAGCCTTCCTTGTGATCCTTCCTGAATCTGGCCGTCGTAGTAGCAGTAACAACACTATGATATAGTTTCTTTGACCTGAACTTCGACCTTGCTTCTTGAGACTTTGATCTTGAGGTAGAGACTTCGATCTAGCTTCAAAGACTTCTCGGGTTTATGGACAAACTTTTCGGGTTGTCTTGGTACGACGTCTGTACACGGGATCACAGGGTGATCAAGATACTTTGGTAGGAGTTTGTCGAAGGAGGTGGCATTGGTAGACCACTAGACAATGCCTTGTATGGAGTTGGGGATTCTTCACCTTTGTGTGGGGCACAAAGGTCGCAGAGGAGTAGGGCAGTGGTGGCAACACTATAGACACATTGGGAGATTCACTTTTCAGATCCCTCAAAGAGGATTTGGAGTGAAGATCCATTCATTGGCGGGCATAGTGATGCGAAGGTGGAGGTGATGATACCAATTGGGGTGGCCTGACACGTAGAGACACAACTCTAGGCCATCACATTTAGGGATGTGTGGGAGCATCTAGCATTGAGTAGTGGACTACCGGTGGACATGGAGGTGCAGGGTGGTATACCGTAATGTGTTAGATTGCCTTGTGGAGTAGGAGTGTCCTACATCACATGGAGTACACGCGGGGAGTGATAGGTGCCTTGACACAGATAGGGGTATGGGACATCACAGGTTGGTATAGCAGTAGTCGGGGATATCTTACGATGTACAAAGATGGGTCTTCGACTGGTTTATCAACAGGTCCGATACAGAGAGAGGGGCATCCATAGGGATATTCTTCAGTACCCCAGTAGACTCTTGATCCTATCCTAGGGGACCTACCCACCCATGACTCTCCAATCGAGACATTTGGTGGAGGCATCGGCTGATGAATATTGGCTTAGGGATATTCTTCAGTAGCCCAGTAGACTCTTGATCCTATCCTTGGGGACCTACCCACCCATGACTCTCTAGTCGAGACATTTGGTGGAGGCACGGGCTGACGGATATTGGCTTAGGGACAACTTGGTTTATTGCTGAAGTAGCATAGGTTCCACCTCTGGGCTCACACATGGGGAGTCGATTGCGAGGGAACTGCATGATGCACTTCTGACAAGACAACTTGAGGTTTCACAGGAGCTTGTGTGACAGTTGATGGTAGACTTCATCTGTAGGAGGGCACCCAATATCTAAGCAGTGTCCAGGTGTACCATTAGGAGTTGGGATAGCAGATTTCACTGTGTGGTCTCGAAGGAGGAGGGCAGGTTTCCTGATACTTGGTGTCCACCCATGGGTTACATACAAGGGTCAGAGATGCGGGCCAAATGGGTTCTAGCAGGTAGCAGTGTTACACAACGACATTCCATGAGGAGTGGGAGTTATTAGCTCCCAGTATGGTTGGGGAATCCAGTGATTTGGTTGGCAGGTGGATCACTCCACGGTGTGATCAGCAGGGTCATGGCAAAGGGTGATCCAGTTCAACTTGGGTTTGACCCATGGGGGATCACTGAGACTACCACTCCATGGCGAGGAAAACTTATCCGGTTGTTTCTCAGCATCGAGATTGGCAGTGGAGGGGTAGATATTGGCATCATGGAGATGCCTGGGTAGGATGAGCTTAGCTCTCTCAGATCTTTCACCACTAGGCCTCAAGAGAGGAGGATACATTCTGCACACGGTGGGGAGTATGTCATAATCAGAGTAGCGTAACGTCAACATGTTGGCACCACTATGAGAGTAGCAGGGGGCTTGATCATCACCACTCTTCACATCTCAATAACCCTTAGGGATGAGCTGGCTACTATAGGGGGAGATCATGCAAATCATCCATTGGGCTTTAGCGAGTCACTGATGGCGTGGGGGACTTCATTAGCATGGCAGGTGGGTGAGTAGGATGATATCAGGAGAAGCTCACATGAGTGAGACACTATTTCTGCAGGGATTGGGTGGTATCTTCGAGAGTATACTCCTGGAGTGCATGGGATGGCCTACGTGGTAGGACAACTTCACGAGGAGTTTGGCATAGTGCCACATTATCATGATCCCCTGCTCATTGATGGTATACAAGGGACTTCTGGTACTTATACTAGGCAGGATAGTGAGTGGAGCGAGGGGAGCTTCAAGTGAGGACAGGATGGCTTGGGATCCTGGTATTGAGGGATTCTTTCATGTCAGGAAAGTGCAGAGGTTAGGGACGATTTAGTGGCGCATGTGGGACAGTTGCTTGAGGACAAGCAACGTTTTGGCGGGGAGGATTGTGATATTCACACTCGACAATATTGCTAAGGGAAATATCAATTTTGCCTAATTTTGTCTTATTTCATATTTCCACTTAGGAGGTGTGGGTTCATGGGTCCCACATGAATTTCGAGATTGAGTGGGGGCCCAAACATTAGGAAGGAAGGGAAATATTGCGGCTCTTGTGGAAAGTGGGGGCCACGCCATGGAGAATTACTACCGACATGTGGAGTACTCTCTCATTGGAGCGAAGTTGGTAGGGGAAAGTCGAGCTCGACCCACATGGGCATTTTGGAGACTCTTTGACAACAAGAGCAAGAGGCACTCATTTGGGGCATTCATGATCATTTTGAGAAAATTGCCTTAAACATAGCATGCTTGAGTTGAAGCCAAGTCTGCAAGTGTTGTTTAGCACACGAGTGTTTCCGATCAGAAATCTCAGCCTTTGCTTCGGTGGACTTCGAGTGCTAGCCCAAGGAGGGAGTCATACCTATACCAGTTCGTACCAGTAGCAGGGAGAGCGAGTTTGTGGAGAAGTTCAACAACAACAACATAGGGACTATGCAGTTCTTGGAGGAGGCACGCTTGGAGGTTGAAGAGTTAAGGGAGTTAGGTTTTGAAACTTGAGGTGAAGTTCGGGGAAGTATTGTGGGGGCTTTTCCAACATTTTGGTGGAGCAACAAACACAACATTTGCTACTGGTTACATCTTTTGCTTGTGGAGGAGGGCCAAGCATTTGGGGGTCAATTTTGGAGCGTCAAAACTAGGACAAATGCTTTCTGGGTTTTTCTGGGTTTATTGAGGAGAAGCCAAGATTAATTTGGAAAATTTTTTTGGGCAGGTTTGAGGGGTCAAACAAGGATCCCAACTCAGCTAACAGCTAGAGGAGCTAGGGGAAAATTGGGCCGAAATTCCGAGGTTAACATTTGATCAATTCCTTCGTGGGTTTTTGTGGGTTATTGGTGGAGAGCTCGGGTTAATTTCCCGGAACTTTATGAACATCCGAGGAGGCCCTAGTAGCAGTTCTTTGTAGCCAACAACATATTTTCTGGGCAGTTCAACGCAGTACCAGGAGAGAGCAGCAGCAGATCAGAGAGGGATTTCATATCTTCCATTTGGGATTTGCTAGCTTGCCTTGTGCAAGCCTAGGTGCACTCTTTCCAACACCACATTGTACCCTCTTATTCATTAATAAAATGGCTCAAATCAACGCAATTCATGGAGATTTCTGGTTATTAAATGTGCTGTAAATTTTTGTATTTGTTTCTATGATGTTTGTTTTGTTTAGCATTGTATATTTTCATTAGGAATATTACAGATGGTCCAACTATGACAACATGATACATACTCAATAGACACATGTCTAAGATGCATAATATAGGGTGTCACATGGTTTTTACATTGCATTTGACTTGTGACCTTATGGTTACATTGGTGGTGAAAGATGCTGCAAAAGTGTTCTTATGTAACCTTGCTAAAATGGGGGGTAACTAGTCCAACCACATGTTTGATCACTACCTCAAGGTGTCCCCATGGCTTCTAGGGTTAGCTGTCCTCACGAGAATTAATCCTTTCCATTTGGTTGAAAACTCCTTGCTTTTCACCATTTTATCCAAACCCTTTGTGAGAATGGAGTACAATTAGTTTTAAAATACCTGCTGAGTTGCTTCCAATATCTTTCAAAGCTTTTATATGTGTGTATGGTTTGTTTTAAAATATTTCCATTGATCCTTTGTTTGATAACTCACTACATTGTTTTGTTATTATTGTGAAATAGTTTATTTACATCAATAGAATTAGTAATTTATGTGTTAAATATACTTCAGAGAAGAACGTCTCATGCAAAAGAGGGACTTCTAAGTAAACGAGATTCATTGTCATTCATGATTGTTCAACTTAGGAAGTTATTGTTGAACATTTTGTTTAAGTCTTTCGCCCTTCTTATTATATGTTCTATGAATTTCACAGATCAATATTCTCTCAAGGTTTTCGGAAATGTGATGTTTTTTATGTTTGTTGTTGTTCAAGTTGGGTTTAACAGTTTGACATGTAATTTCTTTCTCCGTTCAGTATATTAAGTGAGCAGCCTGGTAGTTAGGAAATTAATATTATTCTCAAAGCCTAACATATTGGTTGATTCTATTACCTTATCTCAGTGCTGTCATATTTTTCTAGATATATCGACTTGTTAGCTTTGTTATTTTGATTGTGTTAATGAATTGCTAATTCCGATTTATTTTTTATTTTTTATTTTTTTCAGGAGTAAATGTGCACGTGACAAATAGGCGAGGGCCTCAGTTGTTAGGATTCAATGGGCGTGATGACGGTGCAGGGGTGAGAGCCTACCTACATGACTTGGGTGCTTATGATAGGTGTCGACTCCCTGTCAGTATCTCATTGGAAGGTTTCAAACCAACCATGTTGAGTTACTTTTGCAATAAGAACAAATGTTTTATAGCAAATTTGCTATATTTGCCACTAGTTTGTTCTTGACAGCATGTATCTCCATTGGCCATCCTCACTATATTTGCATATCTATTTATTTGGGTAGATTTGGTCCCCAACATATGGATTTTATGGGTTATATCCCTTTTATCTTTGCCCCTATGTTTATGTTTTAATTCTTGGTTTTTTAGAAAATCCTACTCTTCTTTCTAGAAGTAAGATCTCTGGGTTGTCTATACTCCGAAAGTAGAGGAGAAATGTCATCTGATTTGAATTTCAATGAAAACTTTGTTTCCACACAAATTCGTTATATTAGCATGTTTATCCTACAAGATAATATATAGAAAAACTTGGTAGTAACTACGTATATTAATGCTGGAGGAGAAAACGATGAGGTTCATTATTAAGTGTTGTTAACTTTACTTTTGTATTATATTATGCTATGACATGACATGTGACCAATATAAAGGTTTAGGTTAATTTCAAGTGGTCAAATCAGGATAATGTGTTCATTGCACCAGTAATTAAGAATTTGAGAGAGTGTGATATGCAAGTCGCTGTATGTGGACAGCCTATCTAGGTCTAGCCGTATCATATATTGTCAACAACCTTAATAAAGTGGAGTTTCATATTCTCCTCACATTCTCGTGAGCTTATGTTAAATGTGTGTGCAGTCTCATAAAACCGCGTACTATCAAAGGCTGCGAGTTAACATCTGTACAATCAGCCATGCTGATCTCTGCATTTGGCTTAACTTGTATGCACTTGCGTAGGGGCATTCAATGCACCAGCTTAAGAGAATGCAAAAGTCGTAACAATATTCCAAGTTTCCAACATAATATCTTATACCTGTTATAGCAGTTGTCAAATATTATAATATATCAAATGACCTAAATGCATCTTTTTTAATTCCCATTTTTTGTGTTTCCATCAGTTTTGGTAGAAAACCACTGCCATATTTCCACTGGCATTGCACATGGATTGCCATCCTCCATTTTAAATTTCTGAAGCAATGCTTGAGCATACTGCATCCGTGAATTGAAATTGTTTTTATCCTGTCACAATTTTATTCCGAGGCAGTAATGCATTATCCCAAAGTAGTCCTTACCATTGTAATGGACATAATACAGATAAAGCATGACAAACCACATACACACAATGTACGCCAATATGCTTGATTTATATTTTCAATCATGCATTGCTTGTGATTTCCATTACTGATTATGCAAAATCTTATCAACGGTTCAACTTCAATGGTAAAATGTCCAAAATTGATGGTTGCTGAATGATGAAATTGTGAGTCATGGAACGTTGAAGCTCATGAACAGGAACTGAAACACCTCATTTGCATTTTATGGTATTATGGACTTTGTATTCAAATCTTAGTTCAACAGATTGACGTTGTCATCTCAGAATTTAGAAAGTTGGCTCCTCTTTCGCAACAATCTAATCTGGTGTTTGATCAACCTCGTCCAGCTGAATAACATCATCTATCTTGCTTCCTACTAATATTTTTATTGTGGAGGTGATACCTGTAGTGCAAGAATATTAAACCATTAAACTGGTTTTGAGCTAACTTTTGCTCTTCTTGAAATGAATATGCTTGAACATCAATTATGGTTGGATCCAAAGGCACTTCAGGTTTTGTTTCAACATTCGGATGGCAAGATTCTCTATATTGGTTTTGTTTCAACATTATGGTTCCCTTTTTCTGTTTGCTTTGATAAAGGCTGAAAATGAAAATATATACTTGCTTTCGAAATGGTGAATTGGTTTTCTCCCTAGGTGGGGCATTAATTCCCCACCGTGTGATCTGAAAATTTTCAAAAGGGTTAAAACAAATCAGAAATTTAAGAGCAAATAACAAGCATGAAATCTGAGAAATATGTGAAGAGATTGTGTCTCTAGGAATGTCTTATATTTGCTACTTAACCTAGATAAGAAGATGAGGGTTTCTCCTTTTTCTTATTCGAATAAAATGAATTGTAGACTATGCAAGCAATACGAAGCATGATAATAGATAAAATAAACGATGTAGAGAGTATGCCATAGTGTCCTTACTATAAGGAGAAATCTTTTAAATTGCAAATTCTAATATCCTATTGTGATTGAAAGAATCCATTGATCAAGACTATGCGGCTCCAAGTGAATTGACACCAAAGGAAGGCCGGCTATCCAAATTGAGAGTGTCAGACAGTCAAGCTGCTACAATGAGGAATGTGGTGGTCCAAGGAGCAAACCAAGTGCTCCGAAAATATCCAAGTGTGGAAGAGGAAGACCTCTCTTGAATATTCCAAGGACTCACCACTTGATTTTAACAGCACCCAACCAAATGTGAAAGAAAACCATGAAACAATCACTCCATGAGAAACTTGCAGAGAAAATCATAAAGAGCCCCCTTGAGTCGCTGAGGAGGGAGCATAGGAAGAGAACATAATTTTCAAGAGAACCCGAGTATGATGTCATTGATAGTCCATTGGAGATTCACTTGATGGTGAGGAAGAATGAAGTGAAAGAGGCACTGATTTATAAGAAAGTTGGTCTGTGGAGAGCTCTATTCATCATCACAATAATCAATAGAAGAGGTGCTTTCCTTATTGTAATGACACATGTATAAGCCATGGTTTACTGTTGGGTCAATTTATGGTAGGATGGGTCAATTTGCAATTGTGGGCATAGAGAAAAAAATTCAAAAAGTTAGCAGAATGATGAATTTACGATGTCAAAAGTTAATAAAATAAAGGCATAAGTAGGAAGAAAACAGTTCTAATGGAATGCATGATAGCCTAATACAAAAATGTGGGCTTGATTTAAGGAAAGGTGGAATCCCAAGGTGGAGCATAGGAGAAGAGAACATAATTTCAAGAGAACCTGAGTATGATGTCACTGATAGTCCATTGGAGATTCACTTGATGGAGAGGAAGAATGAAGTGAAAGAGGCACTGATTTATAAGAAAGTTGGTCTGTGGAGAGCTCCATTCATCATCACAATAATCAATAGAAGGGGTGCTTTTCTTATTGTAATGACACATGTATAATTCATGGTTTACTGATGTGTCAATTTACGGTAGGATGGGTCAATTTGCAATTGTGGGCATAGCATATAGAAAAATATTCAAAAAGTTAGCAGAATGATGAATTTATGATGTCAAAATTTAATAAAATAAAGGCATAAGTAGGAAAAAAACAGTTCTAATGGAATGCATGAGAGCCTAATACGCAAATGTGGGCTTGATTTAAGGAAAGGTGGAATCCCAAGGTGGATCAAAGGCAATCAAAGGTTTTCAGGATGATTGATGGGGTCAAATCAGATGATTAAAAATTACCAGATGCTTAATTAATGCATATTAAGGGTGACCTATCCATGATCTAAAGTGGTAACAAAATTAAGGTTTAGTACCCCAAAGCCATTTGGTTAGAATAAGGGTAGATGGCGAGGAGGAGAAAACTAACATTTGCATTCCACCTTGTAGGAATTCTTCTTATCGTCGTAGAGCAATTAGTGTGTTGAAAATGTGTTGGACTAATTCTATGTTCTACACGAACATGTATATGTTTTTCTTCAACCTGATTCTATGAGTCCCTATTATATGTAAGTTTTTAATTATTGTCTCTCCCTATACTTATTGTTGGTTTGTTGATGATAATTACTTAAATTTTGTTGATGCCTTCTGGCATAAACACTTATGTTTCATAATTGGAACAATAATTGTATTGACTGAGTTGCAAATTTCTGTTGCATCAATTATACACATTTTATATTTCAAATTTGATTTTGTTCCAGATCAAAGCTTACAGCAAGGAAGGAACCAACAAAGTGTCATTGTCGGCTTATGATGCTCGACAATTTTGTTTGGGTGTGAGGATTATTAAACGTCGAACTTATGAACAGGTATTCTTTTTGAGTTATCAGTTATACATAGATTTATTTTGGAGAAATATTTGATTTAATGCACATTTTGTAACACTTGTGTCATAAGTCCTTGGGGTTTGTAGATCTAAGTGGTATTAGTTATTAGATATTAAATGTTGGCGCTCGGTATTCCTTTTGAGATGTTTGTTTTACATCGATTTATTTTGGAGATCTCTGATTTAATGCACATTTTATAACACATATAAGTCCTAGGGGTTAATAGGTTCTAAGTGGTATTAGTTATTAGATATTAAATGTTAGCTCGAATGAAGTCGTTAATGATTTAACAAATACATAATAGACGTGCATGTATTTGATCCTAGTCTAGTAGGACATTGTCCAAGGACTTAGGGTTATAGGAAGGACACTACTAGAGAGGTTCTTATTGAAGTAGCATGCCCGTTGTATTCTATACTTGGAACTTTCCATCATTTCTTTTATTCCACATTGATTCTTTAGTTAGGTGGTTATTGGTGTTGAGGATTGGCACTCTCTCATCCTCACCCTTGGGTTTCGCTTGGAAAACATTGCCATGGAGGTTGATGTAGCTAAAAGAAAGATAAAAGCAAAGAAAGCCACACTAAAAGAGAACGGAAAAATGCAAAATATGGTTGGGATTAAAATTAGTGCATGGGAAACAGCCTAGCACGAGCTCTGCCCCCTTAATTATCCATTGCTCGATTCCTAGAGCACTTGATGCTCCACATATAAAAGGGAACCCTTGTATTATCCCAACCTTGATGAGCAATTAATCACCTCATCTTAAGGGGTGATGAATGTTGAATCTCTCAAATGTAAGCTTGGGATCCTAAGCTATGCACCCATATGAAGGCATTATCATAAAGAAGTAAAAGGTGTACCAGAGGGGTGGAAAAAGTAAGCCGAGTAAAGGGGTAACTCATGCCTCCATGATTGCTCCATCCTTACATGTATGCACCCAGGATGTTGGACCACCATTAGTTGGTCACATGGCTATGGCACCAGTCCTTGAAGCTTTGCCCACTCCATTACCACCATTTACACTTGCACCTATGGATTGATGGGTTAACCTAGGACTTGTTACTTCCCCTTGGGGGTTGGAAACACCTAATAGGGCTATCCCTCAAGCCATCCCAAACACAAGAAAGGGAACACCTATACGAGACTTGGTCTAGTCAGAGATTTGATGGTGATCTTTGTGTGAATTATTGGCTGTGCCCCTAACTTTAAGAATGGTCCACTATGATGCATCTATGATTTAGGTTACCTAGTGATTAATTGATTTAGACTTGATCTTGAGTAGGTTTTGTTAGGTGGTCCACGCTACAACAACATAGGTTTCTTGAGGTGATTTCCCCACATCCTCAACAGAGTAGTTGAAGCCGTACTATCTAGTGCATAGCAAGAGATTAACTTTGATGGTGCAATGTTGTCTACCTAGAGTAGAGTGTTAGGATGTTTGAGAGCATTAGATGATGCTTGAAACCCACAAGACCCCTAGATGCTGAATTGTTGTGTCCATGGTGCTTAATAGAGATATTGATGATGTGCCCAATGGACTTAAGATGTCCCTAGGCTGGCCTTGACACTGTTTGATGGGTATCACTTGATCATGAGGCTAGATGATGATGGTCATCCTAGAGATGACAAGGGAGGGTTGTAACATCACCTTGGAGCCCCAACGGTTGGGATATTTGATGCCATGTCACCCCTTTTCCTCTTGTAAGGGAGACGCAGGGCACTTTTGGGCATTTTGTTTTGACCAAGGTTACTTGGGAGCGAGGAGCGACATTTTCAAAAGCTCCCGATTTGGGAGCGAATCGGGAGAAATTTTTTATATAATCTATATTTTTACATATTTTGATGCATATATATCAACAAAAGCATGTAGAATGATGAATTAGATATAAAAAAGCTTAAAAACATCGATATCGTAGTATTAAAAACCGCCCAGTTTGAATCGGTAACATGTCAAACCGACTGGTTCATTCCTCATTCCTCATTCAATCATCTATCTAATTTTCTGTCTTGACTGACTGAAGCACACTTGAGCTATTTAGCCAAGTATGAAGTGTTGTTTAGCACAGAGATTTCCGAGCGGAGATCTCAAACTCTACCTCGGGGGACTTTGAGTGCCCGCTCAGGGGAGGAGTACCACCTATTTTGTGAACAGTTTGCAGAGCCATACTAGCAGGGAGACACAGTCCCTTCAAGACAATGTGGAGACTTCCCAGACAACATTGGGATTGCACAACTTAGTTGAGGGAAGGAGCTGGAGGAAGGAAGCTGAGGAGGAGAGTTGTCAGAGGAGTTAGAGGGGAGGCTAGCCACCTCCTACTAGAGATTTTGGTGACAGTTTGGAATCTTTTTCCAGCAGATTCAGTTAGGAAGCCGAGTCACCCAGCAGTTCAACGTGCTAAGCCCAAAGGGGCAAATTTTTGGGGCCAAGCTTTCTGAAAGCCCTTCGCGGGTTTTTGTGGGTCTTATGAGTAGAGCCTGAGGTTAAAAGCCCAGAATTTTCTGAGAAGGAGAGCAGGCCCAAACCACAGTCCGATTCCAGCAAATAGTAGAAGTTTTAGTATTGGCAGCGCAGAGAAGGAGCCACGCAGAGCAACATTCCAACAATATTTATGTCCGGGTTTAGAGCTCAACTTCAACCTATCTTGTACAGGCTAATGTGCCATCTTTCTGAGCACCTTCATTGTACTCTTCCCACAGAAATTAATAAAATGGCTCAGCTGGTTTTGGCTTCATTTTCTGTGTCCTAATGTCTTTTTTCATTTTGCTGTAGTTTACTGTCTATTTGTTCTTTTATTACTGTGAAACCCCTTTTGGGGATATTACAGCTGAAGTGGTTAAGCCCATGAATGACTTGTTGAAGAAGGATGTGCCATATATTTGGAATGACCTTCAAGCTAAGTCACTTACAGAAATCAAAGATATAATAGCTTCCGCCCTTGTATTGATCAACCCAGACTATTCCAAAGACTTCATTATTATTTGTTTGCATCTGAGGATACTATAGATGGTGTATTAATGCAAAAGGACAAGGAGGGTGATGAGATACTGATAGCATTCATGAGAAAACCCTTAAGAGATGCTGAAGCCAAGCACACTCTCACCGAGAAACAAGCATATGTTGTGGTCAACTCACTGAAGTATTTTAGAATATACGTGGGATACAATAAGACACATGCATATTTTCCTTGTCTTGCTGTTAAAGATGTGCTTACCCAAAGTGATTGTCTGGGATCAAGGGGGATGTGGGTCTCAAAGATTTAAGAATACGATATAAAACTTCGCCCTAAGAAAATTGTTAGAGGTCAAGGCTTGGCTCAAATATTGACTGAGGGTAATGAGAAAGCTATTCAAGAACGTGAACTAGAAAGAGTATGTGCTACTTATTGAGAATTCTATAGGGAAGTGATTATGATTAATTCTCTTTAACTTGATAACTGCTTGTGTTTCCTTTTTACTTATTAGCTTTATTCCTTATTATTATATGTGAAGCATCAAAAAATTACCAAAACCAATAAGAACACTGACAGAGTATATAGGTTGAAAGCCAGGGACAAAACCTCTCTCTCTCGAGAGCATCAACATGATTTTGAGTCACTTGGAGACCCTGGAGACCCATTTTGGAGCCCCAAGCCCAAAATAGGGGTCTTGGAGATGTTTTGCAGTAGAACGAGGAGATGATCCTCTTCATCATGATTTTAAAGGCCCTTTGAGAAAATTCTGGCACAAGAGGCCTCAACACTAGCCTAGGAGAGTTCTTTGCATGCATGACGTCATCCTTACGTGAGCTAGAGAGATAAAATAACGATTATTTGTTAAGCTATCTTGGTTGGCTTGTAACCAAGGGTCTTTCACATCATTTGTTATGTTTTAGGGGCTTTCTCATTAGGAAATCGAATGGATAACACTTGTATAAATAGATGAGACCTACTCTCATATCAAATCATCACTTCTTGGATTTTTGACCTCATTGGCAATTTTGGAACTGTTTTGTTGGAGAGGATCATTGGTTAATAAATTCATTTTGATGTCTTGTTTTTGAGCTTCAATATGCATTTTTATGGATGGAAATACTCTTCACTATCTTGTAAGTGCTCTTTTATTATAGCTCGATGCGCTGTTATCTCCGCCACCTGAGCCAACCCCATGTTCGCTCGCCCACTTATCATGATCGTATGCTTGAAGCTGGGCCTTCCAACCCCGAAGGTATGGCTTTTCATTGTGTAGTTGGGCACTTTTGTTTACTTATCATGGACACTTTTGCGCATGGATTATTCAGAGGATTCAACGGAGAGAGTGGGCTTGGTTTGTACTCTTGTCTCCTCTATCCAATTTGATGGTTAACCTTGTATCCTAGTACCGTGGGATCTCCTTTATTGGCTACTAGCTTTAGGGGTGGCACTACATTCGAAACCCCGATTTTGGTTGCGTTGTCCCGCTTCCAGACACCATATACATCACTCCCCTCCACTCACTATAACCCCATTGAAGATTCTTGGATGCATTTTGATGTTTGGATTGATGCTCTCCTATTTTGGAGCTTCTCTCTTGCAAATATAATGGATGTATATACTTTTTGTACCATGTAAGTTTCTCTTTCATGCAAAATTTTCAATTTATGTTTAATGTATGTAATAGTGCATCATGATGCCGCTTGTGCTCTAAATTTATGCGAAAATCTTGATTCACCTAGTAGTCTTGATCTATTGCATGCATTACTCATTGGGCACGAAAGGTGAATGTTCCGAGGGGTAATTATTGAAGGTTAAACCTCAAAACTCCATTAATTTTATCAAATCAAAGTATAAATCCTTGTTGTATCTAGGTAGTTGCTTCATTAGGGCATGCGAAGAGGAAATTAGGCTCTTTGATAGAGCAAAAAACCTAAATCAATGTCATCGTTGACTCCATTCTCCCAATAGGCTAGGCATGTAATATCCCCAAAGGGAAATAACCAGTAATAAACAGAAATATGCCAGACAGATATAGAAAATACAATGCTGAACCAGATCATGGAACAATTACACATAGAATGCCAGAAAACTGAGCCATTTTATTAATCTGAAAGTACATAGAGAGGAGTACAAGAAAATCAGAATGAAGGCACCTATCCTTTCTCAAGGCAAGTGAAGAATCCTCTCAGAAAATAGGAAATGGCTACTACAGAAACTGCATCCCAGCTGCTGGAAGAAACTGCCGTAAACTGCTGCTGCTGGAGTGAACTGAAGCTAGGGGCTGATCCCCTTGCCAGAATGAGCTAAAAATCTACAGATCACCTGTACTCGCTGCTCCGGACAAAACCCAGAAACCGTGAAGCAAATGGACCACCTCCGAAAATCGCCCCCAGAAACCCTCCTCCTACAAAAACGCTGTGCTTTCAGGAACAGCTCAGAAGCTCAAGAAATATGCTGGCAAAAGGGCTGGATCTACCCACAAATCCTCCAGATGAGATGACCAACTCCTCAAGGCTGAAAACACTGAAAAATGCTGCCAGAACCCCACATAAAGACCCTACTCATCAGATCTGCGTCCTCCCTGACTGGATCTGCGTCCTCTCTGCCCAGATCTGCTGGAACTGAGTCATACAAGGCTGGATCTGCTACTATCTCTCCAGATCTGCGTCCCACAAGGCTAGATCTGCTGCTAGCTCTTCAGATCTATGCTAGATCTGCCAATATCTCCTTAGATCTGCAACCTCAAAGGTTGGATCTGATGTTATCTCTTCAGATCTAGGCTGGATCTGCCAATATCTCCTCAGATCTGCAATCTCCCAAGCTGGATCTAGTGCTACCCCTCCAGATCTGCAACCTACAGAACCAGATCTGCAAATATCTGCTCAGATCTACAATCTCCAAGGCCGGATCTATCATTGTGCCTTCAGATCTGCGTCCTTCCTCTTCCTACTGGAACAGCGTCCTCACTCCAAACTGATCTGCGTCCTTCCTGCTGCTGAAACTGCGTTTTTCCTGCTAGGTCTGCGCAGCCACTAGAGGGCTTCTTCCTCTCCGACTCTCCACCTGAAACTGCTACTGAAACTGAAAGATAGAACTCAGAAATTAACCTTACTAGGGCGGCACTCGAAGTCCCCCGAAGCTAAGGGTGAAACCAGAAATAACCTTACCAGGGCAGGCACTCGAAGTCCCCCGAGGCTAAGGGTGAGATCTCCGACCGGAGACACTCGTGCACTAAACAGTGCTGCAGACCGACTAAACAACCGGCGTGCTGAAGCAGACAAAAGTCTAGCTCTCAATATCAATATCAAAATATGCCTACCAAATGAAGTGGAAACCCCTCCTTTTATAATGCTAAACTCCCTCCAAAACTTAACTGCGTCCTTCACCTTGTAGTTACTCTTGGGTCAGCGTGAGGCCTCCCCTCATATACGTGTGGACCCCCAAGGCCCCCTCTTTAAGTTATAACGTTAATCAACTAGGAAAACACTTTATTTTATAAAGTGAGGTGACTAAAGTGAGGTGACCCCTCTTATTTCTCACTTTATTTATTATTTCCAACTAAAGCGGCAAAATTAAACAAAAATGGAATATTCCAATTAGCAAGGCTAATTGGGAATATTACAAGGCAATTGTCTAGTCCTAGTTGATGACCAAAATGAAGATCTTTCTCACCTCCTTTTCTCTTTTTTAAGCCCTAACCCTAGTAGGGTTTCTAGGGAATCACACAAAAGCCATTATAGCCATCAAAATTGATGAAATTTGGTCTAGAGCTGCACTGATGTGTCCTTGAGAGATCCTTCAATTTTCAATCCATTTTGACGGTTCAATCTCGAGTTTTGCGAAGCCCTAGCTTGAATACCGTTTCTCTCTAGGTTTCCTTTGGTTAGTGGCTTGATCAAGGATCATTTCTTTGAACATTAAAGTCAATCGTCATCTCTTTGATCCTTTTCTTCTCCCTCACTTGGTCAAGATCCTTTGTTTGAAGCTTCACTCCGAACCCTTGACCTCGTTTGGCTCCACTACGGCTCCTTTGTGGTCCCACAACCTTGTCACTCCAATTTCACAAGGATTGTTTAGAAATCCTTTTCTTCTAGGATTCTTTGGTCTAGGGCACTTCTTATCAAGAAATGTTCCTCAACCCTAGGTTTAGGCCTACTTTTAGCCCTTCTTGGAGAGCCATTCATCTTGCTTCTAAAGCAAGAAATGCCTATGATTTGAGTCTCTCCTTTGAATAGGCTCTTGGAATCACTACCTTCATACCATTGGTATACTTCTATTAGTGATTTTCTTAATATCAGGACTCCTCGCATTGTTGCCACTTGACCTAGTAGTTTCTCTGTAGGAACCCCTCTTAGTGCCCCTGTTAGATTTAGCAGTAACAATTTTCGCATTGTTGTTGGGGAAACGAGACACGTGCCTTGTTGCCCCTACGACAGTGTTGACATATCATTCTTGGCGGCTCCATTGGAAGAACAAAGACCTAGTTCCTCAATGAGCTTTAAAAGTTAGTGCTTGTAGGGTGAAGCAAGCATCTATCAAGGCACTTAGATTCACCCCGACAATTCCATTTTAGTTTTATATGCAAGATCATGAAAAATGGCTGATTGTGAGAGGAGAGTATCCGTGACATTAGCCCTGAAGATGTCCAAAGCTTATGGGAAAGATTGGAGTTGTGGACTAAACTTTGTCACCATCTAATAGAGTATGTGTTAGGTCCCTATATTACTAGTATAGTCCCTTATTGTTATTAGTGTAACCCCCTTATTGTTATTATTGTACCCTTATAACCCCCATTTTGTTATTATTGTGCCCTTAAATTATTATTGTTAGGAAGGCTAGGATTACATTGTGGCCCACTAGGATTACATTATGGCCACATGTACTCCTATATATAGAAAGGAGGTTTTGTAAATTGTATCATCCAAGAATTGTTCATTTATGTAATGTATTGGAGGTTGCCCCCTCGAAGTGGCTTATTTCTAAGGTGTTGATATCTCTTTTCTTCTATTTTTGGAGCTGGTTACTCAACATTTGGTATCAGAGCTTTGGTTTCTAGGGTTTCGCTGCTCCAAACAGGTCATCGTGGCATTTTCGCTATAACTTTTTTTCTATGAAGTTTCAGAAGCTGAAATTTTTAGGGTGCGAAGCCGAAATCCTAAGGAAGATTGTCTAAAAATTTCAGAGCTTGGTTCGCAATATTTTCGGAGATATGATCTGTGGAAGTTAGGTCTTTTTTCAGTCTCCTAAACAGGTCATCGTGGCATTTGCGCTATAAATTTGTTTCTACGAAGGTTCAGAATCTGAAATTTTTAGGGTGCGAAGCTGAAATCCTGAGGAAACTTGTCAAAAAATTTCAGATCTTGATTCGCAATATTTTTGGAGATATGATCTGTGGAAGGTGGTGCTTTTTCAAGCTCCTGAATTTCATCTCAAAGAGGTGATCGTGGGAAAAGTTCAATAACTCTCTCTCTGAGCATCGGATTGGAGTGCCGTAAAAAGTGGTCGCAAGTACACGGACTGTAGTTTCTTGGCTATCAATTTCAGAGGCAAAGGAGGAAACAGTGACACACGGAAATTCGTACAAGTTCACTCTACTGAACCAGTCCATAATTAGGTCATTGTGGGAGATTGGACACAACTTTGTCTTGGAGAATCCAAATCAGGTCAGACCTGTGGCATTCGAAAGATAATTCAAAGGGCTACATTGGTATCGAAATTCAAATATTAAAGTGTTTCAATCACAGAGATAATCCAATTTCAATATCAAGCTCCTCAAAAGCAAGAAAAAGGTGTGTATTTTTTTCAGAATTGCATAAGTCTTGTTTGAAGAATCAATTTGAATTGATTCCAAGGGCATATTGTAGAATAAGATATCAGTATTGGGTTCTAAAAGATGCCTCGTAAAAATAATTCAACACCCATTAAGCCTTCAGAAGGCTCTACTATGACTCATGAAGATGAAGAATTGCAACATGATCTATCAAAATTACAAGAGCAAGTGCAACAAATTTCACTCTCGCAAAGAGCAACAAAAAATGAAATGGAAGTTTTGAAGAAAGGCGTGGAAGCGAAGATGGATGGCATGGAAGCTAAGATGGATGACATGAAAGACAACATGAAAAACGATCTAAAAGCAGACATCGAAGGTTTGACAAAATTGATACAACAAATGTTTCCTAATGGTGAAAAGATAGTAGAAGAACCTCATGATGAGAACAAAATAAATGTTAATCGTGATTTCATAAACTCTAATGTTGGCGGGAAGAACCACCATATTCCAAAAATGGATATGAGGAAGTTTGATGGAAAGGATCCTTTAACATGGATACTACAGATGGAGCAATATTTTGATCTCCATAATGTGCAAAACACACAAAAGGTACGCATTGCAACTTTACATTTAGAACAAAATACATTTGTATGGTATCGATGGCTTTGCTCCCGTAAAAAAATTGCCACTTGGTCAATTTTTATGGAGGAAATGATAGCACATTATGAGGATACAAAGAGCAACACCTTCTTTAGCCAATTGATAAATCTTAAACAAAAGGGTTTAGTGGGGGAGCACATTGAGGACTTCCAAAAATTGAATATAAGGGTAACTGATATTCCAGAGGAACACAGGATTGATCTCTTCATAGGTACCTTAAAGGATAACATCCAACATGAAGTTCGTGTTTTGGAACCTGATTCATTGGAGAAGGCATTTAGGTTGGCAAGAAAAATTGAATGTAAAATTATGGCGACAAGGAAGCCTACCACTCACTTCTATAAAGATGGAAGTGTTGCTACTCCTAGATTTCCACAACCCACAAGGTTGACACCACAACAATTGGAAGAAAAAAGAGAAAAAGGGCTTTGCTACAGTTGTGATAGAAAATACACTAAAGGTCATAAGTGTGCTGAGAAGAAATTATTTTACATAGATTATGAAGAGGAAGAAGAAAATGAACAAGAAGAGGATATACACCAGGAACCAGCCCTAGAAGAGGAAGAAATAAATCCGACCATATCGTGTAATGCACTGGCAGGAATTACCACTCCTCAAACTCTCAAGATAGAGGGACAGATCAAGAAGAAAAAGGTAATAGTGTTGATTGATTCAGGTAGCACCCATAATTTTATTCATTGTAAGGTAGCCAAGGAATTAAATTGTTTCCTATACCCAGCACCAGAATGTCAACTAATGCTTGCAAATGGAGGAACTATAAATTGCTCTGGAAAATGCCATAATATCAAGCTAACCATGGGGGAATATGTATTGACTAGTCCAATGCTTTCCATTCCTATGGGAGGTGCTGATGTTGTACTAGGAGTACAATGGTTACAATCTTTGGGGACGGTAGCTTTTAATTTTCAAGGACTTTTCTTGAAATTTTTTTCAGAAGGAAAGGAAGTCGAATTACGGGGTATTGCGGGGAAGCCAGGAAAGATAATAAGCTCTAATGTCATGACAAAGCTTCTAAAGAAAGAACAACAGGGCGTAATTGCACAATTATGCTCACTAGAAGTTCCAACATCAAAACCATCTATTTCTGTAGATCTCCAACAAATCTTGGACAATCATTCCAAGGTGTTTGAAACTCCCAAAGGACACCCACCTATTCGTGATCATGATCATGCTATTCATTTGATTCCAGGAAGTGTTCTTCCAAACATCAGGCCTTATAGATATCCTTACGTCCAAAAGAGCGAAATTGAACATATGATTGCAGAAATGTTAGAGGCGGGTATAATTCAACCTAGTCAAAGTTCTTTCTCTGCGCCTGTAGTATTGGTACACAAGAAGGATGGATCATGGCGAATGTGTCCGGATTATAGAGAGCTCAATAAGCTCACCATTAAAGATAAATTTCCCATTCCTGTGATTGATGAATTATTGGATGAATTACATGGAGAAATTTATTTTACCAAGTTGGATCTTCGTTCAGGATATCATCAAATTAGAATGAAGACCGAAGATATTCCAAAAACAACATTTCGAACTCATGAAGGTCATTATGAATTTTTGGTCATGCCTTTTGGCCTTACCAATGCACCTTCTACATTTCAAGGGTTGATGAATTCCATTTTCAAACCCTTCTTAGAAAATTTGTGCTAGTATTTTTTGATGATATACTAATCTACAGCAGGTCTTGGAAGGATCATGTTGAACATGTTGACAGGGTGCTCAAACTATTGCATGAGAAACAATTATATGCAAAAACATCCAAATGCTTCTTTGGAGTACAAGAGGTGGAATATCTGGGTCATATTGTATCTCACGAGGGTGTTAAAGTAGACCCTAACAAAATTAAAGCCATTAAGGAATGGAAAGTCCCCACAACCATAAAGCAGTTGAGAGGATTTCTCGAGTTAACAGGGTATTATCGCAAGTTTGTTAAGAATTATGGGAGAATAGCAGCAACTCTAACAACATTATTGAAGAAAGATGCATTTTCATGGACTACTGAAGCAACTAAGGCCTTTGAACGTCTTAAAGAGGCAATGTGCCTAGCACCGGTCTTAGCTACACCAGACTTCACAAAAACCTTTATCGTGGAATGTGATGCCTCAGGAAATGGAATTGGTGCAGTTTTAATGCAGGAAGGAAGACCCATTGCTTTTGAAAGTCATCCAATCAAAGGAAAGTATTTACAGAAACCTATTTATGAGAAGGAAATGTTAGCAATACCGCATGCACTAAAGAAATGGAGAACTTACCTAATGGGAAGACACTTCAAGGTAAAAACTGATCATGATAGTCTTAAACACTTTTTGGAACAAAGACTATCTTCAGAAGAGCAGCAAAAATGGGTGACAAAGATGTTGGGTTATGACTTTGAAATAATCTACAAAAAAGGAAAGCTTAATGTTGTTGCAGATGCACTCTCAAGAAAGAATGAAAAGGTGGAAGCATTGCTTTGTGCCATTTCTATTATCCAACCAGATTGGATAACCGAAGCAAGAGATGAATGGAAGAAGGAAAAAGATATATGGACACTCATTCAAAAGTTGCAGCAAGATCCTAGTACATCTGATACATTTAGTTGGAAAAATGATTCCTTATGGTACAAAGATCGCTTATATCTTTGTAAGAATTCCCAACTAAAACAAAAGATTCTTTCGGAATTGCACACTTCTCCTTTAGGAGGACACTCAGGATTTTTAAAAACTTACCACAGGGTGAAGAAAGAATTTTTTTGGGATGGCCTTAAATCTGATATTCAAAAGTTTGTGGCGGAATGTTTGGTTTGCCAGCAGAATAAAGTTGAGACAATTAAAACCCCGGGACTTCTAAAACCTTTATCCATTCCAAGTCAACGTTGGGAGGAGATTTCAATGGATTTTATCACAGGTTTACCTAAGTCCGAAGGAAAGAGTGTCATCATGGTGGTAGTTGATAGACTTACCAAGTATGCACACTTTTGTGCATTATCTCATCCATTTAAAGCAAGTACAGTTGCTACTACATTTATGGATAGAATTCAAAAGCTACATGGAAGCCCAAGGGTTACTGTGAGCGACAGAGATCCCATTTTTACTGGAAATTTTTGGACGGAGTTATTTTCTTGTTTGGGTACTCAATTAGCTCATAGCTCATCTTATCATCCTCAATCTGATGGTCAAACTGAGATAGTAAATAAATGTTTGGAAAGATATCTTCGTTGTTTTGTATCTGATAAACAAACACAATGGGTCAAGTGGTTACCTCTTGCTGAATGGTGGTATAACACTTCCTTCCATACTGCAGCGAAAATGACCCCATTTATGGCACTTTATGGATATCATCCACCATCCATCACATCATCTTTAAGAGAAAATTCGAAGGTTCAAGCAGTGGAAGATCACATCGAGCATCAACAAGAAGTTCTCCAACTCTTAAAGGACAACCTGAATTTGGCACAAAATCGAATGAAACAATAGGCAAATCAACATCGCAGCGAGAGAAGTTTTGATGTAGGAGACTGGGTATTTTTACGGCTACAACCATACAAACAAATGTCCCTCAAGCAAGCTAAGAAGGATAATAAATTATCGCCAAAGTAGTATGGTCCTTACAAGGTGTTGCAAAAGATTGGTACTATGGCATACAAATTGGAGCTTCCTGCTTCTTCGTGAGTGCATCCAGTTTTCCATGTTTCATGCTTAAAGAAGGTTATAGGTGAAAATCTTCCAGTTCAAACAATATTGCCAGAACTTGATGAGGAACGAAAAATCATATTGGAACCTGAAGAGGTCACGGAAACAAGAACTCGACAGCTACGAAATCGATCAATTTCAGAGTATCTCATCAAGTGGAAGAACTTACCCACTCAAGATTCTACATGGGAGGATGAGAATTTTATACAGAAGCACCCAGAGCTACTCAAGCGTTGAGGACAACACTTTTTTGAAGGAGAGGGGCATGTTAGGTCCCTATATTACTAGTATAGTCCCTTATTTTTGTTAGTGTAACCCCCTTATTGTTATTATTGTACCCTTGTAACCCCTATTTTGTTATTATTGTGCCCTTAAATTATTATTGTTAGGTCGGCTAGGATTACATTGTGGCCCACTAGGATTACATTATGGTCACATGGACTCCTATATATAGAAAGGAGGTTTTGTAAATTGTATCATCCAAGAATTGTTCATTTATGTAATGTATTGGAGGTTGCCCCCTCGAAGTGGCTTATTTCTAAGGCGTTGATATCTCTTTTCTTCTATTTTTGGAGTTGGTTACTCAACAGTATGAGTGCGAAGACTTCATACTCAATTTCTATAACAAGAGCAAGTTAAAGTTTAAACCTCCACAAGATAAAGCAGGAGTATGAGGAAAGCCCTGCAGATTATCTCTTCTCTGAGCTTGCCTATTATACTGGTGCATTCAATTCCTTGTGTCACAAGATCAAAGAAAAATATGGTTGATTACTTGATGAGGATTTGGATGACCAATATGGGCAAGAAAGTGAGGAGGAAGTGGAGGAGTTGTTGATTGCAAATTTGGAAATTGGCAATGATGACCTTGGAAACGTCTCCTTCGAGGATGAAGATGGTGATCTTGATCCTAAGAGTCTCCAAGTGTTGCAAGAAAGTATGGTGGAAATTGACAATGATGACCTTGGAAACATCTCCTCCGAGGATGAAGATGGTGATCTTGATCCTAAGAGTCTCCAAGTGTTGCAAGAAAGGATGGTGGAATATGGTGAGTCTTGCAAGCAACTTATGGCAACATATAGCACCAGAGAGATCTTCTCTCACTTATATGAGCGACCAGAGAGGCTCTCTAATATGAAATGTAAATATAACAAGAACATTACTAATACCTTTCTACTTGAGGTATTCTATCAGATTCATGTAGTAAAGACCTTAGATAGTATTCTTCAAGAAAAAAATGAAAGAGAAAGGGTCCTCCTTGCTTAATGAAGAAGAGGATGATTTGCAGCTTAGCCAACATCAAGCACATAGTGAGGAATGGGATGATTCTAAGGAAGATCATGGTCATCAAATGGATGAAGAATCTATTGGTGAATTTTGGGCTACTGATAGGGGAATTGGGTATGATTATAAATATGAAGGCCCCGTAGTATCTCAAATCCATAAGAATGAGCCCAAAGAAGAATAAAATGCTCCACCACTTTAGATTGACAACGCTGGTCATGATGGAAGCCCTTCATAATAATTGGAAAGGTCTCTTCTTTCTATTCCAAGATGACAATAATTCAGTCAAAGAAGAGCTTTCCACCATTGTGGATAATTCAAATAGACCTTGTGCGAGAGGGATTAAGGAAGTTGCTTCCTTTAGCCATTGCCACCGATAAATGGTTTTTCTACATATTTGAGCAGTCCTCCCCTTTTTGTGTTCCTAGCCTAGAAACAGATGTTTGTGATGAGGTTCATTCCCCTAGTTTTGATAAAGAGCTGGTTTCCCCAATGAAAAATGGAGAATCATGGTTTTTCCACAGGTTAAATGATGGTTCCCCCTGTTGTTTTCCAAATAACCAAGATAATATCATCCTGAATGTGTCTAAGTCATTCACTTCTTACCCTGAAAATGATAGGCCTATGATAGTTCTTCATCAAAGGTTCATGTACTTGATCATTGACATTTCCATCTTCTGGTTAGAAGAACAAATTCTATCCTCTCAGTTGGTGTCTTTCCCTTCTTCCTTTCTATTGCATATGGGTCTCTTATTTTCCCACCTCCTGCCCTCATAATCCCTCATATTATTCTTCCCATTTGTGTCTTTGGATCCGTTGTGTTAATAATCATAGAAGCATGTGTTCTCATACTAATCAATTGACATGTTTGTTACATTGGATATATGATTGCACTTAGCACTTGCATAATATGATATGCATATTAGAGTAGGATGCATTGCATATTAATTTTTTACATTAGAACTAACATCATGTGATATTATGATGATAAATTAGCTGCATTTAGATTAAATTGCCTTTAGAATAAAATTCTATTTAAATATAAGCATGAGCGATCATAAAACGTCGCAAAAACATGGAACATCGTGTGCTTTAGTCTTTGATGTGTAGGTAACAGGTCCGCGGTCCCCACAGATTGATGGAGTTCTCATGACCTCCTCGTTCGAGTACTTTCGTGCACTCTTCTGAGAGATTATGTCCCAGTTCGAGCCAAATATTACCCACCCCCTGTGGGTAGTATCCATAGGAGATTTTTTTTTCCTAGATGGTCCTCAACTGTTAGCCAACAACCCATTGCAACCACCAGATAGCTGGATGTGCCGCTATCTCTGCCACCTTAACCAGCCTTATGCTCTGTCACCCATTTGTCATGATCATATGTTTGAAGGTAGGCCTTCCAAGCCCGAATGTATGGCTTTTCATTGTGTAGTTGGGCACTTTTGTTTATTTATCATGGACACTTTTGGGCATGGATTAGTGGGGGGATTCGACGAAGAGAGTGGGCTTGGTTTGTTCTCTGGTCGCCTCTGTCCAATTTGATAGTTAACCTTGTATCCTAGTCTCGTGGGATCTCCTTTATTAGCTACTAGCTTTAGGGGTGGCACAATATGGGAAACCTCGATTTTGGTTGCGTGGTCTTGCTTCCCGACACCATATTCATCACTCCCCTCCGCTCATTATAATCCCATTCACCATATTTCCCACTTGGGTCCAAAAGGAGTTAGCCCCCCCCTCCCCTTGCCCACACCTTGGGTCGTGCCTTGAATGATGCTCTGAAGGTTGATGCAGCTAAAAGGAAAAGAAAAAACATATTTTGGCCACTCTCAACTGGAAATGCACCATAAAATGCAAAAGATGGTCGTGACATACAAATTTATCACGTGGGCTAAAGCCAAACATGAGCTCTATCCCTATCGTTATGGCCATCACCCTGGTTCCTAGGTCCCCTCATATCGGCCCCTTTCGTCATTAAGGAACCCATGATTGTCCCAACCCCTAATGGGCGATGGGCTGCCCGACCTTAAAGCGATATACACATCTATATATTTTACACATCATGCTCTCATCCTCTAGAGCTTCGAAGCAGTTATAAAAGAAAAATAAATCAAAGAAAACAGGGATATGAAGAAGGGTGGAAAAAAAACGACCGAGGTAACTCATATACCATGATTGCTCCCTCCTACATTCATACACCCAAGTGTGAGCTTCTCTTATCATGGCCTATGTCATATGGCTTGGAGCCTCCCCCAGAGGCCCCACTCTGTTCCATTGTTATATCACATGCCCCTTGCCATTTGATGCATGTACCATGGACATGTCACTCCCCTTAAAGGCCGAAACCACCTAATAGGGTCCTTGGTTAACCTTATTCTTGAACTTAGAGACACTTATACGTTCTAAAGGCCACCATGGAAGGGCATGCCACTATGAAGTGTCCACTTGGATCCAAGATTTGTAAGCTCATTTACTCAATTGCAGTAATGTTTGGTTGTACTGGAAGGTGAGGGGACGCATTGGATCTTATACATGATTGTAGGTGGGTCTTCATCTTGGGTTTGGTCTCCCTATATGGGGTCCAAGCTCTCCAAAATTTCATATTGGCATTTGTAGGGTGAGCATTGAGAGCCATGGGCCTCCACCATAGTAGAGAGAAGATTGCCACTTCATGGGATCCTTCAGTTCCACTCATTGCTTGCTCGTGTTGCATTTATTTGACGGTGATGATGCACTTGGACCACCTTACCCAACCAACTACACTCTTGCCTCACACGCTTGGTAGCAGATCCAAGGCCCAAATGAGGATGTCTCTCACCTTGGGAGACAATGGGAAGTCTTGCATCATTCTTCCATCCCTCACAAATGAGATATAGGCTTGTTCGACCAATTTTTAGACCCATGACGATGTTTTGTGTCCCCACAGCTACGAAGCTGCACCATAGGTCATTTTCTTGGATATCAAGGGGCCACCCCCCTTATTACTATGTTTGGAGCTCATTCATTTATTTTGGCACACATTGGACTCCACTAGGCTTCTTCAACGAGCCTTCGACCTATTATATCTGTCATTTTGCCCTCTTGAGAGGCTTATTTTTGTATTATGGAGCTATCTTGTTGGGCTTGTCACCAAGTAATGTTATTTTTTCACATTATTTTATTAGTTGGGGCATTATTAGGCCTAATTAGGCAAATCAAACCCCTTAGGGAGGATATATATTGATGTGATGATCATTTCATTTGATCATCACTTGGATATGGATTGGTATCTCTTCTTGAGAATTTCACATTAGCTATTGATGATGAATTGAAGCTTCTTGGATGCATTTTGATGTTTGGATTGATGGTATTCTATTTTGGAGCTTCTCTCTTGCAAATATAATGGATGAATATACTTTCTATGCCATGTAAGTTTCTCTTTCATGCAAAATTTTTCAGTTTATATTTGATATGTGGAATACTGCATCATGATGTTGCTTGTGCTCTAAATTTATGCGAAAATCTTGAATCACCTAGTAGTCTTGATCAATTGCATGCATTATTCTTTGGGCATGAAAGGTGAATGTTCCTAGGGGTAATCATTGAAGGTTCAACCTTAAAACTCCAATAATTTGTGAAATCGAAGTAGAAATCCTTGTTGTGACTGGGTAGTTGCTTCATTAGCTGCTCCATTCTCCAAGTAGGCTAGGCACTGGTCTAGTCCTAGGTGATCAGCTCCATTCTCCAAGTAGGCTAGGCACTAGTCTAGTCCTAGGTGATCACCAAAACGAAGATCTTTCTCACCTGCCTTTCTCCTTTTTAAACCCTAACCCTAGTAGGGTTCCTAGGGCATCACTCGAAATCCATTGTAGCCATCCAAAATTGATGAAATTTGGTCTAGAGCTATGTTAAAGTTTCCTTGAGAGATCTTCCAATTTTCAAGCCATTCTGATGGTTGAATCTTGAGTTTTTCCAAGCCCTACTTCGAATACCACTTGTCCCTAGGTTTCCCTTGGTTAGTGGCTTCATCAAGGATCATTGCATTGAGCATTAAAGTCAAATCTTATCTCTTTGATCCTTTTCTTCTCCCTCACTTGGTCAAGACCCTATGTTTGAAGCTTCAATCTGAACCCTTGACCTCGTTTGGGTCCACTAGGGCTTCTTTGTGGTCCCACAACCTTGTCACTCCAATTAAACAAGGACTGTTTAGAAACCCTATTCTTCTAGGATTCTTTTGTCTAGGGAACTTCTTATCAAGAAATATTCCTCAACCCTAGGTCTAAGTATCCTTTTGGCCCTTCTTGGAGAACCATTCATCTTGCTTCTAAAGCAAGCAATCCTTATCATTAGAGTCTCTCCTTTGAATAGGCTCTTGAAATCACTACCTTCATAGCATTTATATACTTCTCTTAGTGATTTCCCTAATATCGAGACCACTCCCATCAATGAAAGTTTGTAGAGAACAAGGAGGTTTAGTTGAGGTGACAGTGGGTTGTTGCTCCATTGTTGCCACTTGACCTAGTAGGTACTCTATAGGAACCCGTCCTAGTGCCCCTACTAGATTGAGCGGTAACATGTCCCAATTGTTGTTGTGCACTCTCGCCTTGGCCTTGTAAAGCACACCTTTCATAAGGCATACGAGTTTGTGTAGAAGTGCAACCCTCAACAAAATGGGGATGCCGAAAGTAAGAATAGAACTATCATGGAAGCTTGATGCCAACTAAAAGGAAAAGAAAATGCTTAATTTGGCCACTCTCAACTGAAAATGTACCATAAAATGCAAAATATAGCCGGGACATACATATTTAGCACGTGGGAAAAAGCCAAACATGAGCTCTATCCCTATCGTTAGGGCCATCACCCTGGTTCCTAGGTCCCCTCATATTAACCCCTTTCGTCGTTGAGGAACCCATGATTGTCCCAACCCTTGGTGGGCGATGGGCTTCCCAACCTTAAAGAGATATCCACATCTATATCTTACACATCTTGCTCTCATCCCTTGGAGCCCCGAAGTAGTTATAAAAAGAAAAATCAATAAAAGGCAAAACGCATATGAATAAGGGTGGAAAAACAATGATCAGGTTAACTCATATACCATGATTGCTCCCTCCTACATTCATACACCCAAGTGTGGGCTTCCCTTATCATGGCTACCCTTGTACTATGGCATGTGGCTTGGAGCCTCCCCCTAAGGTCCCACTCCGTTCCATTGTTTTATCCAATGTTATCAAAACCGAATTGGTCATTGAATCGAAAAACCTTGTGGACTGGGAATTGGTCGGAATCGGACCGAAACCAGAAAAAACGGGAAAAAAAAAACCGGTTTACCAAAAAGACATAAAATATTCATATTTAAAAAAAAAACACAGATATATTCATGTGCATCCACATGAATCCAAACCATTTATACAAAAATATGCAAAAGTTCTCATTTATATAGCAGGTAATAGTGCATACAACCAAAATAGCACTTAGTGCAAAACATCGTTGAACCAACAATGTTACAAACATCAAGAAGCAAGTTCTAAAAGGCCTTCATAGTCCAAAATAACATCATAGATCATAGTATTATACTACAACCTACAATACTACAAGCTACAACTACAACAAATGAATGATCAAATCATCAATCATCATTAGAATCATCATACTGATCATCATCCTTATCCTCATCTGAAGAATGAGTAGCATCCAAGTCTACAATGGGATTATGGCTTGATTCCCATGGCCGTTGATTTACCCTCTAAAATTTTGGAGAAAATAAACTCTAAAATCCTTTGAAATCAAGTATGTAGCAGCCCCAACAAAATAATAAAAAAAAATAATCTTCCACCAGCTGCAAAAACACTGAAGAAAACCCAAAGATCTATGGAAAAAAAAAATCTTTGAAGCAGCTCGAAAATCTACCAACCCAACAACTCTCAAAGACTCTAATAAGCTCTTCAAATTTGCAAAATATCTCACTCAGAACAACCATACAAAAAACTCTTTGAATTCTCCTCACCGAACTCAGCTCAAGAACTGCAAGAGAGTTGAATGAATAGTGTGAGTGAAATAGAGGGGGTGGGGGTGTTTAAGTAGCTTAAGGGGGGAGGGGGGGGGCAGGGTAGCGTTACTAACTAGGAAAAATAATAATTAAAAAACATTAAAATATATATATATATATTTTTTTTAATGACCAAGCTTGTGAACCGCTGGAATCGGTCTTTGAACCGGACTGGTAGTTTGGAGGGCTAGTTCAGACCGGTTTTGCCTCTAAACTGATCGGACCAGTCGGTTTTCCGGAACCTGTTCAGTTCCGATAACAGTGGTTATATCACATGCCCCCTTCCATTTGATGGATGTACCATGGACATGTCACTCTCATTAAAGGCCGAAACCACCTAATAGAGTCCTTGGTTAACCTTCTTCTTTAACATGGAGACACTTGTACGTTCTAAAGCTCACCATGGAAGGGCATGCCACTATGAAGTGTCCACTTGGATCCATGATTTGTAAGCGCATTTACTCAATTGCATTAATGTTTGGTTGTAGTGGAAGGTGAGGGGACACAATGGATCTTATACAAGATTGTAGGTGCGTCTTCATCTTGGGTTGGGTCTCCCTATACAGGGTCCAAGCCATCCAAAATGTCATATTGGCATTTGTAGGGTGAGCATTGAGAGCCATGGGCCTCCACTATAGTGGAGAGCAGATTGCCACTTCATGGGATCCTTCAGTTCCACTCATTGCTTGCTTGTGTTCCGTTTATTTGACGATGATGATGCTGAATACACTCTTGATTGACGTGGTTGGTAGCAGGTCCAGGTGTTGAAAAGCGTAACTAGGTCGGTCTTCATGTTGACTATGTAATTATGTACCTATGAAAAGAAGAAGTCAAAATAATAAAATGTATTTTTGTTGAGCAAGATTTACCAAGTAGATAGACTTCTTCTTATTGTCTATTAGGTTTGAGTCTTCTAGGCATAGAATATAATTAAAGTGTCATGTATATATATGAAGGAAATAGTCATCAGTGTATGCTCCAGATCTTGTCATGAGCCTTGTCACACGTCCAAGAATTTGTGGCTTGTAATAGCCATCACCAACGTTGGAAAACAAACACTTATGATATGCCACAAGTCGGCCTAAAAACTATAAGCATGGTTGGCTTAAAGAATGAAAATGTGTCTCGATATATATATACATATGCCTGCGGCTCATTCACACAAGTTGAAGGTGATCTTTGCAACAAACAGGGCGGATAAAACAATACACAGTGCTAGCAACAAACAGTGTGGATAAAACAATACACAGTGCGGGCAACAAATAGTGTAGATAAAACAATACACAGTGCAGGCAACAAACAGCGCAGATAAAACAATACACAGTGCGGTCAACACAATACATCATATACAGTGTGGTCAAATAGTGTCAGTTTGCGGATAATCTAAGGAAGGTTCAGTGCGGATTTTGGAAAGATTGTTTTGCGTGAAGGTTGAAGTTTGAAGGACTATCTGTTTGATATAACGTTGATGTTGTGAGTATTAATCTAAGGCTGAATCATATTTGCGTATACCTAAAGTTTACCTAGAATACATTTGCGGATACCTGAAGTATAAGTGCAGATGTGTCACAACTTATAAGTGACATAATAAGTGCGAATACCTGTGGCTTTTGCGGATGTGTTACAGCTTATAGTTCGGATACTAGAACAAGAAAAGGGTGCAAGTATAATACTACCGTTTCATGTTTATCTGAGTTAAAACAAAGATCCTGAAGTATATAAAGTCTGAGGACAGTTTGACTGAAGGGTACGAACAGTAAAGACGGAGAAAGGAAGGAATAAAGAGAAAGCATTCTAAAAGAAGAATAAAAGTGAGGAAGGTAAATCTGTAACCACAATACAACAAGAAAATCTTGTTGACCAAGTTCTCTAGTGCAGAACAGAGCAGATCGTTGAAGAAGAGAATAATCAAGTTTGAAAGGGCAGTGACAAGATCTTACAGACATTCCTAAGTCTAGGGTTTGAGTTTGGGTCATGGTACTTGTCATTTGAAGATCTATAAGAAGAACTCTTTGTGGGTTTTCCTCTCCAAGAGGGAGAGGTTTTGCCCTGGCTCTAGGAGCCTAATTTTGTGTCTCTTTACATTTTGATAATTGACTTGATGAAAGACTAACTAAGCTAAAGAAAGAAAGACATAAGTAACTAAAGCAAGTTCACAAGTAATTATCAAGAAGAAAATTTGTAATAATCTCTAGCCATCCAAATTGTCAACATGGTATCAGAGCTAAGGTGATGAAATCAAGGGTTGCTTGACAAAAGAGACACTCCAGGAAGCAAAGATCAAAAGTTTGGTTGGAAAGTCAAATTAGTTTAAAAGGAGGACCTCAACTTCTGAAGATATCCTTCATCAAGGATTCAAGATCTCCTACACTGAAGATTCCTATCTTAAAGGAAACCCTTGACTTCATCTTCAAACATCATTAAGGAGCCTGCAAGCCACTCTACTCAAGTAAGTATCTATGACCCTACTTAAATCTATCGAAATGACTGATTATAAAGAGAGAAACAAGCTAGTGGGATCATTGAACTTTAGTGCATGGAAGAAAAGGACAAATTTGAGTTTGATTGAAGACGAAGTTATGGAATATATTGAAGGTTCTAAAATCCAACCTCCAAAAGAAGATGCTCCAGTTCACACCAATTAGATGAAGGGAGAAATTAGAGGCCAGAGGATTCTCATAGAATCCACTAAGGACTCACTCATTCCTTATGTATCAAAACTAAAGTCTGCAAAAGAAATATATAAGAAATTGGTGGAGTTATTTTATGTGAGTATTGCAGGAGAAGCAATCTCTCTGACACAAGAACTATACAAAATGAAATTATCAAGGGAAGAAGGAATCACTCCATACTTTATGAGGATTTCTAAAATAAGAGATCAATTGCAGGAACTGGGAGAAGTAATGTCTAACACTGAGATGACTACAGTGGTGTTGAATGCTCTACCAAAGGAATGGAGAAACTTCAATTCTAGTTTATACGGGAAGAAAGAAGCCACCCCATTCCATGATTTATGGTCTTTATGTAAAATAGAGGAAACAAGACTAAAAGCCAAAGCTGATACAGGACCAGGTGAAGAGAATCATGACTTTGTAGCTACATACAGGAAGAAAGGAAGATTCATAAAATTTGGCCCTCAGAATAAAAGAAGGAATATGGACAACGTACGATGCTTTGGATGTACTGAGTTACCTGGCCATTATAAAAGAGATTGCCCTAAATCTGACAAGGACAAGAGGAAAAAGGAAGAAGCCCATATCTCAGATATGAGGGGAGGACCTGATGCAAAGAAATCTAAGAAAGAAGAAGCAAGGGATCTCTACTATGATTGATATCATCTTCTCCTTTAAGTAATTTTTGTTGGTTGTAAAATAGTATGATAGGAAGCAATGTATAGTATAGCATCATGATAAAAAGCATGTTGGTGAATCAGCTCCGGGAAAACCTCTCTGATAACATTACTAAAGTAAAGCAGTGATCAAGATCAAGGGTCATCATGGAAACAGAATGTGAAAAATCCTAGATTTGGATTCCTACTGCAACAAATCTGAATTACTTCTCCTATTATTTGATAATTATTTCATTACATTGAAATAACGAAGTAATTACTGAAGCAGTCTACACAAATAATGCTGCGGAATAAAATCTAAGTGCTTAAACAATCTGAACAAAATACAATGAAAAACAACCACATTGACACAGTTATTTTTGGACTAAGTCCCCGGAAAAACCTAACTTGGGAAAATCGGTGCAACAGATCTGAGGGTTTGTATTATTAAGCAGCAAAATTGAATACAACTAGGGTGCCAGCATCCGGCAAACCCTTTAAAGAAATCTAGACAACAAAAATAACTGTGAGATATACCTCACTCAACAAGTCTCCGGCTGATCGAAAACAACGTTGGAAGCCCTCACTGCCTCTACGTGATTGCTTACACTGGATTTACATAAGGCTGCATAGGCAAGCTAGAGGAACTGCGCCACTCTTCTCTGCAGCTGATCTGAAGCTGGATCTTGGCCCTCCTGGCTCAGAACCCCAACCTCTATCTTTCTCTGGATTGACTCCAAGAGACATTGCGTTGTTTTTGCGTCCTTCTCTGTAGGAACTACGTCATCCCTGCCAGAAACTACGCTGTCTCTCTCCTGCGTTGATGTTGTCTCTCTCTAAAATGTATTCTTGGCCCTCCTAACCAATCTCTGCTTCTGCCCCTCTCCGGATTTGATCACTGAATCAACATCACTTAGCAAACCCTGCCCTAGTGATTTGATCCTTGATCAAAAGTTGTGTCTCCTCACACAAACTCGAAAATGCTCAATGGCTCAAGTGTCAAGTGTCTTGACTCTTTTCCATAGGCCCCTCACCGTCTTTGTTATAATATTTCATTGACTCTTCAACGACCAAGATTAAAACATAATCAAGGGCTAAGATTAACTTGGAGGTGATCCATGACTTTATCTAGAAGATTCGCACTTGATTTAATTAATACCCTTTAATTAATCAGTTTCCCTAAGTTTAGACTTAGGAAAACATTAAAAAACAATTAATTAATTTAATTAAATCATCTCTAAGTGGAATTTTCCAAAACCATTTTTGGGTTTTATGGAATACATGTGTTATAGCCTATATACAAAGTTACAAGGCTAGAACACATCCGATGCTACCATAAATCAACACTTCCTCTTAGCGACGAAAGTGCTCTAGCAAAACAACTCAATGTGCTACTGATCTGACTTCTGTAACATCTCTGCTGTGCTGTTGATGCTGCTCACCAACATTGCACAAAAATGCTGCAACTGTACTGCTGTTGACTCTACTTGCTGCTGCCAACTGCCATTGTACTGCAACTCCCTCTAAATTCTGCAAACATGCTGCTGCACTGCATGAGCACCACTCTGCGCTGCGCTGCCTCTCTGTGCACCGCGCTGCTGTTGCTCATCTGCTGCTGTTGCTGCTCATCTCTGCTGCTGCTGCACTGCTGCTACTGTTGCTAATTGCAACAGAAAATCATCTGAAATTTGGACAAGTAAGTCTGCTTCTGAAGAATGAAACCAACTGCTGCTAGTTTCTGCACTAGCTCTCTGAAGACACTACGTTGTTGCTGCTCTGCGCTGCACCAGTGTGCACTGCGTTGCTGCTGCCTCTTCTCTGCGCTGATCAGGCTCTAGTACTGTTAGCCACTGCGTCATCTCATCATCTTCTTCTACAATTTTCCATCCTGCTACTGTCTTTAGGCTGTCGTAGCTCACATGTGATCCAAGAGTTCAGAAATACTCAAGGATCCCGCCTCCTTGTAGATTCTGGATCTACAACTCCAAGTCAGCCCATTTCTCTCCTCTTGGAATATGAGCTAACATAGCACAATCTCTTTCTGCCTCAATCTTGGCAGCTCCTGCTTGTGGATCTTCCTTTTCCTCTTTATCCTTTTTCTTAAGAGGACATTGTGTGGCATAATGTCCCATTTCACCACATCGGAAGCACTTGATCTTGGACAGATCTTTCTTCTTTTGCTTCTGTTGCCCTTTTGATCCAAGGGCAGTGTTATCTTCTTCCTCATTCTTGACCTTTGAACTGCTACTGCCATCCACCAAGTTGATTTTCGGGAGATCTCTCCTCAACTCCTCTTGCTGTAATGCTGCCCACATTTCTTCCCATCCTGGAAGCTTTTCTCTGCCCAATATACTTTGGACAAAGACTTGATAATCCTCTGAAACAGAGTTTAGTGTGAGCCTTACTAGCTCTGAGTCTTTAGGAGCAGATCCTGCTGCAAATAGCTGATCTCGATTTTCCTGAATCCAAGACAAGAAGGAGTCAAAACACTCTCCCTTCTTCATCCTGATATTCCGCATCTTCTCCTCAAGGCACATCTTCCGCTGCTCGAAAGATCCTTGGTACAACTTTTCTAGCCCTACCCACATTTCTCTACCAGTGGTTTTGGCTGCTATGTGAGGTACAATGTGATCCTTTACTCCATCTAGGATCAATCTCTTGGCTCTAGCCATATTCTTCTTGAACTGCCTCATGTGTGCTGCATTAAGAGGTTCTGCAACTGCGCTGTCTATGAGGGCTTTTAGATTGTGTTCATCAAGGAGAAATTCTATCCTTGATTTCCAAATAATGTAGTTGGAGGCACCCTCCAATCTATCTTGGTCACGTAGTCCATTGCTGGCCATCTCCTCAACTGTCGATACCTTCCTCTAACTCTCTACCCAACTTGACTTATGCACTCCTTGTGGAGTAAGTCATTTCTTCTGCAGCTGCACGGGAAAAACTGAGTTTCTTTGAGTAAGAAACCCTCTGAGATCAAGAAATCCCCAATTGTGTTTCTCAGAATTTTCTGAAGCTTATGCACCAACTCTCACTGTTGTGCAGTAACTGCGTCCTTCAGCTACACTGCTCAACGACGCTGCGTCTTTTGCAACTGAAAAAGCTTACCCCTCTATCAACTCTCTCAGAGGGAGCCTTTTGTACACTAGAATGCCCTCTTGGCCTGGATAGCGTAATTTTCTGGGAGGGTCTGAAACTGCTTACGCAGATCCCAGACTCTACAACGCTAATCTGCTGTTTCTCTTCGTTTCTCCTGCACTTCAACTTAAATAAGCTCCGATTCCATGAGAAAAATCGTAGATCTGGATTCCTATTGCAACAAATCTTAATTACTTCTCCTATTATTTGATAATTATTTCATTACATTGAAATATCGAAGAAATTACTAAAGCAATCTACACAAATAATGTTGGGGAATAAAATCTAAGTGCTAAAACAATCTAAACAAAATACAATGAAAAACAACCACATTAACACAATGATTTTTAGACTAAGTCCCTGGAAAAACCCAACTTAGGAAAACTGGTGTAGCAGATTTGAGGGTTTGTATTATTAAGTTGCAGAATCTTGAATACAACTAGGGTGCCAACATTTGGCAAACCCTTTAGAGAAATTTAGACAACAAAAATAACTGTGAGATATACCTCACTCAGCAAGTCTCCGACTGATAAAAAACAACGTTGATGAAGCCCTCATTGCCTCTGCGTGATTGATTACGTTGGATTTGCGTAAGCCTGCGTAAGCAAGCTAGAGGAACTGCGTCACCCTTCTCTGCAGCTGATCTCGCTGATCTGAAGCTGGATCTGGGCCCTCCAGGCTTAGAACCCCAACCTTTATCTTTCTCCGGACTGACTCCAAGAGACACTGCGCTAACTTTGCGTGATTCTCTGCAGGAACTGCATCACCCTTGCTAGAAACTGCGCTGTCTCTCTCTGAAATGTATTCTTGGCCCTCCTGACCAATCTCTGCTTCTGCCCCTCTCCAGATCTAATCACTGAATCAACATCACTTAGCAAACCCTGCCCTAGTGATTTGATCCTTGATCAAAAACTGTGTCTCCTCACACAAACTCGAAAATGCTCAATGGCTCAAGTGTCACGTGTATTTTCCATAGGTCCCTCACCCTCCTCCTTATAATCTTTCATTGACTCTTCAATGGCCAAGATTAAAACATAATCAAGAGCTAAGATTAACTTGGAGGTGATCCATGACTTTATCTAGAAGATTCACACTTGATTTAATTAATACCCTTTAATTAATCAGTTTCCCTAAGTTTAGACTTAGGAAAACATTAAAAAACAATTAATTAATTTAATTAAATCATCTCTAAGTGGAATTTTCCAAAACCATTTCTGGATTTTATGGAATACATGTGTCTTAGCCTATATACAAAGTTATAAGGCTAGAGCACATCCGATGCTACCATAAATCAACACAGGATTTTGGGATATCATGACATATTGATGAAGCAGGCCAAAGGAATGAAGCTCTTCATTCTAGAGAAATTGCTATAGGATGACTCAAGGGAAAAAGGTATGAGGTATATATATATATATATATATATATATATATATATATATATATATGCTGACACTAGATGCTGTGAAGTCATGTCATATGGTTGTAGGTAATAGAATTCCATATTTAGAAGTATGATCTATGAAGAAGGATCTCTCGGTGCACTGACAGATGAAATCAACATAATATGTCCTCATGGAATATGAGGTGGTTGTATATAAACAAGAAACTGAAAAACTTGTAAGTTCCTGGAAATGGAGAATGTGCAGAAAGGAAGAGATCATGAAATGCAACCATGTCAAGAGGCAGTTATCATCTGGAAGCCAAGAAGATGTGACTAAGAGATCTCCTGGGAAGATATATAGACTCTGATGGAAGTCTGGTAAAGAAGAAGACCCTTGGCAAAACATATCATTAGGAGATGTGTCAATCTGAATAAAGGATGTCGATGCCTACAGGAAGATGTCATGGTGAAAGATCATCACTGAGGTATCTTTTGTTTTAAAAGTTCATCTGTATATGTTTATCTGGATGAATTTGTGTAGAGCTGCTAATCATGAGAAAGGATGTATGATCCTTGGAGATGATTCGAAGGAAAGCAGCATGGCATAACGGTGAACTAGATGAGAAAGACAAATGAATCACTTTCTGGTAGATGCCATGACTCATGAATGAAAGTGATGGATGATCTATGCCCTATGGAGCTAAAAAGTTGAAGATTCCTCAATATCGAAATCCATGACATCGAGGGGAGGAACTCTTCATGAGCAGCTGGGTGTCTCACCATTGCTGCTGTAGGTCCCTGATTGAGAGGGATCCTGGCGATCAGTTTCTTACTTGGAAGAAACTGGGTAATTCCTAAGAATGAGCTTAGGTACATTCCTTATACAGGAATGACTACATTCCCTTGTGGAATAGGTCCTCCCTGGCTGAGAGGGAGAGATAGACACATCATTCCGGTCTTCACTTGGGAAGATAGAATGGAGGATTGGGTAATCATTTGGCATTCAATAGTCTCTGAGAATGTGTTAGGGAATTCAAGATAAGAGTAGTCGGGAACCGATATTCTTTGAGGGCTAGCTACCCAAGAGAAGAATAATCCAAGAAGTTCATACTTTGGGAACACCTGGGTGGAGTATGTACCTTGGAGAGACAATGACTATGGTGTCTTTAAGTCATGTGTCTCGCCAGCATTGTAGCCCATTGTCTCGTTGAGAGATGGGGCTGTTAGTCAAGGCCTTGCACTAGGACAATGCTGGTTGATATGATGCTATACAGATGCGATTACCAATCCGATTCTTCAGTTTGAAAGTGACCATGTACCAGTATGAATACCTCCCTAGTTAAGAGGGAGTGTTGAAAAGTGTAACTAGGTCGTTCTTCATGTTGACTATGTAATTATGTACTTATGAAAAGAAGAAGTCAAAATAATGAAATGTATTTTTGTTGAGCAAGATTTACTAAGTAGATAGACTTCTTCTTGATGTCTATTAGGTTTGAGTCTTCTAGCAATAGAATATAATTAAAGTGTCATGTATATATATGAAGGAACTAGTCATCAGTGTATGCTCCAGATCTTGTCATGAGCCTTGTCACACGTCCAAGAATTTGTGGCTTGTAATAGCCATCACCAACGCTGGAAAACGAGCACTTATGATATGCCACAAGTCGGCCTTTAAACTCCTAGATGAGTCGGCCTAAAAACTATAAGCATGGTCAGCTTCAAGACATAAAATGTGTCTCTATATATATACATATGCATGTGGCTCATTCACACAAGTTTGAAGGTGATCTCTGCAACAAATAGTGCAGATAAAACAATATACAGTGCGAGCAACAAACAATGCGGATAAAACAATACACAGTGCGGACAACAAACAGTGCAGATAAAACAATACACAGTGCGGTCAACACAATACATCATATACAGTGCAGTCAAACAGTGAAAGTTTGCTGGTAATATAAGGGAGCTTCAGTGCGGATTTTGGAAATATTGTTCTGCGTGAAGGTTGAAGTTTGAAGGACTATCTGTTTGATATAATGTTGATGCTGTGAGGATTAATCTGAGCCTGAATCATATTTGTGTATACCTGAAGTTTACCTGGAATACATTTGCGGATACCTGAAGTATAAGTGCGGATGTGTCACAGCTTATAAGTGACATAATAAAGTGCGGATACCTGTGGCTTTTGCGGATGTGTTATAGCTTATAGTTCGGATGCTAGAACAAGAAAAGGGTGCAAGTGTAATACTGCTGTTTCATGTTTCACTGAGTTAAAACAAAGATCCTGAAGTATATAAAGTCTAAGGACAGTTTGACTGAAGGCTACGAACAATAAAGACGGAGAAAGGAAGGTATAAAGAGAAAGAATTCTAAAAGAAGAATAAAAGTGAGGAAGGTAAATCTGTGATTTACCTTCCCAACCAGAATACAGCAAGAAAATCTTGGAGACCAGGTTCTCTAGTGCAGAACAGAGCAAATCGTTGAAGAGAAGAATAAAGTTTGAAAGGGCAGTGACAAGATCTTGGAGACATTCCTAAGTCTAGGGTCTGAGTCTGGGTCATGGTACTTGTCATTTGAAGATCTATAAGTACTCTTTGCGGGTTTTCCTCTCCAAGAGGGAGAGGTTTTTCACTGGCTCTAGGAGCCTAATTTTGTGTTTCGTACATTTTGATAATTGACTTGATGAAAGACTAACTAAGCTATAGAAGGAAAGACATAAGTAACTCAAGCAAGTTCACAAGTAACTATCAAGAAGAGAATTTGTAATAATCTCTAGCCCTCCAAATTCTCAACACCAGGGCCCAAATGAGGACGTGTCTCGCCTTGGGAGACAATGGAAGGGCTTGCCTCATTCTTCCAACCCTTACAAATGAGATATAGGCTTATTCGACCAATTTGTAGACCCATGAGGATGTTTTGTGCCCATAGCTACGTGGGGGCACCACATGTCATTAGCTTGGATATCAAGGGGCCACCCCCTCTATCACTATGTTTGGAGCTCATTCATTTATTTTGGCACACATTGGACTCCACTAGGCCTCTTCAACGACCCTTCCGACCTATTATATCTATCTTTTTTCCCTCTTGAGAGGCTTATTTTTGTATTATGGAGCTATCTTGGTGAGCTTGTCACAAGGTAATGTTATTTTTGCACATTATTTTATTAGTCGGGGCATTATTAAGCCTAATTAGGCAAATCGAACCCCTTGGGGACGATATATATTGATGTGATGATCATTTAATTTGATCATCACTTGGATTTGGATTGGTATCTCTTCTTGAGAATTTCACATTAGCTATTAATGACAAAATTGAAGATTCTTGGATGTATTTTGATGTTTGGATTGATGCTATTCTATTTTGGAGCTTCTCTCTGACAAATGTTGAGATTTTTGGTAGCATCGGATGTGATCTATTTGCGAAACTTTGTGGAGGGGCTAAAACACATGAGATCTCCAATACTCATAAATCGTTTGGAGAAATTCTACCCGAAGCCTAAGTTATTCCAATAATTAATTATTTTAATGGAGGCCTTAAATCTGACCTAGGGAAATTAAATAATTAAAGGGAATTAATTTAAACATTTGGGTGAGAATGTTCTAAGTGACGAGGATCAAGTCTTTTCTAATCTTAGCCTTTGATTAGAGATTAGATCACGACCGTTGATTGTCCAACGAGAAAAGTATTAAAGGAAGGCTTGGGGTCAGTTGGAGGACACACATAGCGGTAGTACTTGAGCTAAGTCGAAATTATGGGGCGCTGTTTGCTGAGAATTTTCGAGTGAGCTTGTAGTGCAGCGAGGGGTAGATCGATAAAGGGATTTCTGAATCCGAGGCCGAGAATACAATTGTAGAGACACAGATCTGTACCAGAGAGGCGGCGCAATCCAAGAAGGGTGACGCAGAGGCAGCGTAGGCCCAATAGGGGTGACGCAAACCCAGCCAGGCTCACGTAGAGCTAGTGCAAAGGCTGGCACAGTCACAGGAGGGTGACGCAGAGCTAAAGGCTGCAACGTCGGGGTTTCAATGGGCCAGAAAGTGCTCGTATTTAGCAGATCAGACCAAGTAACGCAGCCACACTGAAGGGTTACGCAGTGACTGCGTAGACACCTGTGGGGTTCGTCATTCTCAACAAGATCAACCATATTTTGTCTCTGGAGATAGAGATACATTTACCAGGATTTCTCTGTTGGGCAAACCACTACTGGTGCCCTCGTTTGTATTTAGAATTCTGCAGAATAATAAAACCCTCGAGAGCTACTGCACCAGTTTTCTTGCATTGGGATTTTCCATGGACATCTGTCCAAAAAATATTGTGTGTCCTTTTTCATGTGTGCTTAATTCTTCAGTACTTGATTTGTATGTATGTGTAGGCTGTAGTAGTATTTACTTTGATGTTTTACTGAATAATTCAGGAAAATAACTTGTTAATTAAATCCAACAAGTAGGAGAAGTAAATCAGAATACTACAGTAGGGTTTTTGTAATAATGATTCAGATAGTTTCACATGGTATCAGAGATATTGCAGATTAGGGGGAAATGAAGGGAGTTGAAGCCATCAACGAAGTGATGAAGATTTTTGTTGCCGGAAGGCGGCTGAGAAAACACAGATCCGGAAAGAGGCAGTGCAGCAACAAAGGGACAATGTAGACCCAACAGGGGTGACACAGAGTTTGTCTAGCTCACGCAAAGCTGACGCAGAGCCTCTCTAGCTCACGCAGAGGCTGACGGAGGCCCAAGAGGGTGACATAGTCCGAGAGGGAGTGACACTATGCCAGTTGCCGTGGCTGGAGGTGCAGTTTTGTTCTTCGAAGTTGTTGGTGGGGCATTGTTTCTGTTGGTGTAGATTAGTGTCTAGCAGGGTTGACAAAGTAAGGAGAAACAGTTCCTCAGGAGAATTTCTAGCCAAGAAGTCTGAAATCTAATCAATGGAGTGATTGGAGAGGGCTGATTCGATAGAATTGGCGGAGTATTTCCGGGAAGGAAATCACTGGTCAGAGGGAGCATATGCTCTAGAGGGTTTCCATCGCTAAGAACCCAGATTCGGTCTCTTGCTGAGAGCAACAACAAGAGAAGGGAGAACACCATCCGTTTCGACATTTTTTTGAGCAGAGATGGCCTCACATGGATTAAGGGATCAGGACAGGTTAGATGGTGCATCTAACTTCGTCATCTGGAAGGTCGGAATCCTGTCAGTCCTTGATGAATATCGTATCAAAGATTATGTCGGGAAGGTTGTAGCTGTTCCTATTGATGCTAATCCACTGAAGAAGTATGAGGAAGCGCAAGCAAGGGCCAAGCGCTTGATAATGGATAGGCTAAAGGATCATGTGGGCCCACACATTGTCAAGAAGAATACGACAAATGAGATGTGGACGACCTTTAACATTGTATCAAGGTACTTCTGTCCAGAGGAAGATGCTTCTAGAGAATCAACTGCGACTACAAGGGAGAGGAAATCGACCCCTTCCTCATTAGATTGAAGGCAATTCGAGATCAGCTGGTCTCATGGTGAGGACTGCCCTGAATGTAGTCACCAATGATTGGGAGACCTTTGTCCAAAGTATTTTGGGGCAGAGCACAACTTCGAAATTGGGAGGACATGTGGGCAACTCTTCGTCAAGAAGAGATCAGGAGGATGTCCAAGATGGGAAGCAACAACGGAGGAGCCAAGATCATGGAGGAGGAGGAAGATGCGTCTCTCGCATCTAAGGGACAACGACAACAACAAGGGAAGAAGAAAAAGGACCTCTCTAAGGTCTGGTGCTTCAAATGTGGCGAATTAGGACATTTCGCCAATACTTATCCTCAGAAGAAGAAGGGCAAGGAAAATTTAGATTCCAAGGCTGCGGTAGCCAAGGGTGATGATGGCAGTGATGATGATGAGGCTATGAGTGCTCGTGTACCTCGAGAGAAGAGGTGGGACAACATAGATCCGTAGATTGAGCTACAGATGGTGTAAGGGAAGGATCCTTGAGGTGCCCAAACTCTTGGATCACATACGAGCTATGGGAGCCTTGAAAGGCAGTAGCAGGATGATTGGAGTCAGTTGGTGCAGAGGATTATGGTGGCACAATGGCAGTGAGGACGCTGAAGACTGGAGCAGTGCAGTGCAGAGGCAACAGTTGTGTGGAAGCAACAACGTAGAGGTGGATGGGACTTCAGCAGTGCAGAGGGGTTGTGCTTATGCAGTGCAGATTAACAGACAACACAGAGCTTCAGAGGGTGAGCGTAGTTCAACAACAGAGGGTATTTCAGTATCGAGATGCAGCCAAACTGTGTTTTTCGCCAGTGTTTTGGGTGATGTCCTTCAGTTGCTTACTTCTCAGCAACTGAGTTGCAGTGCAACAATTAGCAGTGGCAGTGCTATGGGCAGCATGATGCAACATTTGAGAGGGAGCTATATTACAAATGAGGTAGTAACTGTGGCAGAGTCATGGGCATCAGTACATAAGGAAACATCGCAATGGATGAGGGGCAGTAGGCCGAGCATCAACAGCGCAGGGGACCGATGCCATGGATCAGAGTAACGCTTCTGGGTTGAAGTGTTGCTAGAGCACATTCCTCGCTAAGAGGGAGTGTTGAGATTTTGGGTAGCATCGGATGTGCCCTAGCTCCGAAACTTTGCGGAGGGGCTAAAACACATGAGATCTCCAAGACCCAGAAATCGTTTGGAGAAATTCCACCCGGAGCCTAAGTTATTCCAATAATTAATTATTTTAATGGAGACCCTAAGTCTAACGTAGGGAAATTAAATAATTAAAGGGAATTAATTTAAACATGTGGGTGAGAATGTTCTAAGTGACGAGGATCAAGTCTTTTCTAATATTAGCCGTTGATTAGAGATTAGATCACAACTGTTGATTGTGCAACGAGAAAAGTATTAAAGGAAGGCTTGGAGTCAGTTGGAGGACACACATAGCGGTAGCACTTGTGCTAAGTCGAAATTCTGGGGCACGGTTTGCTGAGAATTTTCGAGTGAGCTTGCACTGCAATGAGGGGCAAATTGGCAGAGGGATTTTTGAATCCGAGGCCGAGAATACAATTGTGGAGAGGCAGATTTGTACCAGAGAAGCAGCGCAGTCCACGAAGGGTGACGCAGAGGCAGTGTAAGCCCAACAAGGGTGACACAAACCCAACCAGGCTCACGCAGAGCCAACAAAGAGGCTCACGCAGTCACAGGAGGGTCACACAGGCCAAGAGGGGCTGATGTAGAGCCAGAGGCTGCAACTCCGGGGTTTCAGTGGGCCAGAAAGGGCTCGTATTCAGTAAATCAGACAGAGTGATGCAACCACACTGAAGGGTGACATAGTGCCTGCGTAGGCACCTATGGGGTTCCTCATTTTTAGCTAGATCAAAGATATTTTCCATATCTGGAGATAGAAGTACATCTGCTGAGATTTCTCTGTTGGGCAAACCACTACTGGCACCCTGGTTTGTATTCAGAATTCTACATAATAATAAAACCCTCAAGAGCTACTGCACAGGTTTTCCCGCATTGGGTTTTTTTGGGGACAGTTGTAAAAAAAATATTGTGTGTCCTTTGTCATGTGTGCCTAATTCTTCAGTTCTTGATCTGTATGTATGTGTGGGTTGCAGTAGTATTTACTTTGATTTTTTACTGAATAATTTAGGAAAATAATTTGTTAATTAAATCAAACAAGTAGGAGAAGTGAATCAGAATACTGTAGTAGGGTTTCTGTATTAAGGATTCGAAGGTTTCACAACAAATATAATGGATGGATATATACATTTTGTGCCATGTAAGTTCCTCTTTCATGCAAAGTTTTCAATTTATGTTTAATGTATGGAATACTGCATCATGATGTTGCTTGTGCTCTAAATTTATGCGAAAATCTTGAATCACCTAGTAGTCTTGATCTATTGCATGCATTATTCATTGTGCACGAAAGGTGAATGTTCCTAGGGGTAATGATTGAAGGTTCAACCTCAAAACTCCATGAGTTTGTAAAATCGAAGTAGAAATCCTTGTTGTGACTGGGTATCTGTTTCATTAGGACATGTGAAACTACAATTGGGCCCCTTGACTCCTTTCTCCCAATAGGCTAGGCACTGGTCTAGTCCTAGGTGATCACCAAAACAAAGATCTTTCTCACCTCCTTTTCTCTTTTCGAAGCCCTAACCCTAGTAGGGTTCCTAGGGAATCACACGAAATCCATCGTAGCCATCCAAAATTGATGCAATTAGGTCTAGAGATGTGTTGGTGTGTCATTGAGAGATCCTCCAATTTTCAAGCCATTCCGACGATTGAATCTCGAGTTTTGCCAAGCCCTAGTTCGAAGACCATTTGTCCCTAGGTTTCCTTTGGTTAGTGGCTTCATCAACTATCATTGCATTGAACATTAAAGTCAAACCTTATCTATTTGATCCTTTTCTTCTCCCTCACTTGGTTAAGACCCTTTGTTTGAAGCTTCACTCTGAGCCTTTGACCTCGTTTGGGTCCACTAGGGCTTCTTTGTGGTCCCGCAACCTTGTCACTCCAATTTCACAAGGATTGCTTAGAAGCCCTACTCTTCTACGATTCTTTTGTCTAGGGCAATTCTTGTCAAGAAATATTCCTCAACGCTAGGTCTAAGTATCCTTCTAGCCCTTCTTGGAGAACCATTCATCTTGCTTCTAAAGCAAGAAATTCCTATCATTAGAGTCTCTCTTTTGAATAGGTTCTTGGAATCACTACCTTCATACCATTGATATACTTCTCTTAGTGATTTCCCTAATTCCAAGATCCCTTCCATCAGTGAAAGTTCGTAAAGAACAGGGAGCTTTAGTTGAGGTGACAGTGGGTAATTGCTCCATTGTTGCCACTTGACCTAGTAGGTGTTGAAATGGCACCAAGAAATAACATCCAAAGGGGTCTTCTGATTTAATTTTCTCTTTATTAAATCGGAAGAGAAATTGTAATTTCATTTCATGACAACTTGTATCAGTTAACTGAGTCAGGAAGTCTTAGTTAGCTTAGGAAAATTGAGTTGAGGGTCAGAGAGGAGGCATGTAGAGTTCTCCAATGATTTTAGGGGGTCCAGTTACAGTTATTTGTGTGTTATAATTAGTTAACTCAATTAATTAAGTTAAAATCAGTTTAACTAGTTCTAACTGAAAGATGAGCTAGTGAGAGGTCCAGTGAATTAAATCTGATTTAATTCACAAGTGGTGATCAATCAGTTAACTGATAATTTGTAATATTCCTAATTAGCACTGCTAATTGGAATATTTCATTTTTGTATAGTTTTGCCGCCTTTAGTTAAAATAATAAATAAAGTGAGAAATAAGGGGGTCAACTCACTTTAATAAAATAAAGTGCTTTCCTAGTTGATGAAGGTTGTGACTTAAAGGGGTGGCCTTGGGGGTCCACACGCATATGAGGGGAGGCCTCACGCTGACCCTAAGGTAACTGCGCAGGTCAAGGAGGGTGAAGGACGCAGTTAGGGTTTTGGAGGGAGCTAGCACTATAAAAAGTGGGGTTTTCACTCCATTTGGCATTGTTGATATGATATTGATATTGAGAGCTAGACTTTTGTCTACTTCAGCACGCCGGTTGTTTAGTCGGTCTGCAACACTGTTTAGTGCAAACTGAGTGTCTCCGATCGGAGATCTTGCCCTTGGCTCCGGGGGACTTCGAGTGCCTGCTCGAGCGTTGCTTTCCGGGCCGTGCTGGTTTGGCATGATTTCGGGGTGGATGTTTTGCGGCAGGAGCGTTCGAGTGACCGCGGCCAGCCTGTGGAGAGAGTACCACCAGTTAGGGAGGACGCAGTTATTGTGGAGCAGAGTTGTGGTGTGGTGATTTGGCAGTGATTTCAGCGTTTTCCAGCCTTGAGGAGATTGCTATTTCATCCGGAGGTTTTGCAGGTGGATTCAGCCCTTTTCCCAGCGTTTTCTTGGGCTTCTGCGCTGTTCCTGGGAGAGACAGCGTTTTCTCTGGAGAGGGTTTGTTTGGTGGATTTTCGGAGGTGGAGCATTTGCTTCACGATTTCTGGGTTTTGTCCGGAGGGTTGAGTTCAGTTAGCCTTCCAGTTTTCAGCTCATTCCAGTGAGGGGATTAGCCCCTATTTCCAGTACATCGCAGCAGCAGTTGGAAGCATTTACGCTTCTCTGTACCGCCCAGATTCAGCCTCTCCGTTGGGTGTACCATTTTCATTTCGTGAGAGGGTCTCCACTTGCCTAGGGCAAGGATAGGTGCACTCATTCTGATTATCTTTGTACCCATATACATGTATTCTCAGATTAATAAAATGGCTTAGTGTTCTGGCATTTTATGTGTATTTGTCCCATATTCTGGTTCCGGTATTTTGTTCTATATATCTACTTGTTTGTATTCCTGTGTATTACTGTTTATTTCCCGTTGGGGATATTACAGTGGTATCAAAGCATAGTTCTGGCTCAGCCTGTGGTGCTAGCAGTCTATGACGCCCGGGGATAATCCCTACTTTGACCGGAGGAGACACAGAGACGTTGAGGGTAGGTGGAAGTTTCCCTTCGGGGGGAGGGATTCTGATCAGGAGCCACCTGAGACAGATTCAGAGGAGGAGCAGCCTGTGAGGGACACAGAGCAGCGGAACCCAATGGCAGATGATGAGATGAGATTTAGAGAAACGCTCCTCCATCACATACAGGAGATATCACAGAGGCTCACGGCCGTAGAGGTCGGACAGAGAGAACCCCCTAGGGTTTTCCAGGTCGGTGAGGGATCGGGTATGTCTCACCACGTACCAGTGCATGATGCTATCCCCATTGTGACGACTCAGGCACCCACGCGATCCACTATGCCCACATTCTTGCCAGAGGACACAGGGGCAGGAGTTCAGGGAGGTGCACAGAGGGATATTCCAGCACCCACGCGATCTACCATGCCTACCTTCCTGGCAGAGGACGCAGGGACAGCAGTACAGCGAGAGATAGATCCGGCTCGGATGGCTGGTTTTTTTGCAGAGTACCAGGCTTACGGACAGGCGTTCATGGACTCTCTCACCTTCAGAGACTATCTCCAGGTCCAGTATGGCATTAGATCCCGTGATCATCACCAAGGGCACAGGCACCACCGTGATGACCACCGCGCAGCTAGTAGATTTCATTTGCCCACGTTTGATGGCTCATCAAACAGTTCGGAAAAATCTTGGGTGGAGAAGCTGGACATCTATTTCCAGCTTAACCCGATGTCGCAGTCAGAGGCCATTAAGGTGGCAACATTACATCTGGACGGTGAGGCCCAGGACTGGTGGTTCCATGGGATGACGACACTCGGACATTCTGCAGTGACGACATATGTCGAGTTTACCCGGAGGGTGGTAGAGCGCTTTGACAGGAGGGATCCGGAGCAGCACTTTGTTGACTGACAAAGCTCAAACAGACTAGGAGTGCAGAGACATATATTTCAGACTTCTTGAGGGTTTCAGTGATGGTACCTGATTTATCCATAGCTCGGATGGTTTACATGTTTGTGGAGGGGTTGTCAGAGCCACTTCGTGGCCTAGTCCGGTCGAACAAACCGGCTACCCTTCAGGATGCCATCAGCAAGACTCGAGACCTACAGGATGTCTTACCCAGGACTCGGCCACCTTATCCCCAGAGACAGGCTTTCCAGCCTAAGGGTAAGGACACGAGGGTTCCGCCTCCCAAGGCGAATCCTGGACGAGGGCAGTTTGATGATGAGGCCAGGAGAGAGCTGAGGAGGAAGCGGTTGTGTTTCACTTGCCAGGAGCCATGGGCACCGGGACATAGGTGTGCGGCAGGGAAGGCACATTTCATTGAGGTCTTCTCCGAGAGCAGTGGAGAAGAGGATGATGGGGATGATGTGGAGGCAGGAGATTGTTATGCGGCGCAGAGTACCTTACCACCTCCACCACCCGCAGCAGGTGGGGCATCGTTTGCACCCACTGGGGGAGCTCTAGCCGCATTGCGTGGAGTTCCCAAGTACTTGACACTGCGCGTACGAGGGACAGTGCGCGGACAGCGGGTTTCAGTCTTAGTTGATAGTGGGGCCACCCACAATTTTATTGATGCCCAGATGGTTGAGCAGAGAGGCATACAGACAGAGGGCTTTGATGGGTTTTCTGTCTTGGTCCCAGGAGATCAGACCATGGCATGTGCTCGATATGTTCCGGAGTTATCAGTGACGATGGGTACTTATACGTTGACAGATCACTTCTTTGTGGTGGACATTCCGGACACCAACTTGATATTGGGTGTTCAGTGGCTTATTACTCTAGGGAAGGTCATGACAGATTGGAAGGCCCTAGAGATGGAGTGGGATGATCCCAAGACGGGAAAGCATGAGAAGATATGGGGGCAGCACACATACCCACCTCAGACGGTGTCAGCACACAGTATGGAGGCGACCTTCCGCAAGGGAGATATAGAGTGGGCGGTAGAGTTGCGGGCTTCAAAGGCAGTGGATACAGGGCAGGCAGTGCATCCTGATCTACAGTCTATTCTCGACAGGTATGCAGTGGTTTTCGGGGATATTCCACTAGGGCAGCCACCGGATCGGGGGTTTGAGCACACGATCGAGCTTGAGCAGGGGATACAGGCCGTGATTACCACACCGTATAGGCATCCCAAGGCCTATCGGGACGAGATAGAGCGGGCTATCCAGGAGTTGCTGGCCCTTGGTCACATTCGGCCCAGCACGAGTCCTTTCGCTTCTTCTGTAGTGTTGGTGAAGAAGAAGGACTGCACATTGCGCATGTGCATTGACTACAGGGCTCTGAATAAGAAGACCCTGAAGAACAGGTACCCCATCCCCAGGATCGATGAGCTGATGGATGAGCTGAGAGGAGCACGGTTCTTCTCAAAGATTGACTTGAGATCCGGGTACCATCAGATACGCATGAGGGAACAGACATTCCCAAGACCGCTGTGTATCACTATGGGCACTTTTGAGTTTCGGTCATGCCATTTGGTCGACCAATGCACCGTTTACCTTTCAATACAAGGAAATCAATACTTCGTGGGTCATCTCAGGAAGCGAGGCCGGTTTTTGATGACATACTTATATACAGCAGGACTTGGGAGGAGCACCTCCAGCATATTGAGACAGTCCTGCACATCTTGGAGGAGCAGCAGTTCTATGCCAAGCTCTCCAAGTGTGAGTTCGGGTTGACAGAGATGCTGTATCTGGGGCACATTATAGGAGTGGACGGGGTGAGAGTCCACGAGGAGAAGATCAGGGCCATCAGGGATTGGCCAGAGCCGCGAAATGTGACGGAGCTTCGGGGATTTATTGGTATTTGCACATACTACAGGAAGTTCGTCAAGGGCTTCTCTCAGCTTGCTGCACCCCTCACAGATTTGACGAGGAAGGGGGCATTCAGTTGGTCGGACACGGCACAGCGAGCTTTTGACAAGCTCAAGGAGGTGATGAGCAGTTGTCCTGTATTAGCGTTGCCAGATTTTACGCAGCCCTTTGTCCTAGAGTGTGATGCATCCGGAGAGGGGATTGGTGCAGTTTTGATGCAGGACAGTCATCCGATTGCTTTTGAGAGCCGGAAGCTCCTTCCACACGAGAGGTTGTATCCCATATACGACAAGGAGATGCTGGCCATCATGCATGCATTGGCCAAATTCCGGCAGTACCTGGTGGGTGGCAGATTCAGGGTGAGGACAGATCATAATAGCCTGAGGTACTTCTTGGAGCAGAAGCAGTTGCAGGAGAGACAGCAGAAGTGGATCAGCAAGATCTAGGCCTACGACTTTGACATAGAGTATGTCAAGGGGAAGAATAACGTGGTAGCTGATGCCCTTTCTCGTAGACCGGCCACGTTATCACTCATGAGCTTGGACGCTGATTGGAGGGCTCGACTGTTGGTTGAGTACTCCAAGGATAGGTTTGCATGCGAGGTTCTGGATGGGCAGGTAGCAGATAGCAGGTACAGGGTGGTCGATGAGATCATCTATTACAGGGACAGGATCTTCTTGACTGAGGGGTCTCAGCTCAAGAAGAAGATACTCTAGGCTTCACATGATTCACCATTGGCGGGCCATCAGGGTTCACCAAGACATACAGGGCCATCCGGGAGAGGTTCGCATGGAAGGGCCTCAAAGAGGACGTACTCCAGCATGTCAGGGAGTGCGATGTTTGCCAGCGAAACAAGGGAGAGATGAGCCATCCTGCAGGGTTGTTGCAGCCTCTTCCCATTCCGGAGGGGAAATGGGAGAGCATATCGATGGACTTCATCACGGGGTTGCCCACGGTGCAAGGCAAGGATTGCATCTTCGTAGTCGTTGACCGGCTGACGAAGTATGCCCATTTTTTCGCCATATTTGCACATCACACAGCAGCGCAGGTGGCTGAGCTGTTCTTTAGGGAGATTTTCAGATTACATGGTCTACCCAAGACCATCGTCAGTGACAGGGACAGCCGCTTCATGGGCGGATTCTGGCAGGAGCTCTTCCGATTAGTGGGGACCGAGTTGACACCGAGCACTAGTTATCACCCCCAGACGGACGGGCAGACAGAGATAGTTAACAAGTGGCTGGAGGGCTACTTGCGTAACTACGTCAGTGGACAGCAGAGGGCATGGCTGAAGTGGTTGCATTTGGGCGAGTACTGCTACAACACGACGCATCATATGTCTATTGGTATGTCACCTTTCTATGCTTTGTATGGATATCATTCCTTATCTTTGGTGGACATGATGTTTGGTGTTAGCAGGGCTCCGAGAGCCAAGTTATGGATCCAAGAGAGCCAAGATATCCTCCGAGCTCTCAAGGACAACATAGCCACAGCACAGAATCAGCAGAAGTTGTATGCTGATAAGGGTCGGGTGGAGAGACACTTTGAGGTAGGGGACTTGGTCTACCTACGGCTACAGCCATACCGACAGTCTTCGCTCAAGCAGAAGGGGGCGGAGAAGCTTAAGCCCCGCTTTATGGGCCATACAGGGTGATACGCAGGATCGGGCAGGTTGCGTATGAGTTGGAGCTGCCCCAAGGCAGCAAGATTCATAACATCTTTCATGTATCATGCCTGAAAAAGGCACTGGGCCAGCAGGTGACAGTCACAGAGGAGCTACCACCTACGGATGATGAGGGACATCTGGTGTTGCAGCCGAAGGCTATTATTGACACTAGGGAGAGGCAGCTGCGGAGCAGGAAGATCAGGGAGTTCTTGGTGAGATGGAAGAACTTGCCGGATGAGGATGCCACTTGGGAGGATGAGAAGATCTTGCAGCATCCATCACTTCAGTTGCTTGAGGACAAGCAACGTTCTGCCGGGGAAGACTGTAATATTCCTAATTAGCACTGCTAATTGGAATATTTCATTTTTGTATAGTTTTGCCGCCTTTAGTTAAAATAATAAATAAAGTGAGAAATAAGGGGGTCAACTCACTTTAATAAAATAAAGTGCTTTCCTAGTTGATGAACGTTATGACTTAAAGGGGTGGCCTTGGGGGTCCACACGCATATGAGGGGAGGCCTCACGCTGACCCTAAGGTAACTGCGCAGGTCAAGGAGGGTGAAGGACGCAGTTAGGGTTTTGGAGGGAGCTAGCACTATAAAAGGTGGGGTTTTCACTCCATTTGGCATTTTTGATATGATATTGATATTGAGAGCTAGACTTCTGTCTACTTCAGCACGTCGGTTGTTTAGTCGGTCTGCAGCACTGTTTAGTGCAAAATGAGTGTCTCCGGTCGGAGATCTCGCCCTTGGCTCTGGGGGACTTTGAGTGCCTGCTCGAGCAAGGTTTTTCCTTCAGTTTCAGTTGGTGATTTGCAGTGGATTTCTGGTGGACGTTTTGCAGAGGAGTTGCCCCTTTTTGTGACTGCGCAGTCTAGGAGAGAGGACGCAGTCCCAGCTAGGGAGGACGCAGTTATTGTTGAGCAGGGTTGTTGTGTGGGGATTTGGCAGTGATTTCAGCGTTTTCCAGCCCTGAGGAGATTGCTATTTCATCCGGAGGATTTGCAGGTGGATTCAGCCCCTTTTCCCAGCGTTTTCTTGGGCTTCTGCGCTGTTCCTGGGAGAGACAGCGTTTTCTCTGGAGGGGGTTTATTTGGTGGTTTTTCGGAGGTGGAGTATTTGCTTCACGATTTCTGGGTTTTGTCCGGGGGATTGAGTTCAGCTAGCCTTCCAGTTTTCAGCTCATTCCGGTGAGGGGATCAGCCCCTAGTTCCAGTACATTGCAGCAGCAGTTTTCTACGGTAGTTTCTCCAGTCAGCTTGGACGCAGTCTCTGTTGCAGCCATTTCTTATTCTGAGAGGGTCTCCACTTGCCTAGAGCAAGGATAGGTGCACTCATTCTGATTATCTTTGTACCCATATACATATATTCTCAGATTAATAAAATGGCTTAGTGTTCTGGCATTTTCTGTGTATTTGTTCCATATTCTAGTTCCGGCATTTTGTCCTATATAGCTGCTTGTTGTTTTTCTGTGTATTACTGTCTATTTCCCGTTGGGGATATTACATAATTCCCTATAAATAATCGTTGCATGTCAGTTCTAAGGAATGCCCAGTTGAGATTGAGGTTAAAGGGAAGATAACTATCAGTTGTATATTTATAAACTTGTACAAGTCATGTATATAATGATCAGGAAGCCTTGAATGAATTACGCAATCAATTCTTGGGAATTTCCTATTTAATAGGGCGAGAATTCCTCCAGAAATGAGTGAGCAAGGATGGTCAAACAAAGGCTAAGAATTGGTTAAGTATTTGACTGATTTTTCCTAGATCAGAGTGAGACAGTCAATAGAGTGCAGAGGTTTCTCAATGGGAGAAAAACATTGTATTGTTTCATGGTCTTGACTTTATACAATATACGGATAGCGGGGTTTTGAGTAGTTGCTTTCCCTAGATACATCTTGTGTTGTGCAATTGATTATTTCTGTCTCTTACTTGTTATGTGATTGTGCGATCAAATTTGGTTTCCGCAAATTGTAGAAAGATTCAATGTTTTGTTTTAGTACATTACAAGATCAGATTGAATCCCTTTGGATGATTTATACAGTAGGTGCTCTGTAGGAACCCGTCCTAGTGCCCTTGCTAGATTGAGCGGTAACATGTCCCAATTGTTGTTGTGCCCTCTCGCCTTGGCCTTGTAAGGCATACCTTTCATAAGGCCCACTAGTTTGTGTAGCAGGACAACCCTCAGCAAAATGGGGATGTTGAAAGGAAGAATAGAACTATCATGGAAGCTTCGAAGGCAATGATTCAAGACCAATATTTGCCAATGATCTTATGGGGAGAAGCATATAAGACAACAATTTATGTTCAAAACAGAAGCCCTCACCTAATTTTGGAATTCAGTACTCTTGAAGAAGTTTTTTTTGCCACACAATCTAGCTGGGGTCCTAGGAGGGGTACCTACGAGACAACTACTAGACCTAATGACAACAATGGGACAAAGACTCACTGTCACCTCAGGCAATGTCCCCTAATCTTTACGGACTTTCACTGATGTGAGGACTCCCATTATTAGGGAAATCACTTTAATGATAGGGTCAGTGGGAATGTGCGATGTAATTTCCGAAGGCCATTCAAAGGAGAGGCTCAAATAATGGATTAGTTGCTTCAAAGAGAAACTAATGGCTCTCCAAGAAAGGATTATGAGGAAACCTAGACCTAGGATGAAAGGCTTATTCAATCATAAGAGAAACTCCGAGACTAAAGGCTTCCTAAGAGGCAAGATTTATCTAAGGCTTTGTAAGATGATTGACATTCAAGGCTTTAAACCAAAAGAGAAACCTATGGAAAATATAGGCAAGGCCTAGGGCTAGAGCTTGATCTTCAATAAGACTACTAGGTTAAGAAAATATGAGAAAGGTTAATGAAAATTAACTTCTTTTGACCTTTGGAATGTTGCTAACCAAAGAAGTTCGAGGGAAAAATTAATTTTGGAGCTAGGGCTTGAGATTCCTGTTGAACTAGCCACGAGAATTGCTCCAAATTTTTAGGGCAGCTAAAGGAAACCACAACACAATACCCTACCAACTCGCACCCCAACGAGATCTCTCTATTGCAATTTGCACTAGGCCCTAGTTGGCCTTCTAGGGTTAGAGTAGAAAATTGAAAAGGGGAGAAAAAGATAATGGTTTCAGGTTGATCAAATAGGATTAGGACTAGTGCGTTGTCAATTGGGAGAAATGGAGTTAATATTTGCTTTGGTGAAAGAATTTCGATCATATCAAGGAGACCTATGCAACTTTTGCTAACCGTAAGAGGTAGTAACTCAGCTACAAGAGGTATTTATACTTCGTTTGGCAAAGGTTGATGGAGATTCAAGGATGCAACAAGCAAAACAAGCCTCTAGGAACATTCATTCACATTATCTATTGTGTAATGCATGCAATACTTCAAGATCCCATTGTTTTCATGAATTCACATTTAATTAGGGCACATGTAAGATTATGACAAGATGTCCCATACATTAAACATGTAACAAAGTAAAGATATAACATCAAAAACAACACTTAGAAGATAATGAGAGTATGTCCATCCATCGCAATTGCAATTAGAAGCTCCAAGACAAGATAGAGAAATTCTCAAACATCATAATGCTTCAATAAAATCCAATTTTATCCATCAATTGCAGGTCTGAATTGTTTTACAAGTGAAAATCCCCAATCCAAATGATGATAAGTTACAAAATGAGGCTCCCTCCAATTTATATGAGCCTCTCATAAGTTCGAATGGACTAATTAGCCTAATTAAGCCACTAAACATATTTTAATGTGCAAATAACAATTCTATTGGTGACAAGCCCACCAAATAGCTCAATAAGTGTGAAATTAGCGTTCCTAATGAGGTCGAAATGATAAAATAATGGTGCGAAAGGACTTTGGAAGGCGAAGATAAGTCCTTCATGTGCCATGATGAAGAGGAGGGTTCCCAAAATGATGACCAATGGGCTGGCGCTTTGGTTTCCAAGAAAAACTTCTATGGTGCTCCCAAGTGGCTGTGGGGCACAATTAAGGGTCTCATGGGTCTCCAACTGGATCAAACATGTCAATGCTTCATCAATAAGGGCTAGAATGATAACACATGCCCTCTAATGTCTCTTTGGATGAGACAAAACCTCATCTGGATCCTGGATCAACTGCCAATTTTTATGTGGAAATGTGTGGCCCGCTGGGCAACGTGGACCAAGTACATCATCATTTCTGCATGACTGGGACACGAGCAAGCGATGTGTGATGCTGAAGAAGTCCATGGCGTGGTAGTCAATGCTTTGATGTGGTGGAGGCCAATGGCTCTCAACACTCACCCTACAAGTGCCATTATGTCCCTTTGGAGGGCTTAAATCCTGTATTGGGAGACCAAGTCCAAATGGAGACCTACCTGCAATCTTGTACAAGATCCAATGTGTTTCGTCACCTTCCAACACAAAAATCAATTAGTGAAATTAAGTAAATAAGCTTGCTAACTAGGGGAAAAAGTTGACACCTCATAGTGACATGCCCTTGCAAATGGGCTTTAGAGTGTATAGGTGTCACCATGTTCAACAAGAGCGGTTAATAAAGGACCCTATTAGGTGGTTTCAACCTCTCAGGGAGCAACAACTCCATGGTACATCTGTCAAATGGCAGGTGTCATGTAAAATAATGGTGGAACGGAGTGGAGCAACAAGGAAGGCTCCAAGCCACATGCCATGGTACAAGGGTAGCTATAATGAGGGAAGCCTGCACATTGGGTGTATAGATGTAAGAGGGAGAAATTATGGTACATGAGTTACCCTGACCTTTGTTTTTCCACCCTTTTTCATTTGCCTTTTTCCTTTTATTGAATTTTCTTTCTTTTAACTGCTTGGGGCTCTAGGGGATGAGAGCATGTTGTGTAACATAAGTCAGAGATTTCCCCTTTAAGGTTGGGACAATCATGGGTTCCTTAATGATGCAGGGGGCCTACATAGGGGCCCTAGGAACCAGGGTGAGTCCATGATGATAAGGGGTAGTGCTCTTTTTTAGCTTTTTCCCATGTGCTAAATTTTTATGTCCCGACCATCTTTTGCATTTTGTGGTACATTTTCTGTTGTAAGTGGCGAAATCATGCTTTTAACTTTCCTTTTACTTGCGTCAACCTTCGGGGCATCGTTCCAGGTCCAACCTAAGTTGTGGACAAGGGAAAGGGGAGGCTAACTCCTTGTGGACTCAATGGACAAATGTGGACTTGGATGGGAAAAGTATGAAACGGGGTTATAATGAGCGGAAGGGAGTGAGATATATGGTATCAGGAAGCGGGACCACACAATGAAAATCAAGGTTGCACATGCAATGCCACTCCTAAATCTAGTATCCAGTAAAGGAGATCCGACGGGACTAGGATACAAGATTAACCACCAAGTTGTGACAAGGGAACACAAGTACAATCGAAGCCCATTTTTTCTGTCGAATCCCCCCACTAATCCATGTCCAAATGTGTCCAAGAAAAGCAATCATAAACACCCAATTACATAATGAAAAGCCATAGCTTCGAGGTTGGAAGGCCCAGCTTCGAACATACGATCATAACAGATGGGCGAGGGCACATAATCGCTGGATTAGGTGGCAAAGAATGGTGGCAGATCGAGCTATCTGGTGACTGCATGGGGCTACTAGTTGCCGAATGAAGACAAATCTAGGAGAAAATTTTCTCCTATAGGGGTCACCCACTGGTGGTGGGTAGCAGTTTTCACAGGTGAGAAACTAGAGGTTGGGAACTTTTGGATCTTTGGTTGTCCTATTTATATTCATGTACCCAAGCAAAAGAGGATGAAGCTCGAGCCTTATGGAAAGAAGGGAACATTTGTTGGATACAATGAATGATCAAAGTCTTATATAATTTATATTCCAGAACAACGAAAGATTGAAGTAAACAGAGGCATTACCTTTGATGAGGATGCAACCTTCGCGAAGTCTAAGGATGTTGATGATGATGAATGACATGAAGCTGCCAAGGATGTTTGTTCAGGGCTTTCTGAACCTGTGGAACATCTTTCACATCACCAGGCTGAGCTAGAAGGGCCAAATGATGTTGTGGAGCCACCTAAGGTTGTTCCAGAACCCAAGAAGAGACCAACATGGCTTCAAAGTACATTGCAGGAAGCAGAGGGACATACAACTCCTCATGGCACTTTCAGAGAAAGAAAACGACCCTAGACCTACTCAGGATATGCAACTTTGATAGGTCATTTCATTGATATCAAGACATCCAACTATGAGGAGGCAACAGGTCAGTAAGTTTGAAAGGATGCCATGATGGAAGGATATGAATCCATCATGAAAATGATGTGTGGGATATTGTGCCAAGACTTGAGGGGAAGTCAGTGGCTACTTTCAAGTGGATCTACAAGATCAAGCATGCAGTGGATGGCATCATAGAGAATTACAAAGCAAGATTCGTGGCAAGACGGCTCTCCCAGAAAGAGGGAGAGGACCATGAGGAAACATTTGCTCCAGTTTCTAGGTACACTTCTATAACAACAATTATTCTATTGTGTCTATTTTGGGCTGGAAATTGCATCAAATGGATATGAAGACAACTTTCCTCAATGGAGTGATGGAGGAATAAGTGTACATGGAACAACCTCAAGGTTTTGAGGTACATGTGAGGGAGACTCATGTTAGTAGACTGAAGAAAGCTTTGTACAGACTCAAGTAGACACCTCGAGCTTGATATTATCTGATTGATATATACATGATGAATCTTGGTTTCACAAAGAGGGATGTTGATCCCAACCTTTACTACAAGGTTATTGGAGGTGAGCTTGTGATCTTACTGTTATATGTTAATGACTTGTTTTTGACAAGAGTAGAGAATCTCATCGACCAATCTAAGAGGGAGTTGTCTCTGAGTTCGAGAAGTAGAATCTAGGCTTGATGCATTACTACTTGGGATGAGAAGTATGGCAGAAGCTAGGAAAGATCTTCCTTGGTCAAGGGAAGTATATCATTACGATCCTTCAAATATTTGAGATGAAGTGCAAGTTCATGTCTACTCCCATGGTGTCGAACCTGAAGAAGTTGAGAGACTCTGAGTTAGATTTGGTGGATCCATCTATGTATTGACAATTCATTGGTTCATTGATGTATCTAGTTAATACTAGACTTGATATTTGGTTTGCAGTGAACACCCTGAGCTAGTTCTTGGTGGAGCTGAGGTATGTACATTGGGTTGTGGGAAAGCATGTGTTGAGATATCTATATCGTACAGTTAGTTAGGGTTTGAGTGTTGAAAATGTAACTAGGTTTGGTCTTCATTTATTGTATTGGGTCATGACTTGATGATGTACTCGTCAAAAGAAAATGTAATTATTGATGTACTTGTCAAAAGGAAAAAAAAGAAATTATTTGTAAAAGAAAAATATTATTATTGTAAGTGGGTTTCTTGCCCATCTTCTTGTTGTCCTAGGTCAAAGCACCCATTGAGTGCTCTAGGGGTCTTGTTGACATGTCAAAGGGTCAAGGTCATGATGTACTAGCCCTTGGAGGGCTCATGTATTAAAGAAGAAAAAATATTATTGTAAATTTTAATGTCTAGAAGCCTCCAAGTGATGGGTCGGCCAACCAGCTACAAGTTGGCCTAGAGAGGCCCAATTCGTCCTTCATGAAAGCCTATATAAGGAGACCTGTCCTTCTCATTTGAAGACAGATCAAAGAAGGAAAAATCTATCTGATCCAGCGAAAAGAAGGAAGATCTGTTCAATGCATTTTCTGTAACAAGTGGAGCAAAATTTTGGAGGCCAACGAAGGAAGGAAGATGTGAATTTATTGTTGCCATTGCTCACACGTGCAAGTTCTTGGAGGAATACCTAGGGTGTACTCAGTCTGATCTTTGTAGAGAATTAATTTGGGGTTTGGCTGGCTCATCACTTGGTTTGGCTTGTGTATTGTTCTTGGAAGTCTTCATTTGACAGATTCTATAAGAAGAGATATTTTTCTGGGTTTTCCCTTCTTGGGGGTTTTCCCTGGCTTGGAGTATACTTCTGGTATTCTTGTGTTTTCTTGATCTTCTTGTTGGATTTTGTCTCGATGTTAATAAGAACTAAAGAATGAAGTTAATATCCTATCTAATGCACAAAAAAATGTCAAAGATATAAGAGAAATCAATTTAAAAGAAGCCCTAATTATTTGCCCTAGATTTCTCAACATGGGGTCAGAGCTAGGGCTTTGAACAGTGGGAAGAGAGGAAGAGCATATTGGCTCGAATTCACTTCCAGAAGTTTGTTTTCATTAGACCGAGTTTGTGAAGTTATCAAGATCATTTTTCTGGGCATTGTCTCAAACCTTATTTGCAGAGACAAAGTTGCCATATACAGTACTGAAGCAAAGAAGACCTATTAGCTCTGTTCAAGAAATTTCAATCTATTAGTGCTCTCCTATCAGTATCCTCCTAAAGGCAGATCGAAGTTGTCTGTGATCACCTTCTAGCCAAAATTCCTACAACTAGGCCACAAGCCTATTCTCCAAGAGCAAGAGTATCCAAAGGTTTCTTTTGTGAAGCGAAACAACAAGTCAAGCAAAGCTGCTGAGGCCGTATCCTTTTGCAAGTAGATCAAAGTTTTTCTGGGCTTTTATTTTTGCCCTAATCTCTGCATATAGGCTGCAGATCGATCTTTACCAGAGCGAGGTCATATGAAGGTCAACAGTGAAGGACGAAAGCCTTGACAAGCAGTCCTAAGGAAGTCACATTCTCTGCTATAAGAGTGAAGGTCAACTACAAGGTCTTCTACCTGCTTCTAAGTGGATTTGCATCTCTGGTGCCGAATTGTATGTCTTTTGTTTTCTCTGTCTATAAGTGACAACTAAAACTCCAGACAAAGACCCATCGCGAAGTCATTGTATGGTTGCCAAAAATTGTAAAGGAAGGTATCATTACAAGGATTAAATTTGAGCATAAGTCATATTTGCTTGGGTATATCAAAAGGGATTTGAAATAGTACTGTGTGAAGGTCCGCACTCTTAAAGAGGATTTGAGATCGAGTTTGTTGAAGAATCATTTCTGAGCATATGTCATAGTTCTAAAGCATATGATTATAGCGCAAATCCGAATTGAAGAAAGTCCTGTGCATATATTTGGTTCAAAATTCTGAAGAAGAGTATCATTATAAGATTAAACATTAGTATCCATATCTGTGTATGAAGGTCAAATTACATTCTGGACATTGTCATTACATAGATAGGAGCTGAGATCTCCTGTAGAATTGATAGCAATCCTGGGCATAAGAGAGTGTAATTGTCTAGCATCATTTACCATTGACCATAAGGCTATTCACTGAATTGTATAAGTCTCTGAGATCCACGAAAGACAGAAGACCTGTGCATTCTACAGTGGTAAGGATAGCATATATATACACAGTTTGATTCTACCTAAAGACAGTAAGCTGACCTGTGTTAGCACTGAATAGGTACGTCTATTGTTGAAACTGCAATAGTGTAATTGGAGTCATTCTTGAAATTTAGCTCTATTAATTTTAAGGGTCTGCTTCAAAGGCACTGTATTGAAAACGCTAATTCTAGGGTCCAGTGATATAATTGGTCACATTTAGAAAAGGGAAAGCCACAGTGACATCATTTTGGTGCAAGTTAATTCTTGACAGTCTCTGCATTTGGCAAGGCCAAGAAATTTTTTAATATTGTTTTTGTGGGACATGTGCATTCCAAAGTGGACAAATTGTATATTGGTTTGGACTTTGGTCACACTATGGCAAGGAAAATAAACTATGGGGCAGAGGGTGAGGTCACATGCTTGTGACAATAATATCACAATTGCTTATTGACAGTCTTTGTGAGGATATTTTTGGTATAAGAAGCATTGGTAGCTATCAATCTTGTGTAAGACCTGTGCACTGCAAGGTGAATACTGAGGAACAACAACTTGTTAATTTCGGAAAGATAACAATCCAAAGGCAAGATCACTGGGAATAATAATTCGAGCTGTTGCATGAAGAGACCATGGCATTCAGAATAGTAGGTATGTAACCCTGAGGTATATATGGCATATTTTGTTAAGGGTCCAACATAAATTGTTGTAGGGTAAGTCAAGTGTATGAGTCTAGGACTTGTTGTTAAAAGTTTGTTGATAAAACCCTAGTCATATGGAAACCCTAGCTTGTTCCCTCGAAGAAACCCTAATCCTTGGTCTTATGAGTTGTATGTGCAATCTAGGGCTCGTGGCAAGTAAGAAAGGTTGAAGTTGATGTGCCAAATGTGGATTCTTTGGTCCAGGGTTAGTACTTGAAAACCCTAAGAGTTTGTCTGCTAACCCTAGATTGACAAATCAACATCATGCTTTTTGTTATTGTATACTTTGCTTGGGTGTACTTGTCAATAAGTTCTGCAGGTATAGAAAATAAAGGAAGAAGGATGTGTAGATCGTCAGTGTTGACAAGCATGAGGGAAGGAGGGAACTGTAAGGACCCTTGGGCACTATAATGATTGATTCATAGTATAATCATGCAAATGTGGATGCCTGGAAGAGAAGAATTCGATTAATGACTCTCCATCCTGTTAAATTAAAGTAGGGCATGTAGTTGCATTGGTAGATTGAATGACATCATGGTTTGTAGCATGTAGTATTTGAATACTTTTCGAATATATGTTCTGGGAGTCATCTAGCTGGTATTGAAAGATTATGTTGCAATGTTGTGTAAGGATCATGTATGAATCATCACTTGTGATGTCATGGAGTGATTTATCTAGGAAGAATGACCATGATGATATCACCATTATTGTCTATATGTTTTTGGAGCAGGTCTATTAGCAGCTTGCTAGTTCAGTTGCGGCATAACGAGATGAAACGCAGGATTAGATGATTGGCTAAAGCATGATATTCCGCTAAAGACTCTGATGATGAGTGAAGGAAGATCGTGATGCTGATGATAACATGATACTCTCTGGATGATCTTGCTATGTGAATAATGTGTAACAGTCATGATGTGATTCCATTGGGTTGCTGCCTTGGCACTTGGTCCGAAGGAGCTGCTGTATGCCACAATGACTGATGTGATAGTAGGTTGCAAATGGTTCAATGATCATGCCCCTCGTCAATCACTTTCCTGATGTTCAGAGGGAGATAGGTTCCAACTTGATCATGATTGGTTTGAGACACAACAAATGCAAACTGATGGTGTCCCTGTTTTGATGATGATACTGCATATAGACAACTCTGTGATGTTCAAATAATGCTCGCACGTGTGATGATGATGTCAAAGTGTAATATCCCCAAAGGGAAATAACCAGTAATACACAGAAATATGCCAGACAGATATAAAACAAAATGCTGGAACCAGATAATGGAACAAGTACACATAGAATGCCAGAACACTAAGCCATTTTATTAATCTGAGAATACATAGATAGGAATACAAGACAATCAGAATGAGTGCACCTATCCTTGCCCTAGGCAAGTGGAGACCCTCTCAGAACAAATAATGGCTGCAGATATGGACAACGTCCTAGCTGGCTGAAGATCTGCTATGAAGAACTGCTGCTGGAATGCACTGGAACTATGAGCTGAAGACTAGAAAGATGGCTGATCTCAATCCTCCAAACAAACCCCAGTGAATGTGAAACTGATGCTCCACCACCAATCAAACCCTCACCAATAAAAACGTTGTCTCTGCTAGTGACAGCGCAGAAGACAGATGAAACGCTGGCCACAAATCCTCCAGATGAGATGATCAGCTCCTCAAGGCTGGAAACACTGAAAAACGCTGCCAAACCCCACACACAAGACTCTGCTCATCAGATCAGCGTCCTCCCTGACTGGATCTGCGTCCTCTCTGCCCAGATCTGCTGGATCTGAGTCCTCCCTACCCAGATCTGCATCCTATCACTCCAGATCTGTGTCCTCCAAGGCTAGATCTGCTGCTATCTATCCAGATCTAGGCTGGATCTGCCAATATCTCCTCAGATCTGCGTCCTCCAAGGCTGGATCTGATGCTATCTCTCCAGATCTAGGCTGGCGCTGTCAATATCTCCTCAGATCTGCGTCCTCCAAAGCTGGATCTGATGCTAACTCTCCAGATCTAGGCTGGATCTGCCAATATCTCCTCAGATCTGCGTCCTCCAAGGCTGAATCAGATGCTAACTCTCCAGATCTGCATGCTCTCTCTGGATCTGCGTCCTCACTACTCAGATCTGAGTCCTCCTACTGAATCTGCGTCCTTCCCCTCTGGATCAGCGTCCTATCTCCTGGATCTGCGCAGCCTCAAGAAGGGGTTCTCTCCTCTCCAAAATCTCCACCAGAAACTGCTGCTAATTACCACTGAAACTGAAGGATGATGCTCAGAAAATAACCTTACCAAGGCAGGCACTCGAAGTCCCCCAAGGCTAAGGGTGATACCAAGAAAATAACCTTACCAGGGCAGGCACTCGAAGTCCCCCGAGGCTAAGGGTGAGATCTCCGCACGGAGACACCGCTGCACCAAATGTCGTTGCACCCACTAAACAACTCCACAAGGCACGTAAGTCTAGCTCTCAATATCAATATCAAATCATGCATGCCAAAATGAGGTGAGAACCCCACCTTTATAGTGCTAAACTCCCTCCAAAACCTTGACTGCGTCCTTCACTCTCCTTGGCCTGCGCAGTTAACCTTGGGTCAGCGTGAGGCCTCCCCTCATACTCATGTGGACCCCCAAGGCCCCCTCTTTAAGTTATAACGTCAATCAACTAGGAAAACACTTTATTTTATAAAGTGAGGTGACCCCTCTTATTTCTCACTTTATTTATTATTTCTAGCTAAAGCGGCAAAATTAAACAAAAATGAAATATTCCAATTAGCAAAGCTAATTGGGAATATTACAGTCTCCCTCGGCAAAACGTTGCTTGTCCTCAAGCAACTGAAGTGATGGATGCTGTAAATTCTGCTCGCTCTCCCAAGTGGCATCCTCATCCGGAAAAATTTGCTTGTTCTCAAGTAGTGCTTGAACAAGCCTACTCTCTAGCCGATGTTCCTCACCGATACTGCAAAATGTGCCTGGGTCCCACTGAAACCTCTCTATCTCCTGCATCACCCTGATACGAAGGGATATCTCAATGCCAGGATCCCAAACTGATTTCTCATGATACCAGCCAACCAACAATCCGCCCGGGTCCCATCGCCACCATGGCCAATAATAGCCCAAGTCCCATGGCTCGAACTGCTCACTGCCTCTGGCTATGACTGAAGACCATGACCGCTGCTGCTCTGCATCTATGACTGTGTAAGCTGGCCCATCAACTGTGAACCAACTCGTCACCTCTCTCCAATCAAGGCATGGAGTCGAAAATATAATGAGGAATATCTCCCTCCTGTGGATCCTCCATCTCCAAGCAATCATCCAGACAAAATGAGCCACCTTCCAACAAGGCAACTCCCGAAAATCTCCTTCCACCTCAAGCTCTGGTAACGAAGGTGGGCTGAAAATATGAACTTGGCAAGCATCATAGCTTACCCCATGCTGTCCTTCTCTCCACTCATGACAAGTGTAGAGTCTATGCTGATCCTGGGCTGCAAAATCATTGCCCTCCAATGGCAAAGTGAAAAACAATCCACCGTAGAAGGTTCCTCTACCAATGAAGAACAAGCTGGCCCAAAACAAACCATCCATGAAGAATATGACATGGTCATCATGGATCACCCTAATGAGATGTTTGTTGAAGGTTCTACATGAGGATACATAATGCAAACAATCTCTCACAAGGATACAACGTGGTCTCATCCACTGCAACTTCAGAAAATTACATGGCAAGCAATGTACAAGATTCATCACATCTACTAATGGATAGTAAATGGCTGAATATGACAACAACATAAGACCAAACACTTGCCCATAGCTGTACAATGGATGAATATCAATCTCATGGCCCACCTCACAAGAGAACACATATGTAGTAGTGGTGGCCATGCCTCCTCCCATGCTCCTATTAGAACATGTAGTGCAGAAAATACTCAAAGGCACATTCAGCTCATGTGTCTCTCTCATAATCAAGCCTCCCATACAAATCTGACCATATGCTGGAAGTAAGATGGCACATGGATCCATAAATGAGTCCTCCATAGTGTTTTGGCATGCTATGAAGAAGAATGAACCATGTGCTGCAAGAAGATAATCCTCCTCATGATTGGAAACCCAAGTCAAGAAGAATATGCCATAGATGTCTCTATCATCATTACCTCCTCTTTGTGCAACAAATATGAAGTGATCCTGGGACCTATGGGTTATAGATCCACCATATCTCTGCTGCGCACACTTCATCCATAATGTTCTTCTCCAAGGTGACAACGCTGTGAGCTCATGCAAATAAGCTCCTGTCAATACAAGACTCTGTTCTTTGACATGCTCCTTGTCAAAGACTCCTCTAATAATGCTGCAACAAATATGGAATACCTCCCAAGATGGAAGTGCTTCCCAATCAAAGACCAAGGAGATAGTGCCATCTCCTCCTCCTGTTCCTGCAACATCATGCAAAGTGTGAGAGCAAATCTGCCCTTGCTCTCCCAGAAACAAACCAAGCAACCAAACAATTTGCTGCCTCCCCATACTTCCATCATACAACTCATGTGATGAAGACATAACGAGTATCATAGCAACACCATGCATACATACTCTATGCCGCTCCATGATGCAAGTATCCATCCATCTTTCCTCCACCCTCCGACTCTTAGGAAGAGTGTTTGCCAAGAGATGGCCAAACTCTTTCAAGAGTAACCAGCGCAGCCAAGCCTCCTGCTGCCTGGTAGCACAGATCTGCAAGTAGCCTCCTAGCTCCTTGCTCATCATCCCCATCCACTCAATCACGTGTGGATGCCTCCTTCTCCTCATCCGGGTACTCCTCCCATGAGGGCTACCATCCTCCCAAATCAAATTTCTGATTTTGCACTTCATGGGATTTTGAAGTATAAACTTCTCAAGGATCAATGAGACCCTATCAAGAATCGAATAGGTGGTAGGCAAAAACCTCCCATCATGATGTGTGTGGCTCAAGGAATGTCCAACACAAGCATGAGAGATGTTATCCATCCGAAGATGTCCCCCATCTTTTATCTGCTCTTGTGAGAAGGGAAGAAAGTCATCGCACCCCATGGTGTATCGAAGTGCATCTCCAGTGAGATCTCTCCCCGAGACCTCCTCTTCATCCATAGTCTGCTCCATCGAGTACCAACTCAAAATCTCTCGCCATCCAACCTCAACACGTGGCTGCTGTACCCTGTGCAACTCTAATCGTCTCATCCCATTATCCAAGTCAATATATGAGACCTGACTAGGTGGCTCTGCCTCTCTCTCTCTCTAATGGGAAGAGATGACCCAACAATACTGCTAGTCCCATCCATGCATGCCTGAAGGGGAATGATCTGACGCTCCCTCGTGCCCTCTGGTTGTACCATCAGAGAATCCAGCTGTTCCCCAATGCGGACCAACTTGGCCGCCGACTTGGCACAAGTCACTCTCATACCCTCCAGCTCCTGGTCCTGCAACAAAATGGTCTCCCGTACTGACGCGACCTTCTCCCTCAAAACTCGAAGGTCCGTCCGAAGCCGATGATACCGCTGTCTGCGACCATCATCCGATACCTCTGTATCTCCTAGTGCCTCATCGATAATGGATATATCTCCTGATACCTCACCCATCTGTCGTGTGCTGCTACCACCCGAAGACTCGGACATGCCTTCAGTCATCACCTCAGTGGATGGCTCTACCGGGGTAGGCTCTACCTCCTCCACTACGATATCAACCGGCACGGTCAAGGAGGACTCTAATGATGGTGAGTCCTGTGTCACACTAGGTGTATCCTCGAACTCCCTGCAATCCTGTGTGTCCTCATCCTCCCAGTGCGAGGTAACCACTTTAATGGTTTTCCTCTCCGATACTCGGTCAAGCTGGAAAGAGGTATCCAACTTGTCCATCCAAGCTTTTTCTGAGCGCCTGGATGACCCGTCAAATGTCGGTAGATGGAATCTGTCCACTGTGCGCTGTAAGCCCCTATCATGTGAGTGCTCGTTCCCTCTGTGAAAGTTGTGAGGTCTACTCTCACGCTGGAGCTGAACATAATCTCTACTAGCTGTGCGGTGGTAGTCTCCACCATGATGATGCCGGTGCCCCCGGTGATGATCACGGAGTCTAATGCCATACTGGATCTGGATATATTTTCTGAACGAGAGAGCCTTCATGAACGCTAGTCCTAAAGCCTGGTACTCTGCAAGAATGCCAGCCATCCGACCCGGATCTATCTCTTGCTGCACTGATGTCCCTGCGTCTTCATCCAGAAAAGTGGGCATGGTAGGACGTGTGGGTGTATGTGATGCCATATGCTGAGTGGCATCATGCTCCGGCAAATGGCGGGATGTGCCTGATCCCTCACCAATCTGAAAACCCCTTGAGGTTTCCCGCTGCCTAACCGCTAGCGCAGCGAGTCTCTGACTGATCTCCATGGCCAAGAACCTCTGTGACATCTCCTGTATCCACTGTGACGTCTCCTGCATGTGTTGGAGGAGCATTTCTCTAAACCTCCTCTCATCATCATCAACTGCCATCAGCTCTTTCTGCTATGTGTCTACAGGCTCCTCAGAAACTGCACGGCTGCTGCAAAACCATACTGCTGCTTAACTTCGACCTCCGATTTACTCATTGAAAACTACTCAGAAAATTCCAAGAATTTGGGAAGGTGATCCTTGTCCAAAACCCAGAAAAACCCAGAAAACGTTTCTCCTAATTCCAAACTTCAAAATTTGACCCTTTATATTTTGGCCCTTTTTCCAACTGCGTTTCTGGTATTGCAACTGCTATTGCTCTGTAGGATCTCTTTCCCGATGTCATAGACCACAGGCTGAGCCAGAATTATGCTCTGATACCACTGTAATATCCCCAAAGGGAAATAACCAGTAATACACAGAAATATGCCAGACAGATATAAAACAAAATGCTGGAACCAGATAATGGAACAAGTACACATAGAATGCCAGAACACTAAGCCATTTTATTAATCTGAGAATACATAGATAGGAGTACAGGACAATCAGAATGAGTGCACCTATCCTTGCCCTAGGCAAGTGGAGACCCTCTCAGAACAAATAATGGCTGCAGATATGGACAGCGTCCTAGCTGGCTGAAGATCTGCTGTGAAGAACTGCTGCTGGAATGCACTGGACTATGAGCTGAAGACAAGAAAGATGGCTGATCTCAATCCTCCAAACAAACCCCAGTGAACGTGAAACTGAAGCTCCACCACCAATCAACCCTCACCAATAAAAACGCTGTCTCTGCTAGTGACAGCGCAGAAGACAGATTAAACGCTGGCCACAAATCCTCCAGATGAGATGATCAGCTCCTCAAGGCTGGAAACACCGAAAAACGCTGCCAAACCCCACACACAAGACTTTGCTCATCAGATCAGCATCCTCCCTGACTGGATCTGCGTCCTCTCTGCCCAGATCTGCTGGATCTGAGTCCTCCCTATCCAGATCTGCGTCCTATCACTCCAGATCTGCGTCCTCCAAGGCTAGATCTGCTGCTATCTATCCAGATCTAGGCTGGATCTGCCAATATCTCCTCAGATCTGCGTCCTCCAAGGCTGGATCTGATGCTATCTCTCCAGATCTAGGCTGGATCTGTCAATATCTCCTCAGATCTGCGTCCTCCAAGGCTGGATCTGATGCTAACTCTCCAGATCTAGGCTGGATCTGCCATCTCCTCGCATCTCGTCCTCCAAGGCCGAATCGATGCTAACTCGCATTCTGCTGGCAGTTTCGGATCTCTGCGTCCTCACTACTCGTATCCGAGTCCTCCCATCGAATCTCAAGGCCCTTCCCTTCGCTCGATTTCGCTGTCCATTTCGGGATCTGCGCAGCCTCAAGAAGGGGTTCTTTCCTCTCCAAAATCTCCACCAGAAACTGCTGCTAATTACCACTGAAACTGAAGGATGATGCTCAGAAAATAACCTTACCAGGGCAAGCAGTCGAAGTCCCCCGAGGCTAAGGGTGATACCAAGAAAATAACCTTACCAGGGCAGGCACTCGAAGTCCCCTGAGGCTAAGGGTGAGATCTCCGAACGGAGACACTCGGTTGCACTAAACAGTGCTGCAGACCGACTAAACAACCGGCGTGCTGAAGCAGACAGAAGTCTAGCTCTCAATATCAATATCAAATCATGCATCCCCAAATGAGGTGAGAACCCCACCTTTTATAGTGCTAAACTCCCTCCAAAACCTTGACTGCGTCCTTCACTCTCCTTGGCCTGCGCAGTTAACCTTGGGTCAGCCTGATGCCTCCCCCTCATACTCATGTGGACCCCCAAGGCCCCTCTCTAAGTTATAACGTCAATCAACTGGGAAAAACACTTTATTATTTATAGAAGTGAGGTGACTAAAGTGAGGTGACCCCTCTTATTTTTCACTTGTTATTATTTCTAGCTAAAGCGGCAAAATTAAACAAAAATGAAATATTCCAATTAGCAAAGCTAATTGGGAATATTCTGAGAGGAAGAAGACCACTGCCCCTCGGGATACGAGATGGACCCAATCATCCTCACAGAAGCAAAAAAAAAAGAGGTGGCCTACGTCTCTGCCGTGGCGGCTTTTCTTGCCTCTTGCCCATCCTAGATGGTGTCACCTCCTCCTCCACATCCTCCTCCTACTCTGCCTCCTGATCTGCTCCTCCTCCTCTACCACTGGCTCCTCCTGCTGTACAACTGCTTCCTCCTCTGGCACTAGTGCCTCTGGATCCACATCTAACCAATCAGGGGTCGATTCCATGACCGGCCTCTCAGTCTCGACCCTCCATGCAGCAGTGGTATCAATATTGTCCAATGAAATGGCATCCATATCAGGATTTTTCTGAATTTGTCTCATCCACAATCAAAGATTGTAGTAGACATACACCATGTCATTGAGGCGTTGGGATTCCAATCTGTAAAAGGGTCATAGATTATAAATTAGTACTTAGAAAATTTATATAGTAAAAATAATCAAATTATTTCAAAAATTTAATTTGAAATTTTTTTACCTGTTGCGCTTTTTGCTATGTATTTTGTCAAAGACACTCCCATTGCGCTCACACCCAGAGGAACTGCATGTCTGGCTGAGCACTCGGATGGCAAGCTTTTGGAGATGGGGTACTCTACCACCATAGCTTGTCCACCAAGCATCTACAAGTTAAAATAAAAATGAGAAGCAAAAATTATGAAGAGACAATGAATTATTAAATTTGAAAGTTGAAACTTGAAACTTGAAACAAACTGAAGCTTACCTGGCATTTTGGTCGTCCTACTCTTAATAGCCATGGTAAAACCAAATGTGCCACTAGCCATCCTATATATTTCCATTTCTTTGGAAATTTCTTCACGTTCTTGCTCAGATACCACCATCCTCTCAACACATGTGAAGAATCCATCCATCACCTCGGCATCAAATCTGAAACCACAGGAGTAAGAAAATGCGGGGTTGAAGTAGATACCTGCAGCGTGAATGGGGCAATGGAGGGTATTGTTCCATCGATCATCAATCACTCTCCATATGACCTATTGTTTCTCTAACCCCTCATCTCCCTTATCTTCATAATAAGCACGAATGGCTTCTTTGGCCCTATCCATGGCCTCATACAAGTAGCCCATTGCAGGTTTCTCTCCATCAACCAACCAAAGAACTCTTACCAAAGGTTCTGAAATGGCACACACCTCCTCTACTCCTGCCCAAAAGTTCTGATCATATGAAACAAGTCTACATATGGGCTCTCCCTCTGGTTTGCGGCTAATAGATAACTCACGCCAATCCTATGAAAGAAACATGCTCTTCACGTCCTACATAGAATTCAATAGAGACTGAAGAGATATGAAAGTAGTGGCAAAGCATGTTATCGCAGGATGCACCAACTCTTTGTTGTTGGTGAATCTTCTCATCAAGCTAAGCACAGATGCATGATTGTAAATAAATTTTGTTATGCTCTTGGATGATTCAACAATATGCCTCACCATAGGAATCTTACCTATATCCTCCAACATCAAGTCAATACAATGAGCAGCACAAGGTGTCCAAAACAGGGTAGGATACCTCTCCATAAGCAACCTGCCAGCTGCAACATAATTTGTAGCGTTGTTCGTTATGACTTGGACAACATTCTGTGGGCCTATTTCCTGAATGAAGATGTCCAACAACTCACATAATAAATGTGCATCTTTAATGTGTGCAAATGCATCAACAGATTTCATAATCATTGTCCCCTTGGGACAACTAACCAAGAAGTTAAGAAGGGTCCTACCCTTCTGGTCAGTCCAATCATCTGACATGACTATGCATCCAGTGTGTTCCCAAGATGCCCTAAACTCCTCCAGTCTAGCAGTGCAATCATTCTTTTCCTCTTGAAGAAGAGGCCCTCTCAACTCTGCAAAGGTAGGGGCTTTGTACCCCGGGCCAACGACAGCAACAACATCAAACATAGGTTGGTAGAATGGGTTTGTCTTGGCAATGTTGAAAGGAACATCACTCCATAGAAGACATCTACTCACCAACCTGTCAGCTTCTGCCTTTTCCTTTTTTTTAATTGTTGATTTGATGCCAGGTTGTGCACCGGGTGTGGTTCTAGGGACAAAAAAGGATGAAAAAGCTGAGGGGTTGGGAGTGGAAGGTGATGCTGAAGCAGAAGAAGCACTCTCACTTACCCCCAGTCTTGAGCTCCCTACAAGTTGCCTTTTCATTACTGCCCTGGTGTCTTTGCCATCTTTTTTATCCACCAACGATTTAATGGCCTATCGGATAATTTCTGGAGATGGATCTGGGCAAAGTTCTATATTTTGCCCTGGAATTTGCCCTATATGGAATTTTAGTCTGTTGACACCCCCTGACATATGCTTTCCACACAACTTGCAAGTCAAATACATTCTATTGACACCTCCAGTTTCGGGTACAGGATCAGGTTCACCATACTGCCAGAAAGGATCCAAATTCCTTGGCATTTTGTTTGAAACTTTTTGATGTTTGAACTTGGGCACAAAACAAAAATTAAAAATTGCCCATCACAACAAAAACCACTGTTACCAAAGTTAATAAAATCTAGGATCAATAAATTTTAATAATTTGTCGTTGCAAACTGCAGTTACTGTTGGATACTCTTAAATTTTAATTCAAAAAATCATAGAATGCTAAACCCTGAAAGGAGTTACAGTGTTACATAGATGGAAGTTGGAAGTTGGAACACTTGGTAAATTACTAAATTCAAGTAGAGAAACACCTTGATGAAATTAATAAATTATAGGTATAAAAGTTGTAAACTAAAGTCTACTGTCTAACACAAAAATTGCAGCTTAACATGTGTCATGGACATGAACACAGGTGACAGAATGTCCTCGGACCTCACAGAATCTTATTGCCTCCGACTTATCAAAACTAGGCAGTTTATTGGTTCAATAAGATAACCTACGACAGTTTATTATTAAAAACCAACACAGAGACAATTAAAAATAACCGTAGCATATTTGAGAGTTAGCGGCAGTGTATTTGGCATTTGCGTTAAGGTATTTGCCATTTGGAAATTCAAATAAGTTAAAACTTAAAACTCACCTGGCCGCAGCAGCAAACCTCGATCGCCGGCACCTCAAGTTCAAGTGGTGGTTTGTGGAGAATGGCAAATGACAAATGGTAAACCGTAAACCTTCCAATCTGCAATCTCGCTGCTCGAGCGGTGGTCCGTGACTCCGTGGAGAATTAAACGGAAATATTCAACGCCCAATGACTCGAAAGCTCTGAACCCTCTCCTCGACTCTCACAGTGCTAAACTAACAGCAAACAGACAAAAATGAACCGATAAAAATTGATTTTCGGGCTTTTTTTTTACCGCGCAGATTGACTCACGACTTTTTCGTTCGACTCGGCAAAAATTCGGGAGTATTATGATTAAATCCCAACTTTTTCGATTTTGAAAAAGTCGCGAAAAAGTCGGCCGATTTTATCGGCTCCTTCAAAAAATCGCAACATTTTTACGACTTTTTCCACACTGGCAAAGACAGCTTAACGAGGGGTAGTGGAAGTGGGTCAGCAAGATCCAGACCTACGATTTTGACATAGAATATGTCAAGGGCAAGCGGAATATAGTAGTTGATGCTCTATCTAGGAGGCCCGCGAAATTATCCCTTATGAGTTTCCGCCAAGATTGGAGGGTTGTTGGTGGAGTACTCTAAGGATAGACAGGCTTGTTTGATCTTAGATGGCACTCATGGGATGACAGGTACCAGGTGATGGATGAGGTGAATTATTACAAGGGAAGAATCTATTTGGTATTTGGTTCACATTTGAGTGAGAAGATCATGCAGGTTGTTCATGATTCTCCACTAGTAGGATATTAGGGGTTGCTCAAGACATACAGAGCTATCTGAGAGCGTTTCACGTGGAGGGGCCTCAAAGGGGATGTTTTGAGGCATGTGCAGGAGTGTGAAACTTGCCAGAGGAAGAAGGGGGAGCAGACACACCCCGTGGGTTTATTGCAACCCATCCCTATTCCTGAGAGGAAATAAGAGAGTATATCTATGGATTTTATTATAGGGTTGCCAACAACACAGGGGGTGATATTGCATATATGTGGTGGTCGAAAAACTGACCAAGTATGCATATTTCTTTGCCATAACTTCCCGGTCATTAGCTTCACAGGTGGCCGAATTTTTTTTTTCAGGGAGGTGTTAGGCTACATGGTCTCCCCAAAACCATAGTGAGTGACAGGGACAACAGATTTATGGGGGGATTCTGGCAGGAGTTGTTTTAGTTAGTGGGGACAAAGCTCACACTCAGCACTAGCTACCACCCACAAATTGATGGCCAAATTGAGATTGTGAACAAGCGGTTTGAGGGGTACTTGCGTAACTACGTGACTGGGAAGCAATGCGCATGGGTGAAGTGGATTCACCCTAGAGAGTACTACTACAACACCACGTTCCACATGTCGATAGGTATGTCTCCATTTCATGCTTTATATGGTTATGATGCTCTGACCTTGGCTGATATGGTGATTGGAGATAGCAGGGCCCCAGGGGCCAAAGAATGGATATAGGAGAGGCAAGACATCCTTAGGACTCTCAAGTATAACTTGCAGACAACTCAAAATCAGCATAAGATCTATGCAAATAGGCACAGGGTTGAGAGACATTTTGAGGTTATGGACTTAGTCTTTCTGAGGCTCCAACCATACAAGCAGTCCAATTTGAAGTAGAAGGGAGCTGAGAATCTCACACCACATTTCTATGGGCCTTATAGGGTGACCAAGCGAGTTGGAGAGGTGGGCTATGAGTTGGAGCTCCCACCTCGGAGCAAGGTGCACAACATATTTCATGTCTCGTGTCTGGAAAAGGCCTTGGGACAATAGGTGAATACAGCTACTAATTTACCCCCTTTGGATGATGAGGGGCATTTGGTGTTGGTGTTAGAGGCCATTTTGGAGGTGAGAGAGAGAAGGCTCGGAAACATGATTGTTTGGAAATTCTCTAGTGAAGTGGAAAGATTTGCCACAGAAGAATACCACTTGGGAAGGGGAACAAGTAATCCAACATCCATCACTATAGTTGCTTGAGGATAAGCAACATCTAGGCGGGGAGGATTGTGATGTTACTACTTAGCAATTTTGCTAAGTAATTACAATTTTGCACAATTTTGAGTTTTTCTATGATGGACTTAGGAAAAGTGGGTTAGCACCCCATTTTACAATTTTGGCTAAGGGAGGCTCCAACATAGGAGAAAGGGAAGCAAATCAAAATCATAGTGGATGGTGGGGGCCACCCCAAGAGGAATACGCACCCCTTGGAGCAACATGCACTTGTGGAGAGAGAGAGACAAAAGGGGGTCAATGTATGGGACCCGCATGGAGAGAGGAGCTCAATGGTAAATAGGAGGAGAATGCATCATTTTGGGGCTTTTGATCATTTGACAATTGAACTACCTTATACACTTGAGTTGTTGAGCCAAGTCTACATAGTGTTGTTCAACACAGGAGAATTCCAAGGGGAGATCTCACCTCCATCTTCGATGGAATTCAAATGCCACCCTAAGGGAGCTATTATTGCACTTTGGAGCTATTCCGAGAGATTCCATAGGGGAATTCGAGCCATTCTTGGAGCAAAAGGGCACACACACTCTTGGGGAGAAATAACTTCAGTGCAGACCCAGTTCTAGGCTTTTAGGAGCACACTTCCTTGGTGTTTTTTAGCAGATTTGCAATGGTTTGGAGGGCTGACTTGGTGGCCATTTCTCAGGCCAAATTTCTCTATTTCTGGGAATGCGCAGAGGTGGACTGGTTTGGCCTGTGTAGTCCCTTGTGGAGGGAAGTTGTTGTGGGAGGTTTGACCAGGGGCTTGAGGCTGAGATTTGCCAGGAGTTATAAGGGGAAGTTTGGAGGGATTTCTCAATATTTTGGAGGCATTTTTGGTGGCAGATTCACAGGTGGTCAGAATGGCCAGTTGGAGGAGGAACTCACATTATTTGGGGCTTTCTTGGTAGGTTGGAACAAGGCCCAACTCTTTCTAGGTTTTGTCGGTTTTGTGAGGAGAGCCTACAATTAATTTTACAAAATTTTCCGAGTAGTCTAAAGGGATCAAACACTAGTTCCTTTCCAGCCAGCAGCAACAAAATTTCTGGTCTAGTGCAGGGGTTGAAGGAGAAGTACTTCCTAGCATCCGGGCAACACCTTTTTCCTCACCTGGGACTTGTATAGCTTGCTTTAACAAGCCCATATGCACATATTCCATACATATATTGTACTCTCCTTGATTTGATAATAAAATGGCTCAGCCTGGCACAAATTTTGGGAAATTTTTGGTTGCCTAATTGCATTCTGTGATTTTTCTTGATTATCACTGTTAATTTCCTAGTAGGAATATTACAACCTAAAACTTCGCCCTGGAAAGTTGATGCAGCTAAAAGAAAAGGAAAAACAAATAATGGCCACAAGTAAAAAATAAAAGAAGATCAAAATGAAAAAGATGTTCGGGACATAAACATTGGCACATGGGCAAAAGCCTAACATGAGCTCTACCTCACTCATTATGGCCATCATCTAGTTCCTGAGCACATGTTGCTCTTCATATTATGAGAATGAACAATTGCATGTCCCAATCCCTGATGGGCAATGAGACGTCTCACTCTTAAAGGGGTAATCACTGCGATACATCATACAAAGCAAGCTCTAACCCTTGACCCACGAGCAATAATACAAAGAAAAATAAAGAAAAAATAAAAGGTGCATAAGAGGAGTGGAAAAACGAAGGTTGAGTTGGTAACTTATGCATCCATGATTGCTCCCTCCCCACATTTGTACACTCAAGATGAGGAGCCCATCATAAATAGTCCATTTGACTGTGGCACTTGGCCATGAAGTCTTCTCCCCTTCGTTCCATCGATATTCACATGACTACCAATTAAAGGGTGGACCAAGGGCATGTCATTTCCCCTTGAGGGCTAGAAATACCTAATATGGTGGTCTTTTAGCCATTCCTACCTAGGGAGGTAACACTATAATGAGTTGAAAGACTTAATTTTGGAAGGGAAGTCTTGTTTGAAGTGTCATATTGCCCATTACTTGAAAGCTTGGTTCACTTAGATGAAAAAATGATTATATGTACCTAATGATGTAGATGCTAGCACTGGAGATTGTGTGTAATTGTTAGGTATTTTCAACATGGCTTGGGAAACTTAATTGGGCTCAAGTCCTTCAGAGGAACATATTGACACCCATAGGTGAGGCATTGAGAGCCATGAGTTTTCGAGTTGCAGCAAAGCATCACACATCACCATGGGAACCTCCAACACCCACAACATTCCAACACTTTGCCCTACATTGATGACTTTTATGGGATGATGCACCTGGACCAGGCATGCCCCAAGTCGGCTTAACACTTAATGAGGGTTGGTAGTTGATCCAGGGCCTAGAGGAGGATGGTCTCACACTTTGAGACATGGGAGGGATAGCACCATCTTGAGAGCCCTCAATGTTGTAACAAAGGAAATCATTTTGATCGCCTGGAGACCCATGAGACCACTTTTGTGCCCCAAACCAAAATTGGGGTCCACAGAGGGAGATTGACAAAGATGTAGGGGCCAATCCCTAGGAGATTATTTTAGAGGGCTTCTGCTCACATCATAGCATCCTAGGCCCTCAATGCTTACCCTAAGAAATCCTACACATGGATGAAATCAACATATTCTCTATTTCAGCTCACACATCTGGGTTATATTGAGGTTATTTCATTAGATACTAGGTCGGCTTGTGGCCTAGACATGGTGTAGCACATTATTTTATTATTTTAGGGGCTAGTAGCTACTAGGCTAAAATTAGGATTTGACCTCCTCATATAAATAAAGGAGGAGTCATTTTTATCATTCATCATCACACACCTAGGATATTTGACCTCTCTAACTAAATACAACCTTCTTTCTTGTGGGGGGTTTGGGATCTATGAATGCATTTTGATATTTGGAGTTGACTTGTTTATCTTTGGATCTATGGATGGAATCTTTTCATGCTATCTTGTAAGTATACCTAATTGTTGAATATTTATTTCTTCATGTCTAATGTATGGAATAATGTTGATTTTAGGTTATGCTAATTGTGCCCTAATTTGTTGAAGATGTATTGAAGGCTATCTAGATGATCTATTGCATGCATTACTCATACATAACATGTGAACGTATTTCCTATTGGTGAGCTCTTGGTAGCTCTCCCATGAAAAATCCATTGTCCATTGCATAGGTAAATGTTTGAGGATTGTTGTTAGAGCATCAAATTTTCGGCCTCAATTAGGGGAATTTTGAGGTCTAAAATGGTCCTCCTAATGAAAATGTACAAACAAAATTCACTTTATAAGAACCAATTACATTTTAGGGGATGACATCATCCCTAATGGTTGAGGTGGCATTGCTTGAGTTAAAAGTACTTACTTGTCACATTCTCAATGGTGGAAAAAATCTCATAGTTAACAATGGTAGTGCTCTAAGAACTTTTAAAGTCAAAGTAAAATACTCATAATAAATGTCATTTCACACTTTTTTAATAAAAATATATTATTGTCATTATATTTATTGAAAGAAACAATGCATATCCCTATATATTTATTATATTATATTATATTATTTTTATATAGTATATTAATTACATGTTACTATACAATTTAAATAATATAAATTTTAATTAGTAGCATATAATATAATTAAGAATTTAAATTTATATTTTATTTTAAGTTATTTAAGTACAAAGGAAAAATGCATTAGTTGTTCAATGATAATGATTTTTTCTTGAAAAACTTCACATCAATACAATTTTTTTATTAATTTTATTTTGGTACAACTTTTGAATTGAATTTATCTATGGTTACATGGATTGTGGTGTAAAAAGTGAATTGAAAATTCATAAATATTATTTTATTGGTTTAGTTATTATTTTATTATTTCCTTAGGAGGCCCATTTTAGACCTCAAAATTCCCTAATGCTTGAAAAATTTGTCGTTTATTTAACACATCATAGACTCCATACTCCCAAGAGGCAAGGAAATGGTCCATTTTGTTGGTGATCATACTTCATTTTTATCCATAAATTCCCTTTCTCCAATTCATCCCCTTCAAGGCCAAGATTGCTAACTAGGGCTTGGTGTGAATCCCTAGGCAAGGTGAGTTTGTAGGATTGGAAAGCCTAAACATCAAGGGGATCGCATTTTCCACAAAATCTATCCTTTTGGTGGGCATCCACTTCAATCTTGTCCATAAAATTCCTTGCCCTAAGTGTTTTCCCTAAGGGGGAACCTTAGCTTAGTCTTTCTTCAACTTAGGGGCTTCTTTGAAGGTTCCATGAGCCTTGGACTTGTTAGTATACATTGTTGGAAACCTTTTCTCCTAAGCCTTGACCTTTGGTTGCTCCAACCCTCAACTTACCAACCAAGCCCTAGGTCTTGTCCCTCATTATACAACCCTGTATTAGGAATATGAATTGCCTCCTATTGGAGCCTTGAACCTAAATTATGACTTTCTTATAGATAGCCTCATCGTGTCACCTTATACCTTAAACTTAGAATACCGATTAGGTGACCTTATATACAGAGACTCCTCCCATCGATGAAAATTTGTAAAGAGGAGGGGGTTTTGGCTATGTTTTTTGTGGGTCACTACCCCATTGTTGTCACTTGGTCTAGTGTTAGCCTTGTAGGGTACCCCTCTCCAAGGCCTGCTAGATTTTGCAGCAACAAGACCCTTCGCTCACACGTGTGGGCTAAAAGGAAGTTTTTTATCATTTTTTATCATTGAGATAACTATATTTTGGTTTGGCTTATGATCTACTTAACATGTGATGACATAATTTATTACTTTTACTGATTTTAATCAATTTTACTCGAAAATCAACTTGGTTTCCCCCATATGAATATAGAAGTCAACTTGGATAGGATCATTGTCACAAAAGCTCATTTAATTGCTTGAGAGAGAGTGCACACTAGGTTCTTTTTTCTCTTGGCTGCAATGCAACATTGGTGTAGTGAATTGTCTTGGAGAGGATATTGTGATTGAAGGGGTTTTCTCTTAGATTAATGAAGTGATTCTATGGTGATTTTGTGCAACTTTATTGTGAGTATCTTCTTCCACTTTGTATAAGTTGTAGAATTAGGGTTTCAATGAAATTTTCATCTTGATGTATTGAATAGTTTATGGCTCTAACATCTCCTTTTACAAATTTTGCACCTAGTTTCCATCAAATAACCTTACTATAGCTTCCTTGCTCTTAAATCTCCATTTGATTAAAAGTCCCTATGGTTTTGATGGAAAGATTTTCTCTCTCAACTCACTCCAATCAAGTCTTCATCCATAGACCTCACCCTTTCAGTCCATTAGCCCAAGGAATAAGAAAGGCATCGGTCTATTTTGTCTATCAATCATTATTTAAAAAAAGAAAGTTAACCCTTAAATTTTATTTTATTTTTTATGTTTTCTAAAGTAAATTAGGATTCAATTACAAAAAAACCTACATTTAATAGCATAAAATACATTGGAACTCATTGTCCTTAGGTTAGGCTTTGCATCTTCTAAATTGAAAAAGAAAAATATTTATTTTATGCAATTTTCAACCATCTTTTTAAGGATGACGTCTAGGGTTTTGGAGCTTTTTTATGCATTTTCAGCCATTGGAAAGTTGTTGCAACTTGTCTAATCAAATCAGTGGTTTTAAATTCATTAGTTCAACTCATAAGCCACGCATTTATGAAATTGAACTTGCTTGTCCTTCTTAAGGAGGAAACTCTAGAACTTCGTAGTCATATTATTTTGAGCAACACCAACAATTGCCTAAAACCGAGTATTTTCCTAAAATACATGCATACAAACAGAAATATCATTCCCTTCCAAGTTAATCCTTTATAAACTAGAGTGCAAGAGTGTTATTTAGGGATTAGGGAAGCCCCCTTCAGGTGATTTGCTTTCATTTGAGAAGTGTGGGAAGTGACATCCTAAGTGATAGGTGGTTATCCTTCCAAGTTGCCATTGATTCATCTCCACCTTGCACATGTGGGGAGACAAATCAAGTGGTAACAATCTAGACACCTATAAATACCCACCATTGATAGAAAAAGTGCTCATGCATCAAACTGGGTAATGGTATGCTCATAATTGACTTATGAGTTTCTATTTATATTATCACCAAAACTACACTCGCCGTTATTATCACCTTGAATTATCGCGATAATTTTCCCAGTTGAAATTATCATGATAATTTTGAAATATCGCGAGTTGAAAGGAAATTATTGCTTGCTGCGAGAAAAGGAAATATAAAGTTCCAGTTTGAGTTTTTTTTGGGTCATTTTCATCTTTTCTTGTGCTAAGATTGAGCTCTGAGGGTTGTGTGAGTCTTGGGACCATTTTTCATCTAGCAAACAAGGGGAAATCCATAGTTTCCTTTGCCATCAATTGAGCATTTTTGGAGTGGAGATTTACTCTAGTATACCATATCCATATTTCCAGGTATGTAGAAAATAAAATTTCCTGAACTTTTTCTTTGTTTTCCAAGATTTGTATATACTGTAAATTAAAAATTTAGAGTCAGCCTCTTCTAAACTTTTTTTGAATTTCCACATTTGTTTGTCATAGGTCCAAAACTTGAAAATTTAATTAGAGCTCTACAAAATGGCAAAGCCATTGGACCAAATGTGGGAGTATGGTGAGCCATGTGAGGGTGATAATAGAACAAAGTTGAGTTGCAAGCTATGTAGAATGGGAATGTTTGGTAGAATCACCGGCTTGCAATACCGAGTTGCCAAAATTCTAGGGCATGAAGTGGATATCTGCCCTATAGCTACCCCAAACATTGTCCTTATTGCAAATAACTCAATTCTTGATATTGCTAGAAAGAGAGATTAGAGGGAGAAACTAAGGAATTGCATGAGAACCACAAGCTTCTCAAGGGTGAGGGAAACCTAATCCTTGGCCACACCTTCTTAATGCATTATTATTATTGGATTATCGCTATAGTATATAAATGCCTAATGATGATCATCTCATGAGATGCATTTATTTTTGTTTGAATGTAATTTTGTATTAACTGTTGTCTTGTCAGAACTTATGACCAAGGAAAAATAGCATGTTTCAGTTTCTACTATCAATGATTGATGTACTGCTTGACATCTTATACATTTTATATTGTGGTTTTATTTTCATATTTGTGTGACAATGTGTTTGTTTGATGTTGATGTTGCTTTAAAACTTATAAGAATAAAAATTTGAAAAAAAATGATTATTTTTTAATATTTTTTAGGTTTCCCAATAATTTCTGATATTTTCTGCGATATTGTCAATAATTTAAATATTGAATCCCCGAAGATAAATTTCCAATAACAATAAATGTAACTTTACTATTTATATGCACAATAGCACTAATATAACATTAAGTACTATAATCAGAGCCAAAATTAACTTGTGAGTTTCTATTTTAGAAGTGTACAATTGCAGTAATTAAAAATAAGTACAATATTCAAAGCATTAAGGTTATAAAATTCCACCACCTATGCCCCTTATCAGAACAAGTTGTTTGTAAAGTCAATGCTATTACATTATCATTTTTGCATCCTACAGTGACTCACACGTATATGTGTGTGTGGACTATTTAAGTAGAATATCAAACCGAACAAAAACCAGCTTGAAAATAATCTGTTCTATTGTTTGTGTTTTGTCTATCACTTTTAGGATAGTCATTAAAATATGTTCTTTTTCCCCTTTTACAGAAGCTTTATATCATTGGCGGACATATTGGTCAGGATGAAGCATCAGATGGAAACGTCTTTACTGTCCATTCAAACAGAAAAGCAGAATTTAACATGTATCTGGATCCCTTGGCAGCAAAGCAGGTTTTAGCATCAAAGCTAAACATAACAATGATTCCTCTTAATATCCTCCGCAAAGCTTCATCTTTTACAAGGCTTCTAAGGAAGATGACACTAAAAAAGGATACCCCAGAAGCAATATTTGTGCACCGCTTACTATCAAGAATGTTCCAACTGCATCGCAGCCACCATGCCTATGCCCACATCGTATGTGCTGTAGTGTGTTTGAACTTTGACATTACATATGTTCTTGTTTGGATTCAAAAGAAACAACACTAGAAGTCAAAACTAATAGATCTTCATGTTGGCATTACAGGGCATGTTTTTGGGAGAAGTGGTGGGTGCAGCCATCATGGCAGGTCAACCACAACTAAAAGTGGTCACCCAGATTAGGCCTGTCAGTGTTTTGGCAAATAGAGAAACGGGTTCTGATGGATGGACAATTGTTGACCATAGAAATGGAAATCCCATCAACCTGGTAGAAGATATTGATTCATTTGCCTACTACAGCCATCTTTCTACTGTATTAAATGAAAAGAATCAATCTGCTATAATTGCTAGCTTCTCTGCCCAGAAGAAGTTATGGAGCACACCACCCTCACAAATTGAGCTTCCAACCTTATGAATCAGCTCCAAATCAATTTACACAAATGCTACTGTAACCCGTATGTGATTTAAAGATTTATGTTAGTTACCTTAGTAACTATTTTATTTACAGACTTGCTTATGGAACCTATAATAAATTAAAGAAACATGAATGTTTGCATCTCATTTTTAATTTATGTTGAATATAATAATTATTGATGAATTAAAAAATAAAACTGGCTGGTAATGAATTCAGCGCTGAACAATTGGACAGTTGAAACAGTTATTGGACAGTTACAACTTTCCTCCTCATGATTTATAGGTAATCAGATGTGAGGGTGGGGATTGACTCTATTTTTCCCGAATGGCCTAGAGAGAGACTGGGAAGGAGAAAGCAGCTAGTATTTTGGCAGGATGATGCCGTAGAGAAGACACCTGAGCTGGCTTGCACCAGTGGAGACCCTAGATCTGACTGATTGTGAAGCTGGACTGTTGTCCTGAGGCTTCAAGAGATAACTGGAGTTCAACTGACAAACTGTTCAGGCGTAGAGCTCAGGGAGGGAGAAGAGGATGTTATTTGGGGGGGCTGGGGGGGGTGCGAGAAGAGGATGTTATTTGGCCTTCTCAAGGTTGGGAGGACCAGCCATACTTACAAGGTTTTACTCCATTTCAGCATAGATATGTAGTTTTGTGTGATTTGGGATTTACGCAGACTGATAACTTGAGATTTAAATTGTTGACAACTTCTGTTATGTAAAGGAAAATGGGATTGTTGTGTTGACCGATATGCTGGTACAAGTTATTTTTTCTTTAAAAAGATTTACTATATATATATAGATATATCTGTGTGTGTGTTTGTATGTGGAAGTGTAGAGAAACTGTATCTTGTAAGGTGCCTGGTGAATATGCACTGTTGGCACCAGAATGACTAGTTGGCACCAGAGACACTAGTGTATTTAACCCTGTAGAGTTTCGTAGTCACTACCTAAAAGAGGACCACTACAGTAACACTCTGACCTCTAATTCAGTCACAGTTGAAACACACCTGTAATGATTATGGACAAATAAGTGTTAATTTGTTGCCAAGTCATAAATAAGTGTCTGCAGGGTTTAGCTACACTCAGGAGAACTGAATTCTGAGGTTACCTTGTCCCTGTTGAACACTTAGCTGTTACAATAGACACCTTTCCTTAATAACATTCTTGCACATGCGAGTCATAAGAAATAGGAATTACATCTGAATAAACAATCTAAACTTATTAACAAGAAAGAAGGCATATGATGCAAACCAAAATTAGATTGTAAGGAAACAACAACATGGCTTTCAGCGACGTAAGAAAAGCATAAATACATTCAAGGAAACTCCGATGGAGATCTCTGTTTCTTTTACTTGAGAGAAATTCAGACGAAAACATTAAGCTAACAGAATAAAGCTCTCATTTATGCGTATAACTTCTTTACAATAAACTGTTCTAAAATAGGAGCATAACATGATACTACAACAATTTATAGTAACATGTAATAGTCGGACAGGTTGGATACCTGAGACTGCATATTCATTCTATGTATAACAGAAACTAGAAATTTACTCTTCATCATTATAAATTGAATTCCACAAGCTCTGCGCATATTGCCAGTAAGAGCAGTGTAAAAACCCTTCTAGAGGCAGTATTCGAACTACTAATTGTACATGCATAATTAGGCGTTTAAACCTTTTCCAATGGGTTGTTCCAAAACACTATGTAAACCAAAAATTGTTACAAAGTGCTCTAAACTCTCTGTCGATGGCATAATTGTCAAAATATCAGATTTACAACTCACACCTAAATATCATGCAAATAAACAACGATGATTACATTTCAAGCCGCCCAAGAGGCTGGCAATAAGATTCAATTAACATCAATCCAACACAGAAGCCTAGAATAAGTAAAACAACAGAAGGACAGCTCGACATTTAGCCTAGCAGGAGAAAACATCATCCAAGGATATCTCGGAGGACGAATTAAGAGCCGAAAGAAGACCCAGACCAAATACCCTGCAAGAAGCCAAGGAAATAATTGGCTCGAGTCTTAGGACATGAACAAATAAGTGAGGGGTATTAGAGGAAACCCTCATACCTTTTCCATAAGACTTGGTGCAACACCATGTTGGCGGTAACACCTTCAGAAACTTAGGAGCAAACCTACAAACAAGTAAGGGGTTATCTTAACGCTGGAAAACCTACAAACAAAAGGAAAAACAATACTAAAACCCTGAAATAGAAATAAATCTACAGTTGCAGGAGGTGTGAATCCCTATATCTGAAACCGGTGATGGCGAACCAGTGAAGTCCTCTATTCGAGAAAAGTTCGGCGCACAATAGCTTATAACCAGCCTAGATCCATCTTAACTCTGGATCTATTAAGCGCCGAGAGGGATCAAATCTCTCGAGGTGCAAACCTCTTTTTTTAGTGCAAAACTTGAGGAAATGTTTGCACCTCGAGAGATCTTAACTCTGGATATATTAAGCGCCGAGAGGGATCAAATCTCTCGAGGTGCAAACCTCTTTTTTTAGTGCAAAACTTGAGGAAATGTTTGCACCTCGAGAGATTTGATCCCTCTCGGCGCTTAATAGATCCAGAGTTAAGATGGATCTAGGCTGGTTTCAGTCGTGTGCGGCCAAGGAAAATCTATCGAACATTTGATTAATTTTATCAATAATATGTAAATACAGATAATATAAATATAATAATTTTATATATGCTAAATATGTCTGATATTTTTCTTGTCATTTTAATTTTAAAATTTTATTAGTTACCTAATGCGCTCATATTAATATTTTTTAATATGTATAAGATTATATATTATGATTGAAAATGCAATGTTAGAATATTGAATGATCGAAAATTCAAATAATAAGAATATAGTCAATCAAAAAATAGTTTACAATGTGATTGATCTCAATCTCTCTTCTTCTGCTTTTCTTGGAGTCACACCTGCTACTTTTTCCATCTTTGCATATCGATCATATGAAAAAGGAGTTTGAAATCGTATACCATTCATATCTTTAACTCAAGATATTGCAGTAAACATCATACCCTCTCTCTTTTTCTTCCCAATATTAATAGTAGCTTTCTCCAAAGTCAATCCTTGTGATTTATGGATTGTTAAGCCCCAAGAAAGTTTCAAAGGAAGTTATTTTCTACTACCTCTTTCAATAGGTGTAATAGGAAATATTTGAGGGGATGAATCAATCGAGGGTACTCCCATATAATTATCAAATCTTACTAAAACATATGTGGGTGGTTCCGTGGGTGATTTTCTAGGTTTATACACAATTTTTCTACAATTCCAAGAGCACCATTTACAAGTCCCGCATCAGTCCATATGTTTGATGTAAGCATCACTCTAGCTCCAACTGCAATGATTAATTCAAGTTCCATTTCATCCTCATCTATTTGCATGGAATTTCCTTTTACTTTTGTAGCAACACTGGCTACAATGGGACAATTTAGCCTTCTTAAACAAAGCTTATTATGATGTTCTACATCATCATTTGTTGCAAACAAATGTATTTCCTTATCAAAGGACTCATTTGTGGAAGGATCCAAGCATGTATTTGTACGAGTCATAAGTGATTTCCAGTCTTCCATAGTTGGTTTTGAATCCCTTACATTCATTAACAAACGACGAATCAATACATTTGTTGTGAATGAGTTCCATAATTCTTTTGCAATACCTTCACATGCATATATAGGTTTATCTAGAACAGGAGGAAATTGTCCCAAATCACCAACCAATATAATCGATCTCCCACCAAAAATAAGTTTCTCATTTTCTGGGAAAGCTTGTCGAAGTCTCTTATCAATGTTTTGTAACAAATTTCTTCCAATGAAACTCATTTCATTTATCAATATATACTTCACATGCTTCAAACCTTGTTGTAGGGTCATTAAACTTGATCCTTTCAAAGGTGACATGTCTTTGATTGGAATTTGAAGTACAGAATGAATTGTTCTTGCAGATATGTTGAAAGCTGCAACCCCTGTAGGAGCTAAAAGAAGTAATGGACTCTTCTCTGGAAATGACTCGGCTTCAAGGGAATTTTTAATAGCTCCGATCAAATAAGACTTTACTGTACCTGCAGTTCCTTGGATTATCATAAGTATTTGATCAACCCCTAATCTATTATGTTCAAGGACAATATCAAATGCTATTCTTTGCTTAACCCCCAAACTTTCAATGGAATAAGACTTTGCACGTTGGTTAGCACAGATTAAATTCAACTTTCTCTTTTCCGATATGAAATGAATAGCATGATTGGAAGTTACTTCATCAACAAAATGTGTGTTCCAATTATGTGCACGATCACGATCTCTATGTCCCAGCATCTCAAATTCATTGTAATTTATATATTTATTCTCATACAATCCACAAATTATCTCCCACTCATTCTCCCTAGAATCTGCAGGTGGTTGCTGAACTTCTTCTCCTTCAGATTCTACTTGATCAACGGATGGTAATGGATTTCGATCAATATGCCATGGATTATATTGAAAATTTTCCCAATTATTGACTATCTCATCATCTCCTCGACCTATATCTCTATGGAAATCACGAAAGGCCTTGTACAATACTAACTCAGACCAACAAAATTCTACAAACTTGTCATCTCCTCGATCAGGAACTGAGTTAAATCGAGAAAACACACGTACAATAGCTCCATTCTTCCGTTCTAACCATTTCTCCCCACGTCGACGTTTATCATATGACCATGATTTTGCAACATCTATCAATGCAAGGTGCTCAATATGGGCAGGTCGCTTGGTATATGCATCAATAAGGGAATTATCATTATCGGCATCATATGTTTCAATATGTACTTGTTTGAAAACTTTCCTACCAACATTCAGAACCACAAATCGACGACTACATTCAGAAAGAGGGAGTTCTAGAAGCAAATGACATGTCTCTTGTGCACATATATCCCTGTCAATAATAGTTTCACACAACAAACTCTTGTATGCACGTGTTGCTGGTTCATTTGGATTTTGAATAGAAGAAACATGCATCAACATATTATGGAATGTTTCTGATCCTTTTTCGGATTTCGCTACATATTTTTCTATGTAATTAATGACAACGCGCTTTGAAAGAACTGGTTGCCAATCAATATTAGCCCTCCACATCATCAATGTTTCACGATTGTGTGTATTCAATCTATCATCATTTCATCTCGGTTCATACTTTTTTTCTCCATTCTCATCGACATAAAGTTTGGAATCTTCACATAAATCCCATGGTGCCTTATATCTACATACCAATCTTCCTGCCTTCTTTCGAAGGCATGATCTCTCATTGCAAGTGATGTGACGCTCAACACAATTAAGAAGTTCTTCATAATCAATCATAGGATCAGACTCAAATATTTGTCGTGTGTCCTTTAAGCAAGGATGATCATCAATATTGTGTCTAACTTGAATATTTATTTGATGTCGATCACGTGGATTCATTGCATGTACACATTCATCAAAATATTCTTTTGCAAATCTAACTTGCACTGGATCATCCCAATTAAACATGTCCATGTTAGGAGCATTTTTTATCCATAGAAATCCATGCACATGTGGAGACCCACGATGTTGCCACTCATAGCGACACCAATAATCTGTAGCTTGATGATAACGTTCGAAAATTTCATCTCGAAACATTGTATGTCTTAAGTGCATATAATGTGCTACAATATGAGGATTATCAATTACGTTTTGACGTCTCCATTTCCTCGCTTCCCCTGGATCTCTAGGACATGTACCTGGCATGAATTTATGTAAATCTGGCCATTGCATATCTGCCGCACTTAATGTAAAGAATATTGTAGGACTCCCAATTTGTTGAACCATGTCCGATAGCTCGGCACGACACTTATTCCAATATGCACGTGTGCCTCTTAGTACAGTGCCAAATCGCATCAATCTTTCTCCAATTCGTGAATCTGGAATATTTTGTAAATGTTCTCGTAACTCCTCCATTGTTGCTGGTAAATCTGTCATATTTTTCTTCACAAATACTGCAGATGAAGCTTGAGCACGATGTCTCATGATGATATTGAGTAAAAAGTATCTAAATCGTGGGTGCCTTCCAAACCTGTTATCACGATATCGAAGAAGATGCTTTGCATACTCATGAAGATGGACATGTCTCTCACGTGCTTGCAACCAATCTGCTTCACCTTTTGGGAACAATGACGGAAATGCCATATCAAATAATCCCACAGTGTTATACTCATTGATTGGAGATGAGCCAATTCCAGGCCAACTAAGCACTTCCTCTGTATTAGGTTGTTCCTCTGCATTAGGGTTGTTTACCCACCGTCGAATAATATCAATCTCTCATCTAGCATTTGGAAACTTTGATGCAAATGAAGTTGTATGTAAGCCATCTAATGCATCGTCAATCCCTGGAACCCCTTCCAACATTGCAAATTTAGTGTCACCATCTTTCTCTGGCAAAGTAATAACATTAATCATATGTGATACATCTGTTGCAATTTCAGGTATTTCTTGAAGTGCATCATTATCAACTTGAACTCCACGATAATATGGATCATTATGAATCTTATAGTGTAATGCACGTAATACAATTTCTTTCCTGACAGTAAAATCATAACTTGATCCCTTTGCACCTTTTTTCCGCACAACAATTATCAAATCCAAGTCTTTAATATGTCGAGGTAACTTCATGGCAAGATTGCTAACCTCTTGTGGAAAACTAATGGTGTGTCCTCTATATTTGTATTGTCCACCTATTGAGTGCATAACCTGCAAAATTGGACTTGCACGTGCTATCAACATCTCTTCGACTTGTGTGAGCTCTGCAAGAACATTAGGTTGTTCTCCTGGATTCATATGGTTATCGGCTGAAAATCTATGATGACTTCCTTCTCGTTTACATCTCATGCACATTGTACCTATGTTTTTTGTATGTACTTGAATTCCAGAATACGACTCTTCACACACATGACATATTTGAACATCAGCCAATCGATCAATCCTATCATGAAATTTTCGATGTGAAATATTCATATCGACAAAACTTTCATGTTGATGTTGGGAATCAATATGTTTTAAACATGTTTCTTTCATAGGATTTTCCTCTTCGTCTTGTACCATGTATGATTTGTTCAGATATTGTTTTCTTTGTCGATATGATCTTTGTTGTTCACTTTTTCGTTTTCTCTGTTCTTCATGTTTTTCAGGCGTTATTTCCTTTGGGTTATCTTGTCCATTTCCTCTTTGTTCTGCATTTTCTTCTATTATTTGTTGTGTCTTTCTTTTTCGATATTCTCTTTGATATTCTCTTTTACGTTCTCTTCTCTCTTCTTGTTGTTCTGCAGTTGAAATTTCTTGTGCCTTTCTTTTCCGATATTCTCGTACTTTTTCATTATGCTTTATCCTTTGTTCTTCATGTTCTTCAACTTTCATTTCTAATTTCTTTCTATGTCGATAATTTTTTTGATATTCTCTTTGACGTGCTCTTCTCTCTTCTTGTTGTTCTGCAGTTTTCATTTCTTGCTCCTTTCTTTGTCGATATGTTCTTGCATATTCTCTTTGATATGTTCTTTGTATTTCTCTTTGTTCTTCACTTTTCTCCTTTCTTTGATCTTCTCTTTGTTCATCACACATTTCTTCAAAGTTGTTTTCCTCCATCTCTTTATTATGAGAAGACATGGCTGTTTGAATTACCGCAACACAAATATCAATGCACATAAAAAACAATTAATTTTTTAGATCACTAAAATCAATGCATTTAGGGCAATCAATTACACCAATAACTAACTTTTCACTGAATTAAACATATACACATAGTTTCTTAATAATAATTAAACATGTAAATAAGTGACATGATGAACACTATAAAAGCCTAAACTTAGATATTCCCACCTAAAATATGAATAGAAATAAAATTTTGGGAATCAATAAATAAAAATATACGCCTATACATTTCAAATGTTTACTTACATTACATTTATTTACTTACCATTCCCCATAAATAATTTTACTACCATATCATTGTAAATAGTTTACCATACCTCTAGGGTAACTATAAAAAGAGATTTTATTAATTTACCATAATCCCGGTAAATAAATAAAAATATACCACAGTACATTTCAAATATTTACATACATTAAATTTATACCCTAACATATCAAAAGTTTATATTACATAAACAAAAAGGTAGAAAAAAAATAAAATGCAAGAGCAATAGAAATAAATAATTTACCATAAACTATAAAAAGAGATTTTATTTATTTATCATACTCCTGGTAATTAAATAAAAATATACCACAGTACATTTCAAATATTTACTTACATTAAATTTCTCACATTACATCTACACATGTGCCTTATACACTGACATATCAAAAGTTTACATTACATAAACAAAAAGGTAGAAAAAAAATAAAATGCAAGAGAAATAGAAATGAAACCTGAAAATCAATTGCAGCTCCTCTTCCCGCATATATTATTTTCCAAATCAATCGAAATAAGTTTGTTGATGGTGAAATCCTTTCCCACAAATATTATTACTACCACTTTCGAACAACTCCTGAAATCCTTTCTGACAAATATTATTTCATTGTTCGCAAAATCACAGAGATGCTTCCTCAAAAATAAAATTCGAGACTTTGTTTGTGTTAAATTTATATATGTAGGGAGAGAAGTGATTTTTCATTAGGGCTGACATTAGATTAAATTTTAAATGTTAAATATTAAACATTATTTTTACATTTACGTTTATATGTTTATTGTTACCTGATATAGGCAATGCATATAATGTACTCAAATACCCACCTATGGTGATCCAAATTTATTAAATTTAATAATATTAATATTATAATATAATAATGTGAATATTAGAATTAATAATAATAATAATATTAATATTAGCGTCAATAATGTTTTTTTGACATGGTATTAATAATAATTTGGCCCATGGTATTCAACCCATGGTATCAAAGTGGTACATTTTTATACACTCAGACATATCAAAAGTTTACATTAATTAAATTTAATAATATTAATATTATAATATAATAATGGGAATATTAAAATTAATAATAATAATAATATTAATATTAGGGTTAATAATGTTTTTTTGGCATGTATTAATAATAATTTGGCCCATGGTATTTAGCTCAGGATTCACCTAAATAAAACCACCTTTTGATGTTCATAAATATAAATAGGATTATGGAGTAAATATAAAAAGATTTTTTATTTATTTACCACATATATGGTTTCTTTATATTTTATTTATTTACCATACCTCTTTTATAAATATGGTATTAATAATAATTTGGCCCATGGTATTAAAGTGGTACATTTTTACATTAATTAAATTTAATAATATTAATATTATAATATAATAATGTGAATATTAAAATTAATATTAATATTAATATTAATATTAGGGTTAATAATGTTTTTTTGGCATGTATTAATAATAATTTGGCCCATGGTATCTAGCTCAGGATTCACCTAAATAAAACCACCTTTTGATGTTCATAAATATAAATAGGATTATGGAGTAAAAATAAAAAGACTTTTTATTTATTTACCATATATATGGTTTACTTATATTTTATTTATTTACCATACCTCTTTTATAAATATGGTCTTTGGCCCATGGTATTCTGGTATTAAAGTGGTAAATATATCAAAAATTTACATTACTCACATGACATCTACACATCTATATACACTTCGACATATCAAAATTTTACATTACACACATTACATCTACACACACACATTACATCTACACATATCTATATATTGGGCCCGACATATCAAAAGTTTACATTACACACATTACATCTACACATCTCTATATATTGGGCCCGACATTTACATTACACACGTTACATCTGCACATCCCTATATACTGGGCTACAGAGCGCCTCTCGGTGCAATTATACCTTTTTCACTTTTATTATCTAATTTACCTCTTATCCGCTTAGGTACATGTGCATAGGCTACACATTTAAAAACTATGAAATGAGATACATTGCATGGCATTCCTGACCATGCTTCTTCTGGAACTCTGTTCATCACACTCTTCGTAGGAGATCTTTTTATCACATAAACAACACATGCAATTGCTTCTACCCAATACTCATTAGAAAAGTTTCCTGCTTTCAACATTCTCCTTGTCTTGTTCATGATTGTTCGGTTTTTTCTCTTTGCTACACTATTCTATTATGGTGTGTATCTGGTTTTAAATTTTCTTCTAATTCCATGTTGTTTGCAGTACTCATGGAATCCCTTCGAATCGTATTTTCCACCACGATCTGATATAATTACTGTGATATGTCGATCACTTTGGTTTTATACTAAGGCTTTGAACTCTTTGAACTTTGAAAAAGTTTCAGACTTCTGCCTCAAAAATTAAACCCAAGTCTTTCTATTATAGTCATCAATAAAAGTGAGGAAGTAACACCTTCCACCAACCGACTGTGTCCTCATAGGTTCACACAAGTTTCTATGCACCAACTCAAGTGATTTATTTTCTTTGTAAGAAACTCCTTTTGGAAAACTTTCACGATGTCGCTTTACCAAAATACAACACTCACAAGTGCTAGCAGGTTATTTGATGGGAGGTAAACCTCTAACCATATTTTTCTGTTGCAACAATCTTAAACTAGAAAAATGCAACTGTTCAAACCGGAAGCGCCATAACTAGTAATCATTAGAACGTGCAGATGTAAAAGAACTAACCTAATCATTGTAGTTCATAATTAGAGGAAAGAGTCTATTCCTCGTCATCTACACCTTTTCTATTAGCTACTTGGTTGGGGATTTGTCATAAATAACACACTGTTTCCCCTGAACGATAACTTTGTATCCTTTCTGCATCAATTTACCAACACTTACCAAATTGTGTTTGAGTCTAGGGACATAATATACCTCTGATATGGTCTTTTTCTCCCCCTGCTTGGTCAGAATGTTTACCAGTCCTTTGCTATCTACATCCACAGTCTTGTCAATTCCCAACTTTACTTTTGTCTTCACAGATTCATCCAACTTTGCAACCAAATTCATGTTTCCTATCATGTGGTTACTGCAACCACTATCTAATAGCCAGACCTTATCACATGGTTCATGCATGGTGTTGCATGCCAGAAACATGGAGTTAGTATTATCTATACTAACATTAGCTCTTTGATTGCCTTGATCAGTTATATTCTTCCTACAATCACGAGTACAATGATAAAATTTATTGCAATATTAACATTTCACCTTTGAGTTGTCAAACCTTTGATTGTTGTGAAAGCTTCTGGTGTTGCTGCTTCAACTTTGATGCTTATGCTCTTCTCGACCATCTCTCTGACCACTGTGGTTGTCGCCTCATCCTCTGCCTCGACCTCTTTAAATATAAACTTGAATTTTGAAGGAAGTTTCTAAAGTGGAATCCTTATTTCTATCTATCCTTGCCTCATGTGATAGAAGGGATCCCATCAACTCATCAATTGTTAGTTTTTCCAAATCCTTCGCTTCTTCTATGGCTGCTCCCACAACATCAAACTTGGTAGAAGAATATCTAAGAGCATTCTCAATCACTGATCAATAAGTAATATCTTCACCATATATTTTTAATTGATTAATGACAAACATGACCCTATTCATGAAGGAATCAATGTCCTCTGTCTCCTTCATCTGCAGACTTTCAAAGTCTCTCCTAGTATTTTTCAATTTAACAATATTGACTTTGGTCATTCCTTGATAGCTTGTCACCAAAGTTTCCCATGCTTCCTTTTCTAAATAAGTTATCATTATCTTCTGGAACACTGCTCGGTCCACTCTCTGCTAGATAAGAAGCAATGCTTGTGCATTCTTCCTCTTGTCTTTCTTCCATTGATCCTTATCTGCATTAATGAGGGCTTGTTCTTCGGCATCATTCTGAGGTTCTGCAAACCCAAACATGACATGATCCCATACATCATTCACTTTTAACATGGTATCCATTTTAATAGCCCACGCATCATAATATTTCCCAGTGAAAGAAGGAAGTTGTGGCTGAAAACTTGATGTGGCCATCTCGCTTCAGGAAAAAAAATAATAATAAAATAAAATAAAATCACTTCTGTTATAAAACCCTAAATTTCTCTTTTTTTATGAAGGCTTTGGAAAGCTCCTTGTAAAAAAACAAATCACTTACAATAAAACCCCAATGCAATATTTTTTTTATATAGTAAATCTTTTATAAAAAATAATAATTATCTCTCTCTCTCTCTCTCTCTATATATATATATATATATATATATATATATATATATGTATAGATATATATATATATATATATATCTTCTTATAAATATCCTCTCTTTAAAAAGAATGGTATTTAAAGCCTTTTGAAAAATAATATTATAAAAAATACATTTTAATAAAAGATTTTATAGAACTCTCTTATCAATTTCCCACTTATTCTTAGGATATGGGTTTTTGAGTAACTTTAATACCTTTGAATAATCCACCGCACTAAAAACTTTGTTTAAAAAAAAATAAAAAATGAAACCTTCGTTGCTATAGAGGTTGATACAACGTGCGTACTCCTCATTGACTTTTCAATAGGGCTATCGGATTTAACACCTGCTTTTACACGTAAAACTGATTCGTCACCCCCGAAACCAATAAACCACATATTAAACCCTGATTTTTCACAAATCATAAGTTTCACGAAAATTTCACAAGTTTTCAAAGGAAGGGTTGCGGACCTCTGCTTTTTCTACACTGAAAACATGTGGACCTCCGCGTTTTGAATTTTATTCTTTATTTTTTAAATTTTGACGACCTTCTGCTCTTGGCCTTCTTCTCTGGATATTTTCACCCACGGATCTTTTGATCTTTCCTTAGCTCTCATACCATTTTTTTGGATAGGAAGAGGATTCAAAAACATAATAACACAAGTATTTCACACACGAAACAATGAGTTGTGACTCTTCAATTAATCTTAAATCACTCTAAATAACAATCAATACAATGAACCCGATGAAGGGTATTTAACCTAAATTGACATGCACACACTCTCACATAACAGAACTTGATCAACTCTCACTTAATTCACTCTTTAACTCACTCACTAAATATATCTATCACTCAACTCAACTAACTCACTTAACTGATTGTCTAACGGTCCATGCGGGAGGTAATTACATATTTTAACATTTTCCACTGAAGGGATCAACCCTAATTTCTAGGGTCTACCATTTAATTGAAAAATAAACATCATGTTTGTGGAGTGGAAGGTTAAAAACCCTAATCTTGCAATTTCCCACTAGCCTGCAATATATACATCATTGCAGAAACGGTGTATCTGTTTTCTACATGACATCAACAATCATAAAATTGGACCATTTCTTTATAAGAATAGCCCTTGCAATGAGAGCATAACCTTTTGCAATACTTACAAAAAACTTGCAATCCACCATGTTGTATTTGTAGTGCCAGTGAAACCCAAGGTAATCCTCTCTGGTAACTATCTTCATTTTTCCCTCCTTGAGATCTTGGCGCTGTGACTGGTTATAAGTGATTTAAATGTTGTTCATTAATTGCAAACTTCTGTGTGATATAGAAGGCGAACAGAGCTACAGTGATTCTTCCAATGAAATATTATGTGATTCAGCTGAACGAACGTATACAACTGGAGTAACAAAATTGAGAGTTAGAAGCGTTATTATTAGAGAAAATATTAGTCACATACATCATCAGTGCACTGCATTAGTAGATTGCCTCTTAATCATAACATTCACTTATAATGTTTAATTGGTTTTAGTGAATACAATGTCATATTGTGCTCCTCTACCTATTATATTTCTGCAGTTTCGCATATTTTTTTGCCTTAATGTATTCAGGTCTTCTTGGTAAGTATTCTATGTACTTAACTACTTTTTTGATGGATCTTTAAGTTTAGATTTATCCAAAACAGTAAGAGTAATTTTTTTTTTTGGTTTATTTCTATGCTAATGGTAAATTTCAAAATTTTTTAGATAACTTCTATTTTTTTTTTAATGATGATGATTTTCTATACATATAAACTTTTGAGAATCTAAGAGATTAAAGAATTACTATAACAACTTTAAGATTATGATTGAATTTTAAAAAGTCAATAAAATTGGTAATGTGATTAATATTTTGAAAATTAAAGTGAATGTGAGTACAAGGTAAGTTCAGCGATAGACTCTTCCATAACATGGTGATTTGGGAATTAACTAAAATTGAGTTTTATTATGAATTTCATGAGAATTTGCTTTTATTTTAGCAATTCCAAATTGACTAATTCTCAGTTTGACTATGAATCTCTTGAGAATTTTCTCTTATTTTAGAAATGCTCATTTTCTTCTTAAGATTTGTGAAAAAGGACAAATATTTTTTACTTTCTATATTATTATTGATAATTTCCTTATATTGATAGGGAGTATTTCCTTTAGTATTGATATTGAAAGTTATAAACTACTTACGAATCTATTATATCTTCATCAATCACTCTTTAGAGATAATGCAACCCAAATCCTCACATCTATATAAAATAAGATGACTAAGGACATTCTAAAAATGGAGTTTTTTCATCCCATATACAAATAAGCTCTCCATTGTCCATTTATCCTTTTATCAATGCTATAATTCTAATTTAGTTTGTTATATATATCAATTACAATATATTTTTATGAAGGAACTTCCTCCAGGTAGTTTTTGTAATATTTGAAAATATATGTAGTCTTCCTAGAATCAATAGTAGAAATATTGGAGGATTCTCACTTGCTTGTGAAGATCCTAATGTCTCATCTTCTAAAGAGAAATATTGTGAGCATAAACGGGAAGAGTTATAGCTATACTAGTGAGAATTATACCAACACAACCATAATCTACCAAATACTCTTCTAGCTTACCAATTTAGATGCCAAAAATGGTAGGGGTATGGTATACCTTTCTTAACTAAGATATTGTGTTTAATTACTTCTGACCAACCCTTATTGTTTGTAAAATTGGAAAGAAATTTCTCAAATAGACTTGTTGCAATAATCCTCAATTTGATAAGAATCAATATCTATTTCGACCTCTTTCACAAATTTGTCCTGGGAATGGTGTCATTTTTTTTAAATCAACAAAATAGAAAAATATATTAGTTTTATTATTGTGAAATGATTCTACAATGATACAATAATTAATAAGGTGGTCCATAATCGAATGATATTTCCTAAGCCTAGTGTGTTATTTAGCTCTTTTACCATGGCTCTTTAGCCATAGGCTAATCTTCTTTTTCAAAATAATTATGTAAATTTTGGCTAAAATGTGGCTAATAATAATGGTCCTATAATTATAGGGAATGGTTTTACCCCCCCTTTTAAAGAATGGGACCCATAGAATATATAACATCCTCTATAGGGGCATTCAAATTGGTCTCCATGGCATTAACCAATTCACATAGTTTTTTAGCATTGGAGTTTGGCCACTTGATTATGTCATTGCAAATTATAGGGTTTGGAGGACTATATAAGTGGACTAACTTGGTACCAAATAAATTCTAGGTGAGGTTGTTAGAATTTATTTTTATTGACTAGCTAAATCAAGGTCCTCTTGTAGCTAAATAGAGTTAGATTTGGAATCATTTCTTATAATAATAACATGGTTAGTGGTAGTTATATTATTAAAGCCTCCAAAGAAAAGGGATATGACTTTCATTCCTCACACTATGAATATTTTGTTCTAGGGTATTATAAGGGAAGTTTTTATCTAGATTTATTTTCTTATAAAGGGTGGATTTGGTAGGTGTTAAACAACAAATTATTATCTAAATATTGTTAGTGTTAATGTGTGATATTTCAATCAAAATGTACTGATTAATATGGTCTATCTTACAAAGTTCAGTGTGAGGAGAAAAATTATTTCTATATAGTAGGCTATTCCTCCAATCCCTTTTTTGAAAGGATTTCTTATTCGATACAAACCAAAAAATGTTCCATTAATGTTCCAAAATCCTATTTATTATTCTCATTTTTTATCTATCCCTAATAATAGTATTTTTATTTATAATGATTTCATAGTTTCCTTCCTTTATGGTTTCCTTTACTTTTTGTTCCTTTCGTAAGGAAACTTGGTAAATTGAAACAAGGTCCTCATTTATAAAGGTTTTTGTCCTTTTTAAACTTGGATATTTATTGAGTATTTCAAATTTATGGTCACTACAAGTCATTCTAACCCAGGTTAATCTATATATATGCCTAAATATATTACCCAACCTTCTTGCTTTTATGAGAGAGATTTTTTTAATTTGATAGTTTTTTTTTTTTTTAATTCTTCATTTGCTATTGTTAGTGTATCCCTTTTCTTTTTATCTTTTATACTAGTGATTATAAGATTCAAGGATATTTTATTCTTCTCATGGTCCAAATCAATTGTCTTGTTTGTTTCCTTTTTTATATGTTTCATTTCTAATTTAGTTTCCTTATCACTTACGGCGAAATTGTTATTTACTTTCTATTTTTAATTTTTAACAATCCTTAAAGAACAATTTTCTTTAGCCATTGATTGTTTCTAATTTTACATTTCTTATGGCATACCTTTATTTCTCTATAATTGAGTACTAAGACTTAATAACTTGTTTTTTAAAAAATTGAATTTGTTGTAAAACATTGCAACTAATTATATTTTATGTTTTGCTTCTCTTTTTTCTCTCCTTTTTTCTAAGGAATCAATATGATGAAGAAGACTTTAGGGTATCATTGTTATGCTTCACATTTGATAGGTTGAGGTTTTTACATATGTGGTGAAGTGCTCATAATTAAAAAAATGTAAGAAAATAAATAAAAGAAACGCATGCCCCTAGATTATGAGCAAGTAAATATACTTCTATAGAGTATATTTCCACACAATTCTTGTAGGTGTGTTGTTGTACATAAATTGTGAGTGTATTGTTGTAGAATATAGAGTAAATTTGTGGTTTTTTCATGTATAGTGAAGTTTTCATAATTAAAAGAAAAGGTAAAGAAGGAAAATAACCAAAACAAACATATGAACCCATATTATAAGTTGTTGGATATATTTTCATGGAGTATATTATTGGAGATATCTCATAGATATGTTGTTCTAGGGTCCTTTCCAATGTAACACCGTTGAACATGGAGTAAATATGTGACTAGATAAATGCTTATGGAACCTCAAATGCTCATCATAGATAAAAATTATTTTAGTAGAGATTACTTACAAGATCATCAGATTACTTTTGAGGTCTAAAATGGGCCTCCTAAGAAAAGTGTAAAACCAAAATCAACTTTATAAGAAAAAATAGGATTCAAGCTCATAATGTCAACCATGGGGGATGATTCCCCATTTTTGGGGTAAAAAGGTAAAAAGATTACAAAATAATAAAATAATAAAACTACTTTTTCAACTTCTATTTTTGACTTATCTCCCTAAGGGCTTACTCATATTTCGAGTGGGAGTACTCGTTGGATGAAAAATTTAATTCCTCATCTGAGGAGTACCCTTGTTGCTTCACCACACCCACAACACTACAGGGGTGGTTTGGTTAGCTCAACCTTGCTAGATGCCTCTGTAGGCCTTTCTTCAGCTGGTCATCGTGTTCTTTGATGATTTCTACCAAAACTGCTTACTTACAGAACTTCATGCAAAATTCTTAAAATTATTATTTTTGGTGCCTTTCAAGTTTGAGGTGATTTTCTATCCTTTTCTTGGCTAAAAAATTTTTCCCACTTCTTCTTTTTCCCTGGACTTTTGGTAGAAGATTCATGTCTTACGAATGGCTTCATCCATGGTTTTTGGATTTACAAATTCAATTCGCTCCTTCATATGGGTTGGCAGACTACTCAGGAATCTTTGAACCTTAGCCTTTTCATCTATGAGGTATGGAACATATCTTAACATAGAGGTGAACTTGGTAATATACTCCTCCATGGTCATCTGTCCCAGCTTCAAGTCATGTAATTCTTTATATTTCTCATCATAGAAACATTATGTTAAATACTTATCTTTAAAGTATTCCTGGAACGATTCCCATGTAACATCTTCATCCTCAATGCTGCGAACATTATTTACTTCTTCCCACCACGAAGTGGCTTTTTACCTTACCTAATATATGGCCAATATGGATTTTAGGTTGTTGCTTCACTCATACACTTGAAAATATTTATTCATATTTATCAACCAAGCCTCTGCCACTTCCTCATCTTCACCATCAAATGTTGGTGGTTTTATTTTTCAAAACTCACCCTAAAGCTCAACTTTTTATTTCTTAACTTCTTGCTGATCCGTGAAATTGCCATACTCTGCTTCATTGTAATTTTTGTTCTTGCTGATTCGTTGTGAAGGGTATCTTTCCACTCTATCAGTGGTGTGGTCCCTTGTTTTAAGCTCATTACCTCCTTGCATGTCTCTATTAGCATTGGGTTTCTCCATTCCCTAATTATGCTTGTATGAGAGGCTCTTGATTATCTTTTCTTGCTCTTGCATCAAGCACTCATTATCACTTCAAACACACACCATCTCTTCCTGTAGCTTCTGTACTTTTTTCAACAATAAGCTAGTTTGGTGCTGCTATTCCTCCAACAATTTACTTGTTTGCTGCTGCTGATCCACACTCAGCTGAACCCACATTTCAGGGCTCAGTTCTAGTCGTGTTGTTCCTCGGTGTTTTGGGGTGGTTGTTGTGTTGATCCCCTTCTCATGATGTTTCCTGTTATGCTTATGTTCTGTGCAACAGTATACAAACATCTTAAATCGTTAGTTGACCCTTAGGGTCCCAGTGTAGGAATGTTGCTGTGATACAACTTGTAACACTTAACATTACAACCATTAAAAAAAAAATTTATTTACCATATAGTTTAACATATTACACTTCTATGCAAAACATTTCGCTATGTATCAAACTTCACTTTACACATAAGCTTGTTCTTAAATTTGTGGTGGCAAGATAATCCATAACCCGAGATTTCAATGGTTTAACCATAGAATATATTTCTCACTTTAAGTTGGATTCTATGCAATTATTGATTTTAGATTTTTATCAAATCTAAGTTTAAAACTTTGGTCTCGGAAATAATATTAGTTGTCCACCATAATTAACAGATGCATTTGTTTTTCTTTAAGACTTATGTACGCATGAACTTATGATGTTCCAGCTACTTAATGTAATGCGAGTTGTTGTTTATGGGATCCATGTACAGGCCGCGTGCCCTCACGATCCATCCATCTGCTTCTCAATCGATGGTGGAAGAGGGTTGGTGGGAAGGGATTAGGTTATCCCTATTGATTTTCTATCTTTCGTCATTTCACTGGGTTTATGCATTAAGGTTGGCTCCGCCATGAGAAAATAGACTTGGAAAATTTGTCCTCAGATTTTTCCAGGTGAACCAGTGTAGCTTTTCGTTCCAACCATGCTTTGAATCATTTTAATTGGAAACCACTGGTTAAATTGGATTTTTTTTGGACTTCTGTGAGTTTAAGTATGTTTATCAATTCGCCTAGTGCAGAGAATTGGAAAATCTAGACTCTGATCCTCTCAGGTTTCCCGCACAACCTTCAGTTCCTCGTCTACGCCTCACCTCTCAGTCACAGGTAAGATTTTTTACCAAGGAGTTTTGATTTACTATCTCGGTTGTTCTTCTGCTTCTCTGGTTTAAACTTCAGATTTACTCGTCCTTAGCCTACGAATTTTGTTGTAACCCTAGTTTCTGTGGTTGTTTTTCTTCTAGACACAACCCATCACTTGGCATGCAAGTTTGCAAATTCTCTCGCTACAGGTGAATATGATTACAACTTACGCATTCTCATTGAAAGATTAAACTGAGTTTTTTCTTTTAATAATAAAAAAACCTTAATTTATATTTCATCTCTTTGGTTTTTACAGGTATGCTCTCGCCGAGTATGTTGTTGTGCATTTGGTGTAAAACGACCTCAGCTAAACATTATCCTTTGAATCTCTAGGTATTCTATGTCCACCATCTTTGGTCTGCAAGCTTGTCTACAGGATTCCACACTATGTCATTAGTATAATAATCTTCAGCATTTTTCTAGATCTTTTTCCGTTCATGCTTAGGTTTTCGATTAGCTCTTAAGAGCCTCAATCAACATTTTTATTTGAGCTCTTTGTAATAATATACCGTAAATTCATATTTTGTATTGGTACCAAATGGTCTACTTTCGCACCATACCTTCATAGTTTCGATAAGACATTATCCTATCTGTAATGGTATGTAATACGAATTTTGTGGTTTTTATGAATATAATCATCCGCGTTCAAGTTTCCTATCCATCTTGTTCTATTTCTTCTTGCAATAGTTATTTTATCTTTTTGGAAAAATAGTTTCTATTATGTATAGCTTCTCCATATTTTTATGATTCTCTCTTTCCTAGAAAATCTATTGTATATATATGAATAATGTTCATCGGTTTATGTATTGGACACCGAGCCCTTGTCATATTCGATAAATTGTAGTTCTTCAATTAAATTCAATTGTTTTTGAACTTGCATGATTAATAGAAAGAATATTTAGATTTGGTAACAAAAATTCCTTTACCCCTGTACAATTATTTCAGTTCTTATATCATTCAAATTTATCATAGCAGAGTTTACATTCAGATATCTTAGGTGATCGGATCACCTTATAACTCTGTCTGTGTATGCTTGAACCAGGTGAACAATGTGTTCTACATTGAGGCTCCACCTCGTACCTAGAACCAATAGTTCACCCTCCCCGGTTTTAGTTTTTCCAGACTTACTTCTGAGTTTCGACAATCTTTATCAAATTTTACTGTCTTTTCTTGTTTTCATTTTTTCTACATGATCTTAATCTTTACAGTGAGATTTTTCTACTGTGTTACTAATTTAGTAATATTTGTTTTCTGTTAGAAATACACACTCTTAATCTAGTTTCCACTGTACATACAATACACATTTTTTTGTGAATTAAATTGTGACATTTTCCATTTTTCATTATCAATAATTTACTGAGTCCATTATACCTTATAATATCTAAAATTAGTTCACAGAGCTCAAAGATAACTTGTGATGTACATAATGAAATATTAATAATAATGAATAGTCTCATCCTTTTCCAACGCATGTCTATCTTATGATTATTGTTTCTATCACAAGTAGACAAACACGTGTATAACCTAGTTAATGGCATTACTGTTCTTAAATCACTGAACTTGCACAGATACTTATCTGATTATCCAATTTGTAGTTCTGGTCCTCCCAACCTCAAGAGAGGTGATTATGTCTTGCTCTTGCCCCCGTGCTCCACCCTTGAAAGGTATGGGTTGACAAAAGTTTTTTTTTTTTTTGTGACCTCAAGACTCCTGGTCCAGTCAGTACCAAAAAATTTATCAGGATCACTGAGTGATTTCCACTAGTCTCTAGTAGCTCAGGAAAAAATATCCACTCTCTCCTTAGTCCCTGAACAGAACCCCCATTCCTCATTGGGATAAGTCTCTTATCCCCAGAGGAGCAGGTAACTGTTCAAACTGTCCAACCACCTTTCAGGTCTTGGAAAACATTTACCGTCAACCTTTTTACTTTTTACGGAACCATTTTCCATAACTAATTTTATTTTTGAGAATTAACAATAAAGAAAACAACTTTTATAGAAAAAACATTAAGTGTCTTAGTCTTTTCTTAAAAAAATAATAAAATGTCATTTAACTAATTAACAACTAGCTAACACTAAATGTAGTTGTCACACTTATGATTTTTTTTTATATCCGTCTCTTTGACATTTTTCAAAATTATTTGAAAGTTAATCTTAATGTGTTTGGTTTAGAATAAATTTTATTTTACTGGTAAAGTGGAAAAATTGTAAATGGATGTCAAATTTAACTCCACCTCATTCAATTCTCCGCCGAAATCACAGTGATATATGAAAATGTAGTTCTGCCAAACTTACAAAAAACATGTTAAAATTATTTGTATTATTTTTATAAATTTGTATTTTTATTTTTTTGAAATATTATTTAATAATAAAAAAATTAATGTAATAAAATGATTTTATAATAAATAAAAAATTATAATATAATTTTATTATAAATAATATTTGAAAAAAATAAAAAATGTAATTTATAAAAATAATGCAAATAATTTTTACATGTAAAATTTTATTATAATTATTATTTTAAACTTTTATTAAAATATTCTTACGGAAGTCAATGGATTTAGAGGAACAATTATTCATGAATATGAAAACCTTTTCAAAAGTGTTCAGCTTTTGTGGAAGATACGTGAATTCTTAATTCTCAAGATTGCTATAAACACCAAGTGTCACATAAAGTGAGTGTGATGAAGTGAGTATCTGGAGGGCATAGCAGCCGAGAAGAAACCATTTCTTATATGAGAGGTAGTTTATTTCGTTGAGCTCAACCCTTAGTCATCTCTATGATCTAATCACTTTAATATGTGAAATATAGTAGGATCATTGAACGAGAGTCTTATGTGGGATTCATAGGGGAATTTTACAAATATGAAGGAGAAAATAATTTTTATATTCATATTGTATTATTTCATTTCACAACCTTACTGAATGCATCATTGAAGCAAAATTTTGATTCTTAATGTTTCACTCAAACAAAATTTTGTTGAAGGTTTTTTAAACACAAGTTCGAGTGCCAAATTTACTAATTGATATTGGAGTGGATTTTTTTTTAATCTTTATAAAGGCTGTGTAAGAAGGTTTTCCTTGTCTAAATTAATTAAATATTGATAGATCACTTAATGACTTTATTTTTCTAATGAGTATGGGAGTGCAAGGTCCGGTCTAGAGTTTGGAATTAGCATGAAGGTTTTTAGGGAAAAACATCATTTTAGAAGAGTTTTTTTTCGTATCAATAATAACTATATCACTATCATTAAATGTATATATAATAATATATATAGAAAGAACAATAAAAACATTAGCATTTGAGGGAGGGATGTTAATTTGGTGGTAGAGGAAAACCTTGTATTGAAGTAGGTTTAAGAGACACGAAAATTGAGCCTCATAGGTAGCTTTCCCTGGAATCGATGCTGAAAAATGAAAATTGGATTTTTATTCGAAGGGTATGAGGTAAAATACTTGATTATTTCACTGTAAATTTTCATTATATGTGCAGTGCATGGTTGTGGTTTTATTTCAATGTAGAGGCTAATGATATTTTGATATTGAATATGAAATCATTTTTGGTGTTTAAAAATGGAATTGAGGTTGTCTCAACTGTTTTAGGAATTGTTTTGGGTTAATTTTCTAGGATTTCCTCTCAAATTATGGTTATTTGAAGTTCCCAAATGAATATTTCATAGTTGGATTTTTTTTTTAGGTTACATGATAATTTCGTCAAAATCCTTTCTAAATGAGTGGTACAAATTTTAGCTAATGTGGAAATCAATTAAGGCATAACTATGCCAATTAATATATATATATATATATATATATATATATATATATATATATATTTAGGAATTATATCTAAGCTGTAGATTATGATAGGCTTCCTTTATATTGTCGAAAGTACCACTTACAGGGTCATTTGGTAGATAATTTTTGATCCAGGTGAATTGATTGAGCAGATGATGTGAGAGTCTTAACGAGAGCATGCTGATGTGATGGGATGGTCACATGGTAATTCGTGGAGGAATTTTTAAATATTTTTTAAGAAATTATAAATATTTACGTTAAGAATTGAGTTTTGATTTTTAGAATAATTTGGATAAGTTATTTCCTATGTAAATATAATTTTTTTTAGTTTCCTTTATTTTTTTATAGAATGGGAAAAAATTCCCCTTTGGGACTCTTGGTTGTCATGATTGGTTTCTTTTGGGAAATGATAAGAAAATAGTGTTTGGAGAGAAGACCAGTAGAGGAAAAATGAAGAAGAGGAGAAGCTCCCAAGAGAGAAAAGTTTCTAAGACTACGTGTTTAGTTTCTAAATGTATGTTTGGCCTAAAAATTTCATTACTTGTTAAAACGAAGCATATATAATTGGATGAGGTGATGAAAAGAGTGGAAGGTGAGAGAAAATATCTCTCATGGGATTTATCAAAACAAATCCATATGCTTGAGTTGACTCCACATGTTAATGTTGCATGAAATGTTGTTCAATTTGATGTTAAATACAAGCTATGCATGGAGTAGTCGATGTCATTTATAGCTGGGGTAACCAAAATAAATCAAGAGGTATCAAAGACACATAAATATTTTAGCTTTATAACTCAGGAGAAATATACATGAAGCTATTGGAGGAAGTAGAGTTTAGTATAGATTGAGGTGAATATTTTCTTTCAAATTAAATTGAATTTTGGTTTTCTGATTGTGACTTGTTGTGCATACATGGTGGAGGATATCTACCTTGCATTAGAAAAAGTTGATTGAGAAATAAAGCAAGAGTAAGAATGGTGTTGATTGAAATAACAAGAACCTCTTCAAAACCAAGGGGATGAGAAAAACAGTTGTGTGGTCAAGTGAAGATTGAGCAAGGAGGTAATAGTCATTTTTATAGTTATTTTTGGATTAATTGCTAACTATAGGTAGCAATGATAAATGTTTACAATTGAGTATAATGGCTAGGAACATTGTAGTAGAATGTGAGGGAGAAAAAAAAAGTTCTGAAAGCAAGAAGGTGGGTAAATTGCATGCATAATCCAGAAGAGAAGAGAATTCTCATATGAGGATTATAGAGGAAGGAGTAAGCAGAAATACTAGGAGAAAACTAGGCATGGAAGGGTGTAGTATGGTATTTACAAACAAGTTGATGGAGTCATCTTGGTACAGTAGCTTCTGTGTAGTTCACATTGGGCATGTAGAAGCTCATGGAAGAAGGATATTTGTGACTAATGAAATTCATAGTAAAGGTTCGAAGAGAAGCCATAGTAGGTAAAGTTAGGAAAAACTTGATAGAGAATTTTCTAAAATCAAAATACAACTAGAGACGATGAGAGGACTTCAACAGAAACATGAGCAAGACCAATGTTATCGATGGAAAGTTTGGAGGAAAGTAAAATGGAATTTGTTGCAGGTGAAGTAAGATAGAGATGAAAGTATCAGTTCATGCAGAAAATCAATGAGTTAGAACAAAATATAGATTATCAATTGGAGGAAAAGCTCAAAGTAGTTGAGTTGCAGTAAAGGAAATTTTTTGAAGAAGTTACTTGTGAACTTGAACATGGAGTAAACCTTGAAGAGAGGGAGAATGATAATTTTGAAACGAGACTACCTGAAAGTCTCATTGGCCATTTTTAAAATGAAGGCCAAAGTGAAGAAAATGTTGATGAGAGAATAACTGAGAGTCTCACAAGTTTTGAGTACAATCAACATATGATGGTTTAGGTGTTAATGGCAGATAGAAGCCATTATTATTTTGACAATTGGTGTATGAAGGTAGGAGTTGTTCTAGATGAAGTACATAACATTGATTTTTTCTTTGTAGAGAGGAGAAACAATAACTACGTGTTGTTATAAAAGTTGGAAGGAAGACACAATATACTCAAGATGAAGTCTATGTGCCATGACCAAATAAAACCATAGAAGAAAAACATAAGGGTGATGAACAGATTTGTGTGGATGTTAATGAGGATTTTTCAATATTGGATAAAGAAAATGGAAATTTTATGGGTGTCCTGGAATCTTTAGTGTTGCATGAATAAAGGATTCTTGGAGAATGTGAGAAAGAGAAAATGTACATTTGTACACTGCAACAAGGATCCATCCTTGGAAAGGATGACAGTGATGAAGCATATGTTGATGACATGCTCAATAGGAGTCTCACATATCATTTCGAGAATGGAGATCAACATGGAGAAAGGGTTTGAGAAGCATGAAATGAGGTTGCAAAGCCTTATGATTTTAAAACTAATAATTTGTGTGTGAATGCACGTTTAGTAAATAATTATGGAAAATATTTGGAGATTGTTACAAATATGAAGAATAATAGACAAAATTTGAATTTTTTTATAACTGGAGAAGCTGAAGAAATTCCTACACAATGTAATGGAGCTGAACAAGATGATAATTTGGAGATGAGGAAGGACAAATAGATCCTGGTTTATATTCTAGAGAAATAAAAAGTACTTGTAATGTTTCAAGCTGAACAATAGTTATTTCAGAAGTTACTGGAAGAGGATACACATGGAGAAGAGATTTTATAGATGTAATAACATATATATGTATACTACACCTGAAGAAATTGAGGCAGAATGTGATGAACAATTCCCTTCTCTCAATACAATTTTTTAAATTGAATTTTTAGAAAAGTGGCTATCAGGAAATATAGAATATGGGAGCAATAGAAATTCTACATATTTGTGTGAGAAGAAGGAAGACATGCAACATATACATGAAAAGAAAAAAAAATTCAGCAAGGGTAAACTGATATATTTTCTAAAGGGTACCAGGAGGAAATACATACAAGTGTCTTAAACAACTATGGAGGAATGAAAGGAAAATTTTCCATGAAGGAAACAAAACAACTAGTAGAGGGAAATAAGTGTAAACCCCAACAAAGATATATCATCTTCAAGGAAGATCAAGGAATAGAGGAGTTAGCTTCAACCAAGAGGATCTTAGTAAGGGATGACAGTGATAAAGTTCCACAAGGAAGTAGTGATTTGAGTCAGCCCAACGATAATATGGTCATTAAGATTGAAAAAGTAAGGAAGCTGATGTTGAAGAATCCTCAATAGAAAATGTATGGAGAGAATATGAAAATAAACAATAACATGTTTCAAATGGTAGAGAAAGGTGTCATCAAAAAATAAGGAGGAAGACTACAATAAAAGAAAATAGTGGAACAACAACATTACAAGGAGATGGACTAGGTACAACATAAAGCTTGGAATAAAGGAAGTTTCACTTCATAAACACATGGTTAGGATACCATGAATATTTTTCACCTTGCGAGTCTCATCCATGTGCATATACCTAGCACAAGATGTTAGATTTTGAACAAGGGCATGCCAATGTGATCGGATGGTCACATGGTAATGCTAGGAGGAATTTTAAATTGTTTTGTAAGAGATTGTAAATATTTAAATTAGGAAGTGAGTTTCAATTTTTAGAATAAGTTGGAGAAGTTATTTTCTAATGTAAATATGGTTGTTTTTAGTTTCCCTCATTTTGTGGACAAGGGGAAACTATTCACCTTTTTTACTCTTATTTTTCATGATATGTTTCTTTTGGGAAACAATTAAAAAAGAGTGTTTGGAGAGAAGACTAGGAGAGGAAAAAAGAAAAAGAGGAGAATCTCCATAAAGTGGAGAAGAGAGAGGGATAAAAGAGAGGAATTTGTTGTTTCTCTATGCAACTATAGTCCTGAGGTTGCAAATTGTTTTACTTTCCAATTTGTGTGAACCGAAAAGTGTTTTATGTGTGAATGGAGAACTTATATGGAAAATGGGACAATAAGTTGTTGTCGTTTGGTTGAATAAAAACCCCAATGTTAAAGAAAATCTATTTATTTTTATAAACTTTTTCCAAATTGTAATTTTATTTGTGCATTTTGTTTACCTTTAAATTTATGCACTTGTTTAGTCGGTTTTCATTAGAAATATACGGTTTGAAGCTTCCATTGTCATGTTGTTTTGATTTTCGCTTTTATTATTGTTGTAACAACATTAAATATCAAGCAGGAAAGAGTCTGTACATTATGGTTTAGTGAGGGTATGGGTTCTGTGTTGCGAATCCCATCAGAAAAATTACAGAACTCTATTTTTGGTTTTTTGTTGGATACAATCCAAACACCTTTTTGATGAGTTGATGAATTTAAGGCAAGTTGTTTGTAGCGTTAAGAAGCAATTCAAGGCCATGGAAAATCAATTCCGGAGGGATCCAAGTTGTTTCACCTTCAAAAAACCACATTACATTTTTTTAAGGGGAATTACAAAACAATTTCGCAGCACCTACAATATTTTAACAAGTGATATGAAATAATTTCGTAGTGACTGTGCAGAAATTTTTGGAGGAATACATGTTCGGTTTCTAAATGTCCATTTGGATTTCCCATTGCACTATTTGTTAATTTGAAGAGGATGTAATTAGATGAGGTGAGGAGAAGAGTGGAAAGTGAGAGAAAATATCTTTCATGGAACTTATCAAAACAAATCCATATTTTTGAGTTGACTTTATACATTAATGTTTCATCAAATATTGTTGAATTTGGTGTTAAATACGAAGTTGTGTGGAATATCCCGGGTTATTGGAATTCGGGGTAACCATAATGTATCAATTTTTCTATAAAGTTAATTAGGATGTAATGGAGGAAAAATAATTTGGGGTCTCAAATCGAATGACCATTTTTTTGTCTATTATATGAATCCTCATATGACTAGCAAGTTTTAACATGTGGCTTGAGTATGTGTGAATTAGCAACATATAAGCCCTTAAAATCTAGCTTTGATCACACCAACCCTTAACATGACTATATTTTTTCTCACAGAGTTTTGAACCAATGACCTTTACATGATAGAGTACCTTAATAGAATACCATATCACCATCTCCTCTACACCCGTGGGAAATATAATTATCAATTATCATTGATATGGGTTAGATTTTTTTGGGGATAGGGAATACCCATAATTTTTAGTGAAGAGGTTATTTGTAAGTTATGGTGAATAAATGGCACCTCTAATAATACAGGCTTTTTTATGAAAGATTTAAAAACATGCAAATTATTTAAAATCCATGCAATGCCTCGATTTCTCAAGAAGAAGAAATGGTTACTTCAAGATTACTTTTTTTAATCAAAATGTAAATAAAATTCTTTTAGAGATAGTTAACAAGGATGAGTTACTTTCTTATTTAAGGTTTCTTGGATTATTAGATTGTTGTAATAGATATTCCAAATTTATCCCATTCATTTTGATTTAGAATTGATGTTTCGAATCATCCACTATAGTTCATTATCGAGATAAAAGTATATATGTGTGGAAAACCGATCTACCTTAGGCTTTAATATTTATAGAAATTTATTTTAGGGTTGTGTTAAATGAGCCCACGAGAAAGTTTTTTTAAGGACAGAAGCATTTCAAAATTTTATATTAAATTAGTATATTTACTATATTTTAATCAAAGGGATTAATAAATTTTAATTCAAAATGAAATAATTTATTTTGAAATGTTCTTTAATTTTTATATTTATTTTTTTAATTAATTATAATGTTAAAAGAAATTTTGAAATATTTAATTTTGTTTTATTATATTTATTATTAATTTATATCATAGGATTGTTTAATTATTTTGAAAATTAATGACAATAAATTACTCATTATTTTTATTGTATTTTCATTAATTAATTTTAAATGTTTTAATATATTCTTTTGTGAGTTGTTGTTTTGTTATAAACGTAATAGGATATTTAAATATTGAAAGGATTTTATGATGGGTTAAATGATTTTATTAACTATTACAAAACTTAAAAATTCAATAGTTAAATCATTTTATTTACCAATTTAAAATGATAAAAGGGTCAAGACCTTTCAAGATTCACATTAAATATTTACCTTTGATTTTTTGATCTCATATAGTAGTACTTAATAATGGTGGATAATAAGCCTAAAACTATTGCAAGGTTGTGAGGGTCACACAATTGACATTTTGTTTCTTTATTCCCATTAAAACTAGTTCCATTCCCTATGTTTATTTTAGCTCAATTTCTTTTTCTAACTATATATACGAAATAATGAAAAAAAGAGAGAATATACCAGCCTAAAAATACCCCTTGCATCCATCCCTTTTCGAAATTTGGTTTCAATAATCGATGATGAATTTATAGGGCTAATGGGATGGCACATGAAAGCCCACATACAATTAAAACAAAGAACTTACCATTTATGATTGTCAAATGAGATTTGATAAATGCCTATAATAGAGTTATTAATTTCTAATTAACATTACTGTTAGTTGATAGTTATTTTAGTATGTTAATGTTATGAAACCAACTCCAAAAATAGATGAAAAGAGAGATCAACGCCTTAGAAATAAGCCACTATGAGGGGGAACCTCCTTTATATTACATAAATGAACAGATATTGGATGATACAAATGACAAAACCTCTTTCTATATATAGGAGTCCATGGGGTTACAATATAATCCTAGCCAACCTAACAATAATAATGTAAGGGCACAATAATAACAATATTGGGGTTACAGGGGTACAACAATAACAATAAGGGGGTTACACTAACAAAAATAATGGAGTACACTAGTAATATAGGGACCTAACATGCCCCTCTCCTTAAAAAAAGTGTTGCCCTCAATGCTTGAGTAGATTTGGATTCTTCTGTATAAAATTCTCATCCTCCCATGTAAAATCTTAAGTGGGTAAGTTCTTCCACTTGATGAGATACTCAAAATTGATTGATTTTGTAGGTGTCGAGTTCTTGTTTTCATGACTGGTTCAAGTTCCAATATGATTTTTGCTTCCTCATGAAGTTCTGAGATATTGTTTGAAATGGAATTTTGTCACCTTTAACCATCTTTAAGCATGAAACATGGAAAACTGGATGGATTCACGAAGAAGCAGGAAGCTCCAATTTGTATGCAATAGTACCAATCTTTTGCAACACCTTGTAAGGACCATAGTACTTTGGCGATAATTTATTATATTTCTTAGCTTGATTGAGGGACATTTGTTTGTATGGTTGTAGCCTTAAAATTAGCCAGCCTCCTACATCAAAAATTCTCTCACAGTGATGTTGATATGCCTGTTGTTTCATTTGATTTTGTGCCAAATTTAGGTTATCCTTTAAGAGTTGGAGAACTTCTTGTTGATGATCGATGTGATCCTCCACTGCTTGAACCTTAGATTTTTCTCTTCATGATGATGTGATGGAGGGTGGATGATATACATAAAGTGCATAAATGGTGTCATTTTCACTACAGTATGGAAGGAAGTGTTATACCATGATTCAGTGAGAGGTAACCACTTGACCCATTGTGTTTTCTTATCAGATACAAAACAATGACGGTATCCTTCCAAGAATTTATTAACTATCTCAGTTTGACCATTAGATTGAGGATGATAAGATGAGCTATGTGCTAGTTGAGTACCCAAACAAGAAAATAATTTTGTCCAAAAATTTCCGGTAAAAATGGGATCTCTCTCATTTACAATAATATTTGGGTTCCCGTGTATCATTTGAATTGTTTCCATAAATGTATTAGAAATTGTACTTTCTTTAAATGGATGAGATAATGCACAAAAATGTGCATACTTAGTAATTCTATCAACTACCACCATGATGACAGTATTTCCTTTGGACTTAGGTAAACCTGTGATAAAATACATTGAAATATCCTCCCAACGTTGACATGGAATGTATAAAGGTTGTAGAAGACATGGTGTCTTTATTGCTCAACTTTATTTTTCTGGCAAACCAAGTATTCCGCCAAAAATTTTTAGATCTCATATTTAAGGCCATCTCAAAAAAAAAATTCTTCACCCTGTGGTTAGTTTTTAAAAATCCCGAGTGTCCTCCTATAGGAGAAGTGTGAAATTCTAAAAGAATCTTTTGTTTTAGTTTGGAATTATTACAAATATGTAAACGATCTTTGTACCATAAGGAATAATTTTTCCAACTAAATGTATCAGATGTACTAGGATATTGTTGCAAATTTTGAATGAGTGTCCACACTTATTCGTCCTTCTTCCATTCATCCGTTGCTTCAGTTGTCTAATCTGGTTGGATAATAGAAATGTCACAAAGAAATGCTTTCGCCTCTTCATCCTTCCTTGAGAGTGCATCTGCAACAACATTTAGCTTCCCTTTTTTGTAGATGATTTCAAAGTCATAACCCAAAATATTTGTGACTCATTTTTTCTACTCTTTTGAAGATATTCTTTGTTCCAAATAGTGTTTAAAACTATCATGATCAGTTTTTACCTTGAATTGTCTTCCCATTAGGTAAGGTCAACATTTCTTTAGTGCATGTAGTATTGCTAAAATTTCCTTCTCAAAAATAGCTTTCTGTAAATAATTTCCTTTGATTGGACGACTTTCAAAAGAAATGGGTCTTCCTTCTTGCATTAAAACATCACCAATTCCGTTTCCTGAGGCATCACATTCCAAAATAAAGGTTTTTATGGAGTTTGGCATAGGTAAGACTAGTTCTAGGCACATTTCCACTTTAAGATGTTTAAAGGCCTTAGTTTCTTCAGGAGTCCATGAAAATATGTCTTTAATAATTAATGATGTTAGAGGTATTTCTATTCTCCCATAATTCTGAACAAACTTGTGATAATACCCTGTTAACCCGAGAATTCCTCGCAAGTTCTTTATGGTTGTGGAGAATCTATATTTCTTAATGGCTTTAATTTTATTAGGGTCTACCTTAACACCCTCCTGAGATACAATATGACCGATATATTCCACCTCTTGTACTCCAAAGAAACATTTGGATGTTTTTGCATATAACTATTTCTCCTCCAATAGTTTGAGCACCCTGTCAACATTTTTAATATGATCCTTCCAAGACGTGATATAGATTTGTATATCATCAAAAAGTGTTAGAAATTTTTTTCTAAGGAAGGATTTGAAAATGGAATTCATCAATCCTTGAAATGTAGAAGGTGCATTGGTAAGGCCAAAAGGCATGACCAAAAACTCATAATGACCCTCATGAGCTCGAAATTCTATTCTTGGAATATCTTCAATCTTCATTTCAATTTTATGATATCTTGAACGAAGATCCAAGTTGGTAAAATAAATTGCTCCACGTAATTCATCCGATAATTCATCAATTACAGGAATGAGAAATCTATCTCTAATAGTGAGCTTATTGAGCTCCCTATAATCCAGACATGTGTGCCATGATCCATCCTTATTGTGCACCAATACTACAGGAGTAGAGAAAGAACTTTGACTAGGTTGAATACTACCAGCCTCTAACATTTCTGCAATCATACGTTCAATTTCTCTCTTTTGGACATAAGGATATATGTAAGGCCTAATGTTTGGAGGAACACTTCCTAGAATCAAATGAATAACATAATCATGATCACGAATAGGTGGGAGTCCTTTGGGAGTTTCACACACCTTGCAATGATTGTCCAAGACTTTTTGAAGATCTAGAGAAATAGATGATTTTGATGTTGGAAATTCTAGTTAGCATAATTGTGCAATTACAACTTGTTGTTCTTTCTTAAGAAGCTTTGTCATGACATGAGAGATTATTATCTTTCTCGGATTCCCTGTGATACCCCGTAATTCGAATGACTTTCCTTCCGAAAAAAAATTCAAGAAAACTTATAGAAAATTAAAAGCTAATGTACCAAAATATTGTAACAATTGTACTCCTACTACAACATCAACACCTCCCATTGGAATGAAAATCATTGGACTATTCAATACATATTCCCCCATTGTTAGCTTGATATTATGGAATTTTCTAGAGAAATTTATAGTTCCTCCATTTGCAACCATCACTTGACATTTTGGTGATGGGTATAGAAAGCAATTCAATTCCTTGGCTACCTTAAAATGAATAAACTTATGGGTACTATCTGAATCAATCAAAACTATTACCTTTTTCTTCTTTATATGTCCTTGTATTTTGAGAGTTTGATGAGTGGTAATTCCTTCCAATGCATTGCATGATATGGTTGGACTCATTTATTCTTCTTCTAGGGTTGGTTCCTGGTGTATATCCTCTTCTTTTGAATTTTCTTCTTCATTTTCTTCCTCCTCTTTACAATCTATGTAAAATAATTTCTTCTGAGCACACTTATGACCTTTAGTGTATTTTCTATCACAACTATAGCAATGCCATTTTGCTCTCTTTTCTTCCAATTGTTGTGGTGTCAACCTTGTAGGTTGTGGAATTCTAGGAGTAGCAACACTTCCATCTTTATAGATGTGAGTGGTAGCCTTCCTTTTCGCCATAATTTTACGTTTAATTTTTATTGCCACCTTGAATGCCTTCTCCAATGAATCAGGTTCCCAAAGGCAAACCTCATTTTAGATGTTATCCTTTAAAGTCCCTATGAAGACATCAACATTTTGTTCCTATAGAATATCAGTTACCATTATATTCAATTTTTGGAAGCCCTCAATGTGCTCCACCACTGAACCCTTTTGTTTTAGATTTATCAATTGGCTAAAGAAGTTGTTGCTCTTTGTATCCTCATAATGTGCTACCATTTTCTCCATAAAAAATGACTAAGTGAAATTTTTTTTAGGGGAGTAAAACCATCGATACCATACAAATGCATTTTTTTCTAAATTTAATGTTGCAATTTGTACCTTTTGTGCGTTTTGTACATTGTTGATATCAAAATATTGCTCCATCTAGAATATCCATGTTACAGGATCCTTGCCATCGAAGTTCCTCATATCCATTTTTGGAATATGGTGGTTCTTCCATCCAACATTAGAGTTTATGAAATCATGATTAACATTTATTTATTTTTCATCATGAGTTTCCTCTACTATATTTTCGCCATTAGGAAACATTTATTGTATCAAAATTTTCAAACCTTCCATGTCTTATTTTACATCATTCTTCATGCTTTCCATGTTTTCTTTTCTTTTTTCATCGATCTTAGCTTCCATGTCAGGCATCCTAGCTTCCATACCAACTTCCATGGAATCCATATTAGCTTCCATGCCTTTCTCTAAACCATCCATCTTAGCTTCCATGCCTTTCTTCAAAACTTCCATTTCATTTTTTTTTTTCTATTTGCGAGAACAAAATTTGGTGAAATTTCTCTTGTAATTTTGATATGTCATGTTGCATGTCTTTGTCTACATGAGTCATAGTAGATCCTTTAGAAGGCTTAAGGGGCATTGAATTATTTTTAGGGGGCATTTTTCTAACCTTATACTGATATCTATTCTACAATATGCCCTTGGAATCAATTCAAACTGATTTTTCAAACAAGAATTAAAAATTTCAAAGAAAAAAATACAGACCTTTTTCTTGCTTTTGAGGAGCTCAATATTGAAACTGAATTATCTATGTGATTTCAGATCTTCAATATCTTAAATTACATCTTGTATTATCCCTATAAATCTTATTTCGAATGCCACATAAATGAACAATTCTTGGATGATACAAACGACAAAACCTCCTTCTATATATAAGAGTCCATGGGGTCACGATAAAATCCTAGCCGAGCTAACAATAGTAATGTAAGGTCACAATAATAACAATATTGGGGTTATATGGGTACAACAATAACAATAAGGGGGTTACACTAACAATAATAAGGCATTACACTAGTAATATAGGGACCTAGCAGTTAATTTTAAATTGAACCATGTGATGCATTCCTTAACATCATTTGTTGTATATTTCACTCAATAACTTACAATATTTTTTTATCCCAAGGTGAGCATTCAGATAAGGTTTCAATTTGTCTCCTATAATTTTTTTTCCTAGAAAATGTTTTGAAAATAACGATCTGGAAAATAAAAATAGGGAGAAATAAAGGGGTGTGAAATATCTCTATTTTGATACCTCACTCATATACTATTTTTAAATGATGTATTTATATGTTGTAAAGACTCCTTAAGATATACACTTGGATGAAAATAAAAATTAGATGAAAAGAAAAACTTAAGACTATAATATTCCTACAAGAATGGAATTAAATACAAAAAAAGTGCAATTATATCCAGAGGAAAGAGAAGTTCAGCAAATTTTCCCTTTATTAAAAGTTTATTTCCAATAAATAATAAATTATTTAATATTATTTATAAACCTAATGATTATTTTGTTAAGGATTAAATTTGGTTCTTTTTAATATAATGAATATGATAAATATATTGTGTAATATAGGGATCCCATGTGCATGCATGCTGACTCTTCTAAAATTGATTTTATAAGGAATCCCTGCTAATTGGCATTCACCATCTTAAATTTATGCATGAATTCTTGAGAAGGTTATAAGGAAATGTTTCAAATTTTTGTAACTAAAAAGATATTATGTTATACATTTCCTCAAATGGATTCATCTTTCAAAACAGAAAAGGATGGGATTGAGGTTTAAGAACATTTATTATTTTGGAAATTCCATAGATATGAAGAGTCAATGGAGCACATTTTTAGAAGATAGTTTGTGGAAATAGTTTACAATCCAAAGTATATTGAACCAATCTAATTTAGTGGACTGGATGTGGAGTCTTAACAAAACCAATAAATATTTTTCAATAATTTGAAAATAACAAGTGTTGGAATTTCATTCATGGTAATTGACTTAGTTGGACATTTATGTCATAAATTCTAAACTTAGTGCTAACCTAAGGGTAAGATGCGGGAACTATTTTATACTTACAAAAGAGTTGATATATGTTCTCCACGGTGCACACCTCTATACCATTTCTGAATTGGTAGACCCTAAAACCTCTTATGATTATGTCGTTAAGGCTAGATAAATGGTAAATTCTAAGAATAAGAAGGGACATATGGATATTAGTAGACCAAATATGTAATAAATATGATGAAAAGTCATGTTAGGCTTAGAAAGGATGAGAATAAACTAATTAAGGCTATATATAAAATTATATACATGTACATTATGAGAATGGATCAAAGGACAAAGTCTATAATAAATAACCAAGGGAATCCCATCTACTGATGAAAACCCTTAAAATATCAAATATTAATGAATATTTGTAGCTTTTTTCTTGTTATTGTTGAATGGCATACTTTTGACTTTATTCTAGAATGAATGATCAAAGTGACTATGCCTTGTTTCTTATTTTGGAATGGAAATTCATGGATTGATAGACCTAGAACTCAACTCTAGTTGATTGGATAGTGTGAGTCATTTTTTGAACTATCAATTTATTTTAGTCAAAAAAAATTGAATCCTCTGATATGGGAGTGATCAAGATCTGATAATTTCTACCAAGGAGAAGTATGCATGGGATTTCTATATATATATGTTGTGTGTATTATGAAGTGACCATAAGCCATTTTTTTATAAAATTCCTTACAATAGAATGGTTATTTAGATGTTAATACTATACCAAAATATTTTATGGCAATGTTATTAGATATAATATTATTTTAGGATTTGATTTAATAAAAATAAAAAAAATTTCCATTTAAGACTTTACCTATAATTATTACATTGGAAACTATTTTCTAGAGAAATTGTTGTTTATAATGACTATTGAATTATTAAAGAAGTTTGAAAAGGTTAAAACCAGCCTAGATCCATCTTAAATATAGATCTATCAAGTGCCGAGAGGGATAAAATCTCTTGAGATGCAAAACTCTTTTTTGAGTGCAAAACTTGAGGAAAGCTTTTCACCTGGAGAGATTTGATCCCTCTTGGCGCTTGATAGATATATAGTTAAGATGGATCTAGGCTAGTTTCAGTCGTGTGCGGCCTAGGAAAATCTATCGATAATATGAGGAACATATGATTAATTTCATCAATTAATATGTAAATAAATATAATATTAATATAACCATTTTGAATATATTTTTTTATGTTCCTTCAAATTTCTTGACACATAAGCCACTACCTTCCCTTCCTGAGATAAAACTGCCCCAACTCCCTCTTTAGAAGCATCTGTACAAACTTCAAATTCTTTATTGGGATCAGCTACCCTCAATACTAGTACAATGGTCAATAGTTGTTTTAACCTCTCAAAACTATTCTGACACTCAACAGTCCACTTAAAGACTTTTCCTTTTATTTGCAAGGAGGAAATTGGAAAAGCAATTCTAGAAAATCCTTCAATAAATCTTCAATAGTACCCAACCAATCCCATAAAGGATTGAATATCTTCTACATTCTGGGGTACCCTCCATCCCATAATTGTTTTGATTTTCTCTAGATCAACAAATATCTCTTCTGCTGAAATAATGTGGCCTAAGTACTGAATTTCAGTTTTGAAGAAATCACATTTGTTGATCTTAGCATACAGCTGGTGTTTTCTTAACATTTCTAGCACAATTCTTAGATGTTCTTTATGTTCTACTTGATTCTTAGAATAAATTAAAATATCATCAATGAATATAAGTAAAAAATTATCCAGGAAAGGATGGAATATATCATGCATTAACCTCATAAGGGTCACTGGTGCATTGGCTAACCCAAAGGGTAACACCACAAATTCATAATGCTCATAACTAGTATGGAAAGTAGTCTTGAAAATATCTTCATCCTTGATTCAGATATGATGATATCCGGATCTTAGATCTATTTTTGATATCCAGATCGAACAGATCGTCAATGCTTGGTAAAGGATATTTATTTTTTACTATTAACTTGTTGGGCTATCTATAGTCAATGCACATTCGCATGGGTCTGTCCTTCTTCTTAACGAACAACATTGGTTCTCCCCAAGGGGATACAGTTGGAAAAATATATCCTTTGTACAGCAGTTCTTGTAGCTGCATTTTTAATTCAGTTAATTCTGGAACACTCATTGTGTAAGGAGCCCTTGACACAGGTGATGCTCCTGGCATTAATTCAATGGTAAAATCAATATCTCTTCTTGGTGGTAATCTGGGTATGTCTTTCGGGAAGAAATCCATGAAAACTTGTACCACTGGTATATTATCCATCATAGGAGAATTCTCCTTGGAATTAGCATATCCTACTTGAATAGCATAAATTTGACATCCCTGCCTCATACATTTGTTCATTCGGGATGTTGTAATAGGACATAGTTGTAGGGGCTTCTTGATTCCTTGAATCTCCTTGCGTGTCCCACCTTTCATGCTGTAATAAATGATATTTTCTTTGCAGTCCACTAAGGTCCAATGTTTTTCTAACCAATCCAAACCCAGAAAAACATCATAGGACCCTAATGGTAGTATGTTTAGGTCAATGTTTAACTGTTGTTATGTAATTTCCAATGTGAAATTTGGAATTTTTGCAGTTGATTTTATTTTTTCTCCTGTAACTAGATGTACCAGCCAATGGTTTTTTAATTTCTACCCTTTCAATTTACATATTTCCACTATTTTGGGATTAACATAACTTAGAATTTCACCTAGGTCTACCAAAATAGAGACAGATTGAGACAGTAATTTACCTTCCAACTCTACCATTGTTGGCTTTTAATCTTCCTGTCGATCCTCTAACACTGTGTTGATACAAGGTATGTTTCAAGCCACATCGCCTACTGTAGAAGCCTCCTGTAGATTTGCAACTGTTTAACTTCTCGCTCGCTATGGGAACTTTTTGTAGTAATGTGCTTCACCACACCCACAACACTACAGGGGTGGTTTGGTTACTTACCCTTGCTAAGCCTTGCTAGATGCCTCTGTAGGCCTTTCTTCAGCTGGCCATCAGGTTCTTTTATGATTTCTACCAAAACTTCTTACTTACAAAACTTTGTGCAGAATTCTTAAAATTATTATTTATGGCGCCTTTGAAGTTTGAGGTGCTTTTCTATCCTTTTCTTGGCTGCAAACTTTTTCCCACTTCCTTTTTTACCCTGGACTATTGGTAGAAGATTCATGCCTTATGAATGGCTTTGTCCATGGTTTTGGGATTTATAAATTCAATTCGCTCCTTCATATTGGTTGGAAGACTACTTAGGAATCTTTGAACCTTAGCCTTTCCATCTATGAGGTATGGAACATATCTTAACAGGGAGGTGAACTTGGTAATATACTCATCCATGGTCATCTATCCCAGCATCAAGTCATGTAAATCTTTAGATTTCTCATCGTAGAAATGTTATGTTAAATACTTATCTTTAAAGTATTCCTGGAACGATTCCTAGGTAACATCTTGGTCCTCAATGCTGCGAACATTATTTACTTCTTCCCACCACGGAGTGGCTTTTTACCTTAACTGATATATGGCCAATATGGCTTTTAGGTTTCTGTTGTACTCGTGCACTTGAAAATATTTATTCATATTTATAAACCAAGCCTCTGCCACTTCCTCATCTTCACCATCAAATGTTGGTGGTTTTATTTTTCAAAAGTCACCCTAAGGCTTAACTTTTTATTTCTTAACTTCTTGCTGATCCTCGAAAGTGCCATGATCTACTTCATTGTAGTTTTTGTTCTTGCTACTTCGCTGTGAAGGGTATATTTCCACTCTGTCAGTGGTGTGGTCCCTTGTTTGTCGCTCATTACCTCCTTGCATGTCTCTATTAGCATTGGGTTGCTCCATTCCCCAATTCTGCTTGTCTGACAAGCTCCTGAGTATCTTTTCTTGCTCTTGCATAAAGCACTCATTATCACTTCAAACCTGCACCATCTCTTCCTGTAGCTTATGTACTGTTTTCAACAATATGCTAGTTTGGTGCTGCTATTCCCCCAACAGTTTAATTGTTTGCTGGTGCCGATCCACACTCAGCTGAACCCACATCTCAGGGCCCACTTCCGGTCGTATTGTTCCCCGGTGTTCTGGGGTGGTTGTTGCGTTGATCCCCTTCTCATGATGTTTCCTGTTATGCTTCTCTTCTATGCAATAGTATACACACATCTTAAATCGTTAGTTGACCCTTAGGGTCCCAGTGTACAAACGTTGCTTTAATACCACTTGTAACACTTAACATTACAACCATTAAAAAAAAAGAATTTACCATATAGTTTAACATATTACACTTCTATGCCAAACATTTTGCTATGTATTAACCTTCACTTTACACACAAGCTTGCTCCTAAATTCGAGGTGGAAAGATAATCCATAACCCGAGATTTCAATGGTTTAACCATAGAATATATTTTTCACTTTAAGTTGGATTCTACGCAATTATTGATTTTAGATTTTTATCAAATCTAAGTTTAAAACGTTGGTCTCGAAAATGATACCAGCTGCCCATCGTAATTGACAGATGCACTTGTTTTTCTTTAAGACTTCTGTACACATGAACTTACGATGTTCCAGCTACTTAATGCAATGTGATTTGTTGTTTATGGGATCCATGTACAGGCCACATGCCCTCACGATTCGTCCATCTTCTTCTCAATTTATGGTGGATGAGGGTTGGCAGGAAGGGATTACGTTATCCATGTTGCTTGTCTATCTTCGGTCATTTCACTGGGTTTATGCATTAAGGTTGGCTCCGTCATGAGAAAATAGACTTGAAACCTTTATCCTCAGATTTGCCCAGGTGAAATGGTGTAGCTTTTCGTTCCAACCATGCTTTGAATCATTTTACTTGGAAACCACTCATTAAATTGGATTTTTTTTTACTTCTGTGAGTTTAAGTATGTTTTTCAATTTTCCCAGTGCAGAGAATTGGAAAATCTAGACTCTGATCCTCTCAAAATTCCCGCACAATCTTCAGTTCCTCGTCTACTCCTCGCCTCTCAGTAAAAAGTAAGATTTTTTACCACGGAGTTCCGATTTACTATGTCGGTTGTTCTTCTGCTTCTCTGGTTTGAACTTCAGATTTACTCGTCCTCAGCCTACGAAGTTTGTTGTAACCCTAGATTCTGCGGTTGTTTTTCTTTTGGATGCAACCCATCACTTGGCATGCAAGTTTGAAAATGCTCTCGCTACAGGTGAATATGATTACAACTTCCACATTCTCATTGAAAGCTTAAACTGAGTTTTTACTTTTACTACTACAAAACCCTTAATTTATATTTCATCTCTTTGGGTTTTACAGGTATGCTCTCGCTGAGTATGTTGTTGCACATTTCATGTAAAACGACCTCGGCTAAACATTCTCCTCTGCCTCTCCAGGTATTCTATGTCCACCATCTTTGGTCTACAAGCTTGTCTACAGGATTCAACATTTTTCTAGATCTTTTTCCATTCATGCTTAGGTTTTGGATTAGCTCTTAATAGCCTCAATCAACATTTTTATATGAGCTCCTTCTAATAATATACCGTAAATTCATATTTTGTATTGATATAAAATGGTCTACTTTCGCACCATACCTTCATAGTTTTGATAAGACATTATCCTATCTGTAATGGTCTGTAATACAAATTTTGTGGTTTTCATGAATATAATCGTCTGTGTTCAAGTTTTCTATCCATCTTGTTCTATTTCTTCTTGCAACAATTATTTTATCTTTTTGGAAAAATAGTTTCTATTATGTATAGCTTCTCCATAGTTTTATGGTTCTCTATTTCCCAGAAAATATGTTGCATATATATGAATAATGTTCCTCGTTTTATGTATTGGACACCGAGCCCTTGTCATATTCGATAAATTACAGTTCTTCAATTAAATTCAATTTTTTTTCCACTTGCATGCTTAATACAAAGAATATTTAGATTTGGTAACAAAAAATCCTTTACCCCTGTACAATTATTTCAGTTCTTATATCATTCAAATTTATCATAGCAGAGTTTACATTCAGATATCTTAGGTGACCGGATCACCTTATAACTCTATCCATGTATGCTTGAACCGGGTGAAAAATGTGTTCTACTTTGAGGCTCCACCTCGTACCTAGAACCAACAATTTACCCTCCACGAATTTAGTTTTTCCAGACTTACTTCTGGAGTTTCGACAATCTTTATCAAATTTTACTGTCTTTTCTTGTTTTCATTTTTTCTATATGATTTTAATTTTTGAAGTGAGAATTTTCTACTGTGTTACTGCTTCTGTAATATTTTTTTTCTGTTGGAAATACACACTCTTAATCTTGAATTAAATTTTGAAATTTTCCATTTTTCATTATCAAGAATTTACTGAGTCCATTATACCTTATAATATCTAAAAACAATTCACAGAGCTCAAAGATGAATTCTGAAGTACATAACAAAATAATAATAATAATGAATAGTCTCATCCTCTTCCAACGCATGTCTATCTTATGATTATTGTTTCTGTCACAAGTAGACAAACACCTGTGTATAACCTAGTTAATGGTATTATTGTTCTTAAATCACTGAACTTGCACAAATACTTATCTGATTATCCAATTTGTAGCTGTGGTCCTCCCAACCTCAAGAGAGGCGATTACGTCCTCCTCTTGCCCTTGTGCTCCACTCCTGAAAGGTACAGGTTGACAACAGTTTTTTTCTATTGTGACCTTAGGACTCCTTGTCCAGTGAGTACCAAAAAATTTATCAGGATCATTGAGTGATTTCAACTGGTCTCTACCAGCTCAGGAAAAAATATCCACTCTCTCCTTAGTCCCTGAACAGAACCCCCATTCCTTACTAGGATCAGTCTCTTATCCCCATAGGAGCAGGTAACTGTTCAAACTGTCCAACCACCTTTAAGGTCTTGGAAAACATTTACCATCAGCCTTTTTACTTTTTATGGAACCATTTTCCATAACTAATTTTATTTTTCACAATTAACAATAAAGAAAACAAATTTTCCAGAAAAAAACATTAAGTGTCTCGGTCTTTTCTTAAAAAAATAATAAAATGTCATTTAACTAATTAACAACTAGTTAACACTAAATGTAGCTGTCACACTCATGATTTTTTTTTTATATCCGTCACTTTGACATTTTTCAAACTTATTTGGAACTTAATCTTGATGTGTTTGTTTTAGAATAAATTTTATTTTACTGGTAAAGTGGAAAAATGGTAAATGGACGTCAAATTTAACTCTGCCTCATTCAATTCCCCACCCAAATCATGGTGATATATGAAAATGTAGTTCTGCCGAACATACAAAAAACATGTTACCATTATTTGTATTATTTCTAAAAATTTGTATTTTTATTTTTTTAAATATTATTTAATAATAAAAAAATTAATGTAATAAAGTGATTTTATAATAAATAAAAAATTATAATATAATTTTATTATACAAAATATTTGAAAAAAAATAAAAAATGTAATTTATAAAAATAATACAAATAATTTTTACATGTAAACTTTTATTATAATTATTATTTTAAACTTTTATTAAAATATCCTTACGGAAATCAATGGATTTAGAGGAACAATTGTTCATAAATATGAAAACGTTTTCAAAAGTGTTCAGCTTTTGTAGAAGATACGTGAATTCTTAATTCTAAAGATTGCTATAAACACCAAGTGTCACATAAAGTGAGTGTGATGAAGTTAGTATATGGAGGGCATAGCAGCCGAGAAGAAACCATTTCTTATATGAGAGGTAGTTTATTTCGTTGAGCTCAACCCTTAGTCATCTGTAAGATCTAATCACTTTAACATGTGAAATATAGTAGGATCATTGAACGAGAGTCTTATGTGGGATTCATAGGGGAATTTTACAAATATGAAGGAGAAAATAATTTTTATATTCATATTGTATTATTTCATTCCACAACCTTACTGAATGCATCATTGAAGCAAAAATTTGATTCTTAATGTTTCAATAAAAAAAAATGTTGTTGAAGGTTTTTTAAACACAAGTTCGAGTGCCAAATTTACTAATTTATATTGGAGTGGATTTTTTTTAATCTTTATAAAGGATGTGTAAGAAGTTTTTCCTTGTCTAAATTAATTAAAGATTGATAGATCACTTAATGACTTTATTATTCTAATGAGTTTGGGAGTCCAAGGTCCAGTCTAGAATTTGGACTTAGCACGAAGGTTTTTAGGGAAAAAAATCATTTTAGAAGAGTTTTTTTACGTATCAATAATAACTATATCACTATCATTGAATGTATATATAATAATATATATAGAAAGAACAATAAAAACATTAGCATTTGAGGAAGGGATGTTAATTTGGTGGTAGAGGAAAACCTAGTATTGAAGTAGGTTTAAGAGACATGAAAATTGAGCATCATAGGTAGCTTTACCTGCAATCGATGCTTAAAAATGAAAATTGGATTTTTATTCGAAGGTTATGAGGTAAAATACTTGATTATTTCACTCTAAATTTTCATTATACGTCCAGTGCATGGTTGTGGTTTTATTTCAATGTAGAGGCTAATGATATTTTGATATTGAATATGAAATCATTTTTGGTGTTTAAAAATAGAATTGAGGTTGTCTCAACCGTTTTAGGAATTGTTTTGGGTTACTTTTCCAGGATTTCCTCTCAAATTATGGTTAGTGGAAGTTCCCAAAGGAATATTTCATAGTTGGATGTTTTTTTTAGGTTACATGATAATTTCGTCCAAATCCTTTCTACATGAGTGGTACAAATTTTAGCTAATGTGGAAATCAATTAAGGCATGAATATATTTGTAGAAATTATATCTAAGCTCTAGATTATGATAGGCTTCCTTTATATTGTCGAAAATACCACTTACAGGGTCATTTGGTAGATAATTTTTGATCCAGGTGAATTGATTGAGCACATGATGCGGGAGTCTCAACGAGAGCATACTGATGTGATGGGATGGTCACATGCTAATTCTTGGAGGAATTTTTAAATATTTTGTAAGAAATTATAAATATTTACATTAAGAATTGAGTTTGATTTTTAGAATAAGTTGGATAAGTTATTTCCTATGTAAATATAATTTTTTTTAGTTTCCTTTATTTTTTGGAGAATGGGAAACAATTCCCCTTTGGGACTCTTGGTTTTCATGATTGGTTTCTTTTGGGAAATGATAAGAAAATAGTGTTTGGAGAGAAGACCAGTAGAGGAAAAATGAAGAAGAGGAGAAGCTCCCAAGAGAGAAAAGTTTCGAGGACTACGTGTTCGGTTTCTAAATGTCTGTTTGGCCTGAAAAATTCATTACTTGTTAAAACGAAGCATATATAATTGGATGAGGTGATGAAAAGAGTGGAAGGTGAGAGAAAATATCTCTCATGGGATTTATCAAAACAAATCCATATGCTTGAGTTGACTCCATATGTTAATGTTTCATGAAATTTTGTTGAATTTGATGTTAAATACAAGCTATGCGTGGAGTATTCGATGTCATTTATAGCTGGGGTAACAAAAATAAATCAAGAGGTATAAAAGACACATAAATATTTTATCTTTATAACTCTTAGAGAAATATACATGAAGCTATTGGAGGAAGTAGAGTTTACAACAGATTGAGGTGAATGTTTTCTTTCAAATTAAATTGAATTTTGGTTTGCTGATTGTGAGGTGTTGTGCATACATGGTGGAGGATATCTACCTTTCATTAGAACAAGTTGATTGAGAAATAAACCAAGAGTAATAATGATGTTGATTGAAATAATAGGAACTTCTTCAAAACCAAAGGGATGAGAACAATAGTTGTGTCGTCAAGTGAAGATTGAACAAGGAGTTAATAGTCATTTTTATAGTTATTTGTGGATTAATTGCTAACTATAAGTAGCAATGATAAATGTTTTCCATTGAGTATGATGGCTAGGAACATTGTAGTAGATGCGAGGGAGAAAAAAAAGTTCTCAAAGCAAGAAGGTGGGTAAATTGCATGCATAATCCAGAAGAGAAGAGAGTTCTCATATGAATATTCTAGAGGAAGGAATAAGCAGAAATACTAGGAGACAACTAGGCATGGAAGGGTGTAGTATGGTTTTTACAAACAAGTTTATGGAGTCAGGTTGGTACAGTGGCTTCCATGCAGTTCACATCGGGCATGTAGAAGCTCATGGAAGAAGGATATTTGTGACTACTGAGAGTCATATTAATGGTTCGAAGAGAAGCTATAGTAGGTAAAGTTAGGAAGGAGATAATTTTGAAAGGAGACTACCTAAAAGTCTCATTGGCCATTTTGAAAATGAAGGCCAAAGTGAAGAAAATGTTGATGAGAGAATAACTGAGAGTCTCACAAGTTTTGAGTACAATCAACATATGATGGTTGAGGTGTTAATGGCGGATACAAGCCATGATTATTTTAACAATTGGTGTATAAATGTAGGAGTTGTTCTAGATGAAGTACATAATATTGATTTTTTCTTTGTAGAGAAGAGAAACAATAACTACGTGTTGTTATAAAAGTTGGTGTAACACCCCTAGTTGACGTTTTTTATTTTCAAAATTAGACATTTGAACTTTAGTCCTAAGGGGAGTGGACCCCAATGGACAAGTATTTTGTGGATGTAATTAAAAATTTAATTATGAAAAATAAATAAAATAATTCTGTGCGTATGGACCAAAATGAGAATTATGAGATCACTTGCTAAATCCATGAGGATGGAAAGAGGCAAATATTTCCCCAAAAATCTTTCAAAAATCCTTGAAAGAATTTATTTCCAAATTAGATTTTGAGGAAAATCTAGTTTCCCCAATGATGTGGAGAGTAGTTGGGAAGAGGTAAAAAGCTGGGAAAAGCAGAAAGCAGCTTTAAAAATCCCTAAATAAGGGAAGCCTAGGCAAACAGGAAGAAAATCATCCTAATATTCTGGACGCAGAATTAGAAACAGGCTTTGGGGAGAAAAAGCTTAAGTAAGCTATTCCTGAACAGATTAGAGGTTGGTCTGGAATGGAAGTGATCTCAGCTCGGGGTTGAGTTCTGGAGATAGAGGAACTCTACGGTTGGGAGGACTGGTCAAATACCAAATTGGTATGCTCACAGTGTTATGAATTATTGAAACTATTTGTTGTTAGGTGTAAAAGTTAATGATTATAGCTACACACTATTTAAAATGTTTTGTTTTGTGCTGGTGTTCCATACATTTACAGAATAGTAAAGTAATTAAACTATCTCAGTTCTGCATAGTTGTAGGAACCATAAATATGTGGAAAAATCAGCCAGAAACTCTAAACCAGTCCCTGGTTTAAATCTGGAGATTATGTTATCTCATCATTTATAATTATGTAACTTTAATCTGTTTCTGTTGTAAATAGAAATAATTCAGTGAACATTAGGGAAACCCCAAAAAAAACCTGTATGTAGGAGGAATTAAGTACATACAGGGCATAGCTATACATTTGTTGAATTAGCTAAGTGAATTACAGGCATATAGATTTACAAAACAACAGTGCATGTTTATGTATAGATTTCCTTCTATAATAAGGACTGAAGGGAAGAGTATATAGTTTAGTACTATAAATTCAAGTGCTATATATATATATATATATATATATATATATATATATATTTAGGTAGTAAAGGAACAAGACTAAATATGTTTACAAATCAAGCAAACAAATGTGGTCTGAGAATTATATATATATATAACTAGTGTTAATATCCTTCCCAAAGCAAGGGTCACAACTTAATAAATTCTGGAAATTACAAACTGTGCATGTGAACCTCTATAAAATGCATGCAGACTATACAACTGGGAAAAATAAAAAATAATTTCCCCATCAGATCTATATAATATTCAGAAGAGTAGTTAAAACTAAATAGATTGAAAAGGTTATGCTAAGAAAAATTATAAGTATATAGTTGCAGAAAACATTCCAAGTGACTAGTACACTGGAACCCCAAACTAAGGAGTATAAAGAGGGTCCACTGTTGGACTCATAAAATACATCTGAAATTACAGACTTTGTGGAAATGGAAAAATTCTCATTCATTGAAAGATTGCAAACTTGAAAACTCTTTCAACAAAGATACTTATAGTTAATTATGCTATTATAATGAGGAGGAACAGAAAGTAATAATAAGACTAGCGAACTTATTACTTTCTTCAATGAAATTTAAGAAGACCATTACTGACAGGAAAAATATTAACAGGAGTATTTCATCAAATAATATGGAAAATATTAGAAAATATTATTGAGTTGTCAATAATAACAGAGACGAAGAATAAATACATTCTATATATATATATATATATATATATCAAAATCTGAAGCCACCTCAGGAAACAGGCTTTCAAAGTGCCATAATTACATTCCAGAATTTAATTATTCAAGGAATTCCATCATCCGAATGAAAAATTATTAATAGTCACAGTCTCTGGCAGAGTTTAGTATTAAAATAAGCACTTTTTATGACCATAAGAATTTTAATTGTCTGAAAAAATTATGTAGAATAACGTGATGAGATTTTGGCTTCTCTCCGACCAGTATACTGTGGATACCAACCTGAAAACGCCAAGTGCATTGAAATTAGTGTCGAGTGAAACGACGTCTTTCATGGTTCACCGAGAAGGAAAATTGTATAGCGTCGGAATTACCTGTAGTAAAAACAATCGACAGTGAGAATACGAGTAGAGTAACTGATAAAAATTCTATCAAGAATGAGAAAAAAATAACAAAGTAAGAAATGGTTACCTAGCAAAGGAGAACCTCATTTCCTTCAAAACGACCTGCAATAGAAGTAGAGGCATAACATTAAAAATTTGAAGATCAGGAGTTTAAATTGGGAATGAAAAAGCCACGGTTTCTGTGATAAAATCAAAATTGATCACTTGCCTAGGGTATGGATAATGCTCGAGACGAGTAAAATCCACCTATCGCCATTTGAACAACATCAGAAAAACCTCGAAGGACGCTGGGGCATAAACTTCTATTCAGAAACGATAGAGCATTAGTCCCACCCATCGTTCATAGAAAGACATACGAGGTAGCAGAAGAGATGTTGGAATAACAAAAAAATTGACATACTCGGACAAAAAAATCTCTACAAAAAGTTGTCCAACTGACCAATACGAACTCTTGTCTGTAAACGGGACCATGGAAAAGAATTTATTTTCATTAACCTCAGCTCTCGCTCAAGCAACAGAGCATATTTCTATGGCAAGAAAAATCCATATCAAGATATAAACGCAGAGCGTAAGCTTAACATTAAAAACTAGAGACGTGCATAGATGTCATACCTGAGACATCATACGATGAGGGAATGGATACGCCGAAGCCTGGGAGCATCTACGCTCAATTCCTCCAAGGTGCAGAGTCTCGCCACTGGGAGGCAAGTATAACGAATGAAGGGAGAAATAACCACCTCAACAATAACACAGATAATTATAAAAATGTCCCAAACCTAAGAACCGACGAAACCCTAATGAACAGGAATGATCTTCACTGTCCAAGTGGCCTCGAATCCACGGCTTAGCCATGGATTGAGTTTGGGAAATTGGCATTTAATAAATAGTAGTTCAAAACATAAATGTCGATCTATGAAATCTATGCCACAGTACCATCGATCATATCATGTGGCCTGCGTATTAAAAGCGCGTTCTAGCATGGCATATCACAAACAACATATAGATACATATATCCTCAAGTATGGACGTATGCAGAACTAATAAAATTGAAAATCAACAAAGTGTCAATGAATAAAATGATGAGGAGGTTTAAACAAGTTAACGTGGCCAAATACCTTAGTCAACCATGCCAACGAGACACAACAAACGCATTGAAAATTAAATGCACATATCTCCACATCACTCATCATAAGAGATATGTACGTAAGGAATAAACGATGCGATGGTCAGGCTCACAATAAATTTATATCCTTGACAGGAGGGTAAATATGAATAGACCTTGAATAATTCGCAATTCAACTGTGGGGTGATAAGAATTGGAGTTATACAAGGACTTAAAACCCATCGAATACCATATCCAATACGTAAGAGAATGTTGTTGAATAAAAAAACATAGAGTTAATAAGCCTACAAATGTGTGCATGAATATTTATGAGTAAATTGTCATGTGTGAGGACAATATAAATGTGGTCGAGTATATGTATAATTTACAATATATATAGATAGTAAAGCATGGGAGTAAATGCAACGATATAATAGAAATGGTGACATATATGTGTAAATTCCATAAGCCACAACCATTAGTGGAAGAAAACAATAAAACTATACTCTCAAGAGTAATAGGAGGAATAGTAACTCTACTCCATAACAGATCATAATTGATGAAATTCGAAAGTATAATTGAACAGCTTTGGCCAATAGAAGCACTGAACTAAATTATAAAAAAAAAAAATTCTAGGGTGGAAGGAAGAGACGTTACAGTTGGAAGGAAGACACGATATACTCAAGATGAAGGCTATGTGCCATGGCCAAATAAAACCATATAAGAACAACATAAGGGTGATGAACAAATATGTGTGGATGTTAATGAGGATTTTACTATATTGGATAAAGAAAATGGAGATTTTATGGGTGTCCTGGAAGCTTTAGTGTTGCATGAATAAAGGATTCTTGGAGAATGTGAGAAAGAGACAATGTACATTTGTACACTGCAACAAGGATCCATCATTGGAAAGTATGACAGTGATGAAGCATATGTTGATGAAGGGCTCAATAGGAGTCTCACATATCATTTCGAGAATGGAGATCAACATGGAGAAAGCGTGTGAGAAGCATGAAATGAGGTTGCAAAGCCTTATTATTTTAAAACCGATAATTTATGTGTCAATGCACGTTTAGTAAATAATTATGGAAAATATCTGGAGATTGTTACAAATATGAAGAAGAATAGACAAAATTTGAATTTTTTTATAAATGGAGAAGCTGAAGAAATTCCTGCACAATGTAATGGAGTTGAACATGATGATAATTTGGAGATGAGGAAGGACAAATAGATCCTAGTTTATATTCTAGAGAAATACAAAGTACTTGTAAGGTTTCAAGCTAAACAATAGTTGTTTCAGAAGTTGCTGGAAGAGGATACACATGGAGAATAGATTTTATATATGTAATAACATATATATGTATACTACACCTGAAGAAATCGAGGCAGAATATGATGAACAATTCCCTTGTCTCAATACAATTTTTTAAATTGAATTTTTAGAAAAGTGGCTATCAGGAAATATAGAATATGGCAGCGATAGAAATTCTACATATTTGTGTGAGAAGAAGGAAGACATGCAACATATACATGAAAAGAAAAATATGTTTCAGCAAGGGTACAATGATATATTTTCTAAAGGGTATCAGGAGGAAATACATACAAGTGTCTTAAACAACTATGGAGGAATGAAAGACAAATTTTCCATGAAGGAAACAAAAAAACTAGTAGAGGGAAATCAGTGTAAACATAAACAAGAGATATATCATCTTCAAGGAAGATGAAGGAATAGAGGAATTAGCTTCAACCATGAGGATATTAGTAAGGGATGACAGTGATAAAGTTCCACAAGGAAGTAGTGATTTGAGTCAACCTAATGATAATATGGACATTGAGATTGAAGAAGTAAGGAACCTGATGTTGAAGAATCCTCAATAGAAAACGTATGGAGAGAATATGAAAATAAACAATAAAATGTTGCAAATGGTAGAGAAAGGTGTCATCAACAAAGAAGGAGGAAGACTACAATAGAAGAAAATAGTGGAGCAACAACATTACAAGGAGATGGACTAGGTACAACATAAATCTTGGAATAAAGGAAGTTTCACTTGAAAAACACATGGTTAGGATACCATGAATATTTTTCACCTTGAAAATCTCATCCATGTGCATAGACCTAGCACAAGATGTTAGAGTTTGAACAAGAGCATGCCAGTGTGATCGGATGGTCACATGGTAATGCTAGGAGGAATTTTTAATTGTTTTGTAAGAGATTGTAAATATTTAAATTAGGAAGTGAGTTATTATTTTTAGAATAAGTTGGAGAAGTTATTTTCTAATGTAAATATGGTTGTTTTTAGTTTCCCTCATTTTGTGGACAAGGGGAAATGATTCACCTTTGTGACTCCTAGTTTTCATGATATGTTTCTTTTGGGAAACAATAAAAAAAGAGTGTTTGGAGAGAAGACTACGAAGTTGTGTGGAATAGCCTGGGTTATTGGAATTCGGGGTAACCATAATGTATCATTTTTTCTATAAAGTTAATTATGATGTAATGGAGGAAAAATAAGTTGGGTCCTCAAATCGAATTACCATTTTTTTGTCTGTTATATGAATCCCCATATGACTAGAAAGTTTAACATGTGGCTTGAGTACGTGTGAATTAGCGACATCTAAGCCCTTAAAATGTAGCTTTGATCACACCAACCCTTAACATGACTATATTTTTTCTCACAGAGTTTTGAACCAATTACCTTTACACGATAGAGTACCTTAATAGAATACCATGTCACCATTTTCTCTACACCCGTGGGAAATATAATTATCATTTATCATTGATATGGGTTAGATATTTTTGGGTATAGGGAATAGCCATAATTTTTAGTGAAGAGGTTATTTTTAAGTTATGGTGAATAAATGGCACCTGTAATAATACAATTTTTTTTATGAGAGATTTAAAAAAATAGAAATTATTTAAAATCCATCCAATGCCTCTATTTCTCAAGAAGAAGAAATGGTTACTTCAAGATTACTTTTTTTAATCAAAATGTAAATAAAATTCTTTTAGAGATAGTTAACAAGGATGAGTTACTTTCTTATTTAAGGTTTCTTGGATTATTAGATTGTTGTAATAGATATTCCAAATTTATCCCATTCATTTTGATTTAGAATCGATATTTCGAATCATCCACTATAGTTCATTATCGGGATAACAAAATATATTTGTGGAAAACAAATCTACCTTAGGCTTTAATATTTTGAGAAATTTATTTTAGGGTTGTGTTAAATGAGCTCACGAGAAAGTTTTTTTTAAGGACAAAAGCATTTCAAATTTTTATATTAAATTAGTATATTTACTATATTTTAATTAAAAGGATTAATAAATTTTAATTCAAAATGAATTAATTTATTTTGAAATGTTCTTTAATTTTAATATTTATTTTTTTAATTAATTATAATGTTAAAATAATTTTTGAAATATTTAATTTTGTTTTATTATATTTATTATTAATTTATATCATAGGATTGTTTAATTATTTTTAAAATTAATGACAATAAATTACTCATTATTTTTCTTGTATTTTCATTAATTAATTTTAAATATTTTAATATATTAATTTGTGAGTTGTTGTTTTGTTATAAACGTAATAGGATATTTAAATATTGAAAGGATTTTATGATGAGTTAAATCATTTTATTAATTATTACAAAACTTAAAAATTCAATAGTTAAATCATTTTATTTACCCATTTAAAATGGTAAAAGGGTCAAGGCCTTTGAATATTCACATTACATATTTACCTTTGATTTTTTGATCTCATATAGTAGTACTTAATAATGGTGGATAATGAGCCTAAAACTATTGCAAGGGTGTGAGGGTCATACCATTGATATTTTGTTTCTTTATTCCCATTAAAACTAGTTCCATTCCCTATGTTTATTTTAGCTCAATTTCTTTATCTAATTATATATACGAAATAATGAAAAAAAGAGAGAATATACCAGGTTCAAAATACCCCTTGCATCCATCCCTTTTGGACATTTGGTTTCTATAATCGATGATAAATTTATAGGGCTAATGGGGTGGCACATGAAAGCCCACATACAATTAAAACAAAGAACTTACCATTTGCTATTGTCAAATGAGATTTTTTAAATGCCTATAATAGATTTATTAATTTCTAATTAACATTACCATTACTTGATATTTATTTTAGTATGTTAATGTTATGAAACCAACTCCAAAAATAGATGAAAAGAGAGATCAATGCCTTAGAAATAAGCCACTATGAGGGGGGAACCTCCTTTACATTACATAAATGAACAAATATTGGATGATACAAATGAAAAAACCTCTTTCTATATATAGGAGTCCATGGGGTCACAATATAATCCTAGCCGACCTAAAAATAATAATGTAAGGGCACAATAATAACAATATTAGGGTTACAGGGGTACAACAATAACAATAAGGGGGTTACACTAACAATAACAAGGGACTACACTAGTAATATAGGGACCTAACATGCCCCTTTCCTTCAAAAAATTGTTGTCCTCAACGCTTGAGTAGCTCTGGAGGCTTCTGTATAAAATTTTCATCCTCCCATGTAGAATCTTAAGTAGGTCAATTCTTCCACTTGATGAGATACTCTGAAATTGATTGATTTTGTAGGTGTCGAGTTCTTGTTTTCGTGACTGGTTCAAGTTCCAATATGATTTTTTCTTCCTCATCAAGTTCTGAATTATTGTTTGAAATGGAAGTTTTTCACCTATAACCATCTTTAAGCATGAAACATGGAAAACTTGTTGCACTCACGAAGAAGTGGGAAGCCCCAATTTGTATGCAATAGTACTAATATTTTGCAACACCTTGTAAGGACCATAGTTCTTTGGCAATAATTCATTATCCTTCTTAGCTTGATTGAGGGACATTTTTTTGTATGGTTGTAGCCTTAAAAATACCTAGCCTCCTACATCAAAACTTCTCTCGCAGTGATGTTGATATGCCTATTGTTTCATTCGATTTTGTGCCAAATTTAGGTTATCCTTTAAGAGTTGGAGAACTTCTTGTTGATGATCGATGTGATCCTCCACTACTTGAACCTTATAATTTTCTCTTAATGATGATGTGATGGAGGGTGGATGATATCCATAAAGTGCATAAATGGGGTCATTTTCGCTGCAGTATGGAAGGAAGTGTTATACCACGATTCAGTGAGAGGTAACCACTTGACCCATTGTGTTTTCTTATCAGATACAAAACAACGAAGGTATCCTTCCAAGAATTTATTAACTATCTCAGTTTGACCATTAGATTGAGGATGATAAGGTGAGCTATGTGTTATTTGAGTACCTAAACAAGAAAATAATTTTGTCCAAAAATTTCCAGTAAAAATGGGATCTCTCTCACTTACAATAATCTTTGGGTTCCCATGTATAATTTGAATTGTTTCCATAAATTTATTAGCAATTGTACTTGCTTTAAATGGATGAGATAATGCAAAAAAATGTGCGTACTTGGTAAGTCTATCAACTACCACCATGATGACAGCATTTCCTCTGGACTTAGGTAAAACTAAATATATTGAAATATCCTCCCAACGTTGACATGGAATGGATAAAGGTTGTAGAAGACACGGGGCCTTTATTGTCTGAACTTTATTTTTCTGGAAAACCAAGTATTCCACCAAAAACTTTTGAATCTCATATTTAAGGCCATCTCAAAAAAAATATTTCTTCACCCTGTGGTTAGTTTTTAAAATTCCCGAGTGTCCTCCTAAAGGAGAAGTGTGAAATTCTAAAAGAATATTTTGTTCTAGTTGGGAATTATTACAAATATATAAGTGATCTTTGTACCATAAGGAATAATTTTTCCAACTAAATGTATCAGATGTACTATGATATTGCTGCAACTTTTGAATGAGTGTCCATACTTCTTTGTCCTTCTTCCATTCATCCGTTGCTTCGGTTATCCAATCTGGATGGATAATAGAAATGTCATAAAGAAATGCTTTCGCCTCTTCATCCTTTCTTGAGAGTGCATCTACAACAACATTTAGCTTCCATATTTTGTAGATGATTTCAAAGTCATAACCCAACATCTTTGCAACTCATTTTTTCTACTCTTTTAAAGATATTCTTTGTTCCAAAAAGTGTTTAAAACTGTCATGATTAGTTTTACCTTGAAGTGTCTTCCCATTAGGTAAGGTCGCCATTTCTTTAGTGCATGTAGTATTGCTAACATTTCCGTCTCATAAATATCTTTCTGTAAATACTTTCCTTTGATTGGATGACTTTCAAAAGCAATGGGTCTTACTTCTTTCTTTAAAACATCACCAATTCCATTTCCTGAGGCATCACATTCCACAATAAAGGTTTTTATGGAGTTTGGCGTAGCTAAGACTGGTTCTACGCACATTGCCACTTTAAGATGTTGAAAGGCCTTAGTTGCTTTAGGATTCCATGAAAACATGTATTTAATCATTAATGTTGTTAGAGGTATTGCTATTCCACCATAATTCTGAAAAAACTTGCGATAATACCTGTTAACCCGAGAAATCCTTGCAACTTCTTTATGGTTGTGGAGAATTTATATTCCTTAATGGCTTTAATTTTCCTAGGGTCTACCTTAACACCCTCATGAGATACAATATGACCGAGATATTCCACCTCTTGTACTCCAAAGAAACATTTGGATGTTTCTTCATATAATTATGTGTCTGCATATCCTTCCAAGACGTGATATAGATTTGTATATCATCAAAAAGTGTTAGAAATTTTTTTCTAAGGAAGGGTTTGAAAATGGAATTCATCAACCCTTGAAATGTAGAAGGTGCATTGGTAAGGGCAAAATGCATGACCAAAAACTCATAATGACCCTCATGAGTTCGAAATTCTATTTTCAGAATATCTTCAATCTTCATTTTAATTTTATGATATCTTGAACGAAGATCCAAGTTGGTATAATAAATTTCTCCACGTAATTCATCCGATAATTCATTGATTACAGGAATGAGAAATTTATCTATAATAGTGAGCTTATTGAGCTCCCTATAATCCAGACACATGTGCCATGATCCATGCTTATTGTGCACCAATACTACTGGAGCAGAGAAAGAACTTTGACTAGCTTGAATACTACCAACCTCTAACATTTCTGCAATCATACATTCAATTTCTCTCTTTTGGACATAAGGATATATGTAAGGCCTAATGTTTGGAGGAAAACTTCCCAGAATCAAATGAATAGCATAATCATGATCACAAATAGGTGGGTGTCCTTTGGGAGTTTCACACACCTTGGAATGATCGTCCAAGACTTTTTGACGATCTGGAGAAATAGATGATTTTGATGTTGGAACTTCTAGTTAGAAAATTTGTGCAATTACACCTCATTGTTCTTTCTTTAGAAGATTTTTCATGACATTAGAGATTATTATCTTTCCCAGATTCCCTGTGATACCCCGTAATTCGACTTCCTTTCGTTCTGAAAAAAAATTCAAGAAAACTTATTGAAAATTAAAAGATAATGTACCAAAAGATTGTAACAATTGTACTCCTAGTGCAACATCAACACCTCCCATTGGAATGGAAATCATTGGAATATTCAATACATATTCCCTCATAGTTAGCTTGATATTATGGCATTTTCCAGAGAAATTTATAGTTCCTCCATTTGCAACCATCACTTGACATTTTGGTGATGGGTATAGAAAGCAATTCAATTCCTTGGCTACCTTAAAATGAATAAAATTATGGGTACAATCTGAATCAATCAAAACTATTACCTTTTTCTTCTTGATATGTCCTTCTATTTTGAGAGTTTGATGAGTGGTAATTCCTTCCAATGCATTACATGATATGGTTGGACTCATTTATTCTTCTTCTAGGGTTGGTTCCTTGTGTATATCCTCTTCTTTTGAATTTTATTCTTCATTTTCTTCCTCCTCTTTACAATCTATGTAAAATAATGTCTTCTGAGCACACTTATGACCTTTAGTGTACTTGCTATCACAATTGTAGCAATGCCCTTTTGCTCTCTTTTCTTCCAATTTTTGTGGTGTCAACCTTGTAGGTTGTGGAAGTATAGGAGTAGCAACACTTCCATATTTATAGATGTGAGTGGTAGCCTTCCTTTTCGCCATAATTTTACATTTAATTTTTCTTGCCACCTTGAATGCCTTCTCCAATGAATCAGGTTCCCAAAGGCAAACCTCATGTTGGATGTTATCCATTAAAGTCCCTATGAAGACATCAATATTTTGTTCCTATGGAATATCAGTTACCATTATATTCAATTTTTGGAAGCCCTCAATCTGCTCCACCACTGAACCCTTTTGTTTGAGATTTATCAATTGGCTAAAGAAGTTGTTTCTCTCTGAATCCTCATAATGTGTTATCATTTCCTCTGTAAAAAATGACCAAGTGAATTTTTTTTTACGGGAGTAATACCATCGATACCATACAAATGCATTTTGTTCTAAATTTAATGTTGCAATGTGTACCTTATGGGTGTTTTGTATATTATTGATATCAAAATATTGTTCCATCTAGAATATCCATGTTATGGGATCCTTTCCATCGAATTTCCTCATATCCATTTTTGGAAAATGGTGGTTCTTCCATCCAACATTAGCGTTTATGAAATCACGATTAACATTTATTTTGTTTTCATCATGAGTTTCATCTACTATATTTTCGCCATTAGGAAACATTTATTATATCAAAATTTTCAAACCTTCCATGTCTTATTTTACATCATTCTTCATGCTTTCCATGTTGTCTTTTCTTTTTTCATTGGTCTTAGCTTCCATGTCAGGCATCCTAGCTTCCATACCAACTTCCATGGCATCCATATTAGCTTCCGTGCCTTTCTCTAAACCATCCATCTTAGCTTCCATGCCTTTCTTCAAAACTTCCATTTCATTTTTTGTTTTCTGTTTGCGAGAACAAAATTTGGTGCACTTTCTCTTGTAATTTTGATATGTCATGTTGCACGTCTTCATCTTCATGATTCATAGTAGATCCTTTAGAAGGCTTAATGGGCATTGAATTATTTTTAGGGGGCATTTTTTTAACCTAATACTGATATCTATTCTACAATATGCCCTTGGAATGAATTCAAACTGATTTTTCAAACAAGACTTAAAAAATTCGAAGAAAAAAATATAGACCTTTTTCTTTCTTTTGAGGAGCTCGATATTGAAATCAAATTATCTATGTGATTTTGGATCTTCAATATCTGAAATTAGGTCTTGTAGTAGCCCTCTGAATCTTATTTCGAATGCCACATAAATGAACAATTCCTGGATGATACAAACGACAAAACCTCCTTCTATATATAGGAGTCCATGGGGTCACAATATAATCCTAGCCGACCTAAGAATAGTAATGTAAGGGCACAATAATAAAAATATTGGGGTTATATGGGTACAACAATAACAATAATGGGGTTACACTAACAATATTAAGCCATTACACTTGTAATATAGGGACCTCTCAGTTACTTTTAAATTGAACCATGTGATGCATTTCCTTAACATCATTTTTTGTATTTATCACTCAATAACTTACAATATTTTTTTATTCCAAGGTGAGCATTCAGATAAGGTTTCAATTTCTCTCCTATAATTTTTTCTCCCGAAAAATGTTTTGAAAAGAACGATCTGGAAAGAAAAAAATATGGAGACATAAAGGGGTGTGAAATATCTCTATTTTGATACCTCACTCATATATTATTTTTAAATGATGTATTTATATGTTGTAAAGACTCCTTAAGAGATACACTTGGATGAAAATAAAAATTAGATGAAAAGAAAAACTTAAGACTATAATATTCCTACAAGAATGGAATTAAATACAAAAAAAAGTGCAATTATATCGGGAGGAAAGTGAGGTTCAACAAATTTTCCCTTTATTAAAAGTTTATTTCCAATAAATAATAAACTATTTAATATTATTTATAAACCTAATGATTATTTTGTTAAGGATTAAGTTTGGTTCTTCTTTAATATAATGAATATGATAAATATATTGTGTAATATAGGGATCCCATGTACATGTATGCTAACTCTTCTAAAATTGATTTTATAAGGAACCTCTGCTTATTTGCATTCACCATCTTAAATTTATGCATGAATTCTTGAGAAGGTTATAAGGAAATGTTTCAAATTTTCGTAACTAAAAAGATATTAGGTTATTTCCTCAAATGGATTCATCTTTCAAAACAAAAAAGGATGGGATTGAGGCTTAAGAATATTTATTATTTTGGAAATTCCATAAATATGAGGAGTCAATGGAGCACATTTTTAGAAGATAGTTTGTGGAAATAGTTTACAATCCAAAGTATATTGAACCAATATACTTTAGTGGACTCGATGAGGAATCTTAACAAAACCAATAAATATTTTTCAATAATTTTAAAATAACAAGTGTTGGAATTTCATTCATGGTAATTGACTTAGTTGGAAATTTATGTCGTAAATTCTAAACTTGGTGCTAACCTAAGGGTAAGATGCGAGAACTATTTTATACTTACAAAAGAGTTGATATATGTTCTCCAAAATGCACACCTCTATACCTTTTCTGAATTGGTAGACCCTAAAACCTCTTATGATTATGTCGTTAAGGCTAGATAAATGGTAAATTTTAGGAATAAGAAGGGATATATGGATATTAGAGTCCAAATACGTAATAAATATGATAAAAAGTTATGTTAGGCTTAGAAAGGATGAGAATAAACAAATTAAGACTATATATACAATTATATAAATGTACATTATGAGAATGGATCAACGGACAAAGTCTATAATAAATAACCAATGGAATCCCATCTACTGATAAAAACCCTTAAAATATCAAATATTAATGAATATTCGCACCTTTTTTCTTGTTATCGTAGAATGGCATACTTTTGACTTTATTCTAGAATGAATGATCAAAGTGACTATTCCTTGTTTCTTATTTTGGAATGGAAATTCAAGGATTGATAGAGCTAGAAATCAACTCTAGTTGATTGGATAGTGTGAGTCATTTTTTGAACTATCAATTTATTTTAGTCAACAAAACTTGAATCCTTGGATATGAGAGTGATCAAGATCTGATAATTTCTACCAAGGAGAAGTATGCATGGGATTTCTATATATATATATGTTGTGTGTATTATGAAGTGACCATAAGCCATTTTTTTATAAATTTCCTTACAATAGAATGGATATTTAGATGTTAACACTATACCAAACTATTTTATGGCAATGTTATTAGATAGAATATTATTTTAGGATTTGATTTAATAAAAAAAAAAAAAAATCCATTTAAGGCTTTACCTATAGTCATTCCATTGGAAACTATTTTTCTAGAAACATTGTTGTTTATAATGACTATTGAATTATTAAAGAAGTTTGAAAAGGTTAAAACCAACCTAGATCCATCTTAAATCTAGATCTATCAAGCACCAAGAGGGATCAAATCTCATGAGATGCGAAACTCTTTTTTGAGTGCAAAACTTGAGGAAAGGTTTTCAATAGGAGAGATTTTCTCCCTCTTGGCACTTGATAGATCTGCAATTAAGATGGATCTAGGGTGGTTTCATTCGTGTGCATCCTAGGAAAATATATCAATAATATGAGGAACATATGATTAATTTTATCAATTAATATGTAAATACATCTAATATTAATATAACAATTTTAAATATGTTAAATATGTCCGAGATTTATCGATTCATTTTAATTTTAATTTTTCCCAGTTACCTAAGTTTGTTGAGATGATAAATATTGTAAAATAACTTTAATGGTGAAAAATGATGAAATAAAAATTCTGAATGCAAAGTGACAATGTAATAACATTGAATGATAGAAAATTTGAATAATAAGAATGTAGTCAACTACAAATAGTATTCATTGTGATCAATCTCAAACTATTTTCTTCTATTCATATCAAGTATATGAAAAGGACAGTTAGAATCATAAACCATTTAAATATTTAGCTCGAGCTATTGTAGTAAACATCATACTTTTTATCTCTTGCTATCCAATGTTAATAGGTTAAATTACTATAACACATAAATCAATATACACTGTTAATAAGCTTTTGTGCTTAAACTGAAATCAATGGCACTATTAATCCCATGACTTTAAAATGAATGAACCATCATACATCCGATTACATTAAATCATAAATCAACATATACACTAAAATCAATGCAACTAATGCAAGAAATCAAATAAGATTAGAGAAAAATATCTGCACTGAAATCAATGCATATAATGCGAGTAATCAAATAGGATTAGAAATGAACATCTACACTCAAATCAAGGCATCTAGTGCAAGTAGGAAAATAAGATTAAAAACCAACATTGTAATATCCCTCGCATAAGCCACCATTAAAACTCTCATAAAATGAGGGTTATTAAATAATTAAATATTATTAATTATTATATTGATATTAAATGAAGAATATTCTTGTAATTGTTGATTATAAGAATATTGGAAGAATTATTTTATTTATAATAATTTATATTCTTCCATGGAAATAAATTATATTTCCAAGTTGGTATATTTTATGAGTTTTAGAGATAATGAGTAATAGATTTGGAAAAAGTATGGATAAGTGATATTTTTCTCATAAGGAAAAAACAAATATAGATTTAAAAATAAAAGCATGAGGGATTTATGGAATGCTTTTCTGATTTAGGAAAAATCAGATTTATGGAGGCTTTATGGATTGCTTTTGTGATTTAGAAAAGCTGGAATGCTTTTATGATTTAGAAAATATGGAATTATTTTATGATTTAGAAAAAGTTGGAATACTTTTAGGATTTAGAAAAGCTTGAATGCTTTTATGAATTAGAAAAGATGGAATTCTTTTATGATTTAGAAAAAAAGTTGGAATACTTTTATGATTTATAAAATCTATTCCATTTTAATTAATTCTATTTTTTATTATAATCCCATGAGAGAAATAGAAGAGGGAAATGGGAGAATACATGGAGAATGGAGCCAAGGAAGAGGAAGAGAGTATTTCAAGCATGTATCAAGAGATGAGTAACCATATCCTTTGAAAATATCTTTGTTTGCATATGGACCATGATTATATAATGATTGAATTTATTTGCAATAAAAATTTCAGTGTATTAAAAGCTAGATCTACACTTATTTATGCATTATTTTGATAAAACCCCAAGGGGATCTTGTTTAGAAGGCTGATTAGTTCCAGATCTGGTATGGATCTGATTTTTTAGCCATATATCAATTGTAGATCTGAATATTAACCTATAGAAGCTGAAGCTCCTCATATAAAATGTTGTCAAGTCTTTCTGCAGCTTTTCCAATTGTTTCTGCTATTATTTTTGAAGGATTCTTGCTCTTGCTTCAAGTAAATCCAATGCTTCTACAAAGGAACTTGATTATAGATCTGATTTCTTGACGCCATACTATAACATGAGTCTAATGGCTGATTCTAGTGTCTTCCAGCAGAAACTGCGCAATTTCTAAAGGACGGTTTCTCTATTTACCAACTCTCTCCTTTAGCTGATTTTCAGCTAGTGTTGATTGTGGGAGATCTGTTAAAACCTCTAAACTCATTTATTTTTGCTGAAATCCTTTTGAGGTCCTATTAATGTACCTGAAAATAAGGAACCCAGAATCCAGCTCGTTTCACATTATTTCTACAAACGGGCTTGCTTATACAATGTCCTCCTTGAGCCTATTGCAGATTTTCCTGAGAGTGGAATTTCCCGCTTCTTCCTTGGTTGGTTTTTACTTCTCTTTTGGATCCATTGTTTAGATCTATAGATCTAGGGTTCCTAAGATCAGAAAAATCTAAGAGGAGTGTGTCATTCCCACACTTGCTATGTTTCACCATTCTTCTATAGACAGAGTCTGGAACGGGCCAGGAAGCCTCTGGATTTCACCCTTCCTTGTGAAGGTGATGCATCTAGTAAATGCCCTGCCATTCTATCTCTGGTTTAGATCTATTGGTGTAATTCCATATTGCTATGATTCCATATTGGAATATCTTAAGATATTCCCTACGGAGCCTATATTTTCCCATTTGGAACATTGCATAATTGTATGCAAGGAAATAATTATTGTGTTAAAACTCTTCAAAATGAATAGAAGATAAAAATATATCCTTGTATGCATTATTGGATTATATTCTTAGAGAGGAAAAAGAGTAATCACATGCTTTATTATGTAATATTATTTAGAGAAACATATATGCTTGCATGCATGGAAAAAATATATTTTTGAGTATTAGATTTCTAGAGAAAAGGAAGATGCAATCACATAATATTTATTGTGTTAGCCTTCTTTTGGGAAAAATAATATGTATTTGTCCAACCTAAAGGGATTAGCTATGGTATTAGCTTTATCTTCGGAGAATATTATGCATAGTTATTGTTTATATCTTTTGGATGAGAGGGAAATGTCACTTTGCATGCATGAAATGATAAGTGGTATGCGTTTGACCCTTGGAAAAGAAATGTGTTTATTTTTTCATGAAATATTTATTCGGTTTCTTTTGGAAAGAAATATATGTTTTACATGCAGGAAGAACAAGATATGTTATTGCATGCACAAAACTATAACTTGTATGTTAACTTTGTTTGAAATAGAGTTGGAATTGTTATACATAGTAACCATTATGAATAGATCTTGGGTGGAAAATATATTTTTGGAAAATAACATGTATTCACATGCGTAAGTATAACATCTATTGCATTAATCCATATTGAAAAGAAAACATACAAGTAGGAAAAAAGAGAAATTGCTTGTTGGGATAGTTATCTTGAAAATATTGTTATGCATTTGCATGCACAGTATTATTATATAGTATGTTAGCTTTCTTTTGGAAATAATAGGAAAGTGCATGCAAGATTTTAATAGTGTTTGGTGGAAAGAGGATGCTTGATATTGATTTATTTGTTACTAATGCATGTGAAATGATGTTAAATAAGGAAACTAATGTCAATGTGGTTATGTTTTATACATGCATACAATTATTTGTTGAAGTGTCACAAATAGAGACTGATTATTGGTTTATTAATATTTTATCTAATCATGATATCAAGTGTGCTGACGACAACAATGGCAGGAAATAAGGATGACTTGAGAAAAGGAAATTTAGAGTTTAACATTGTGGAAGATAAAGAGTTGTTAGTCCATGCAGGTTTAGTAGTTCCAATTGCACAATGATCCCCTGAAGGAAACAGTCTGAATACAAAGACAGAGATTGATGATTCGTGGGTAAATGGTATCATGATGGTTGTAATAACTTATAGCTAGTTATGTTTCGTTTAAGATTATTTTTATATGTAAATTTTATGACAATGGTCAAGGGATGGACTCCCTTATAACCATTGAGTGAGGGGTGACAATCCTCACGAGCGTTTAATAATAAAATTAAACGTTTGCTGGTTTTCACCCTACGGGGTTTCCAGGGTATATCGATGTCTATTTATGTGATTGTTCATTGTGTCATTTTGATGATGTTAATTTCTTTCATGATATGACGTTGATATTATCAATTAGGTGATCTAATAATTGAATTAAAATGATCATGGGATCGATGCATAGTTATAGCAGGAAATTTAAGTTAATATGCTACAACAAGGACAATTAATGGTTGTGTAACTCACTATGATTTTTGCTAAATATTTCTCTAAGTGATGATAATGGGTATTTAAATGGTTAATGTAGAAATATATAAAGAAATTTATAAGGTTACACATTCGTAAATGTTGAAAAAAAAAAATTCTAACTCCATGCATTTTTCCTGCGAGGTTATCGGGGTATGTTACAAATGGTATCAAAGCAAAAGGTTGCAACACTGGCACCTTTTGAGAATCATTATGAATAGAAGAAGTAGAGGTATGATGCTAGTGGGCATCATCTCAGGTATGACTTTAATTAAACCTGTAGTATACTACAATTAACATGAGATGCATGTTGCATGATTAATGACTGCATGAAAGGGTAGACAGTTATAATGTTTCTTTAAAAGTTGTGCTCATGAAATTTTAATATGGATGTGGATAAAAGACAATAAAACTTCTATTGTACCTATGAACCATCTTGAGCACTCACTGTTTATATTGCACATTAATTACCAACCTTTGCATGCATAATGTGAGAAAAATTATTATGGTGCATAAGAAAAAAAAAAAGGAAAAACATGGCTAAAGTTATCATGCACTACCTATAAATAATGAATACATACATGGTTGGTGTGATAACTAAATAATTTAGAAGTTGGGTTTGACCCTGAAGAGGACAATGGAATGTTGAAAACAAAATATATATATATACTTGAACGAAACTCTTTAGTTGTTAAAAATAAGCAACGAGTGAAATAGAACTCACATAGTGAACTTAAATTCAATGAAAAAAATCATAGTAGCATAATTGTGGGTTCTCTTTCTTCATTTATAGTTGTAGAGGAAAGTTTGCATTCAATGTGTTCGACAAAAAGTGGTAATTGAGATCCACGGTTTTGTATTTTAAATAATTTCATCTGTGGAAGTTTTGGATGTGATTAATCTTTAATATCAAGGGGTTTTCATAGCTTGAGATCATGTAACCCCCATGGTGATGCCAAGAAAAAGTTATGTTTAGAAATGGATCCATAATTTGGTCAAATTTCCTGATTAGACGTTGTTGTAGGGATTGTTGGTTCTGTTATTAGCAGAAATTTTACCATTGATGATATTAATATGATTCATGATGTTCTAGAAATTCTAGTTTTACTATCTCTATGAGAGCATAAACATATTTATGGAAATTTATTTCATCTCTGCTAACTAGTCCCTCAATGGTAGTAGATTGTATGCTTGCCAACTATTTGGAAGAATGCCTTATCCACCATAGATTGCATGCTTGCAAATTGTTGTTAAAATTCCTCAATGGATGTAGATTGCATGCTTGAAAATGGTTTGATGGAATGTCGAATTGGTTGTAGATTGCATGCTTGCACACTATTTGAAAAAAAGTCTACAGTGATTGTAGATTTCATGATTGCAAATTATTTTCACAAAATTCCTCAATGGTTGTCGCTTATATGGTTGCAAGCTAATGGTAAGCAAAAAAAAAAAAGAATCACATTTTGTGTCCTAGTGTTCAATGGAACTGTTAATTCTCTACAATATTGATGGTTGCTAAGGTGAGACCTTAAATAAAGTATCATGTTATGGTATGCAACATATGTTAATGTCTTTTTTCTAAGCTACATGATTATTATTATTATGTGGAAATTTTGAATGTATACCACCTATATTACATGCGATGAATTGTTGTCAATGTGCTTTGACAAATTTTGGACCCCATGTTGTGGGTAAATTATAGATGCATGGTGTACATAAATGTTCCTTTGCCTTAATGATAATATGCAATGGAAAATTATGTAAATTACAGTGGATTTGTAGACATTGACTATTTTTAGACATTGAATTTTTATTGGATTCAATGGCTATGGAAGCTATGATGGGATTGGTGTAATGAGGTAATATTTTATTTTATTGTTGAGTTAATGAATACTTTAGTTGGGGTATTCAGGAGATAACTCTAAAGTTTTTGTAACACCCCCAAGTTCTATGCTTTTCAAATTAGACATTTGAACATAAATCCAAAGGGGAGTGGACCCCAATGGATAATTATTGTGTGGATGTGGTTAATTATTTTTTTATGAAAAATAAATAAAATATTGTGTATGCACTATGACCAAATGAGAAATTGAGATCACATGCCTAATCCATGAGGTTATGGAAAAGGTAAAGACTTTCCCCAAAATCTTTCAAAAATCCTTGAAAGAAGTTATTTCTAATTTAGATTTTTCAAGAAAAATCTAAATTCCCCAATGATGAGAAAAGTAGTTGTGAAGAGGTAAAAAGTTGGAAAAGCTAGAAAAGCAGAAAGCAGCTTTAAAGTCCCTAAATAAGGGAAGCCTAGGCAAACAGGAATAAAAGCATCCTGAAATTCTGGACGCAGAATTGGAAACAGGCTTTGGGGAGAGCATAGCTTAAATAAGCTGCTCCAGAACAGATTGAGGTTAGTCTGTTCTTGGAAGATCTCAGCTCGGGGGTGAGTTCTAGAGACAGACGAACTCTAAGGTTGGGAGGACTGGTCATAGTATCAGTATGCATACATAAATTTGGAGATTTATCTATGAATTTTTATATAAGGTTATATGAATTGTTATGTTATGATTTCTTATGCAAAGTTTATATGAATCATTATGTTATGATTTCTTATGCAAAGTTTAGATTGACTGTTTGTTCAGTACCTCATGCAATTGAAAATTAGAGCTATTAGCTGAAAATCCAGTAGGTTAATAGCAGGGACAAATGGTTGGATTCCGGGGATAAGTACCCTGTAGTAATAAAGTTAGAGATGATAGATTTCCTGAATGTCAAATCTAATAACAAATGTACAGGTGTAGCTTGCTGTCTTTTAAAATGACTGATCTATATGCATGCATAGACGAAATTAATTGAGATATATAGGCGACTGAAATAACTCATGTTAGATAAAATAATGACTTATTGAACTTTAAATTCCTAACATATGAGAGGAACATGGCTGGAGATTAATGACATGAGTTTGAATTTGAATGAAATTACTGTGGGAGAGAAAGACAGTAATTTGCAAAGGAAATGGTTGGAGATAAATACCATGAGTTTGAATTGGATTGAAATTATTGTGGGAGAGAAAGACAGTAATTTGCAAAAACACTAGTGGGAGAGAAAGACTAGTGTAACTCCTAAATAAAATGCAATGTGCACTTGATAGAGTTTTCTTATCATTTTGATGATTAAAGGGCTAAGTGCTCCCTGAGTTTTTATGAAAGTATTAGGATTTAGGTATTATTTTACATTTCCTAAATAATTGGAAATGAAAATTAAAGGTTAATGTTCCAACAAGAGAAGAACATCGAGGACAATGTTCTCTTTAAGGGGGGGAGTTTGTAATATCCCTCGCATAAGCCACCATAAAAACTCTCATAAAATGAAGGTTATTAAATAATTAAATATTATTAATTATTATATTGATATTAAATGAAGAATATTCTTGTAATTGTTGATTATAAGAATATTGGAAGAATTATTTCTTAATTATTTTACTTATAATAATTTATATTCTTCCATGGAAATAAATTATATTTCCAAGTTGGTATATTTTATGAGTTTTAGAGATAATGAGTAATAGATTTGGAAAAAGTATGGATAAGTGATATTTTTCTCATAAGGAAAAAGAAAATCTACCTTTAAAAATAAACGCATGAGGGATTTATGGAATGCTTTTCTGATTTAGGAAAAATCAGATTTATGGAGGCTTTATGGATTGCTTTTGTGATTTAGAAAAGCTGGAATGCTTTTATGATTTAGAAAATATGGAATTATTTTATGATTTAGAAAAAGCTGGAATACTTTTAGGATTTAGAAAAGTTTGAATGCTTTTATGAATTAGAAAAGATGGAATTCTTTTATGATTTAGAAAAAAGTTGGAATACTTTTATGATTTATAAAATCTATTCCATTTTAATTAATTCTATTTTTTATTATAATCCAATGAGAGAAATAGAAGAGGAAAAAAATGGGAGAATACATGGAGAATGGAGCCAAGGAAGAGGAAGAGAGTATTTCAAGCATGCATCAAGAGATGAGTAACCATATTCTTTGAAAATCTCTTTGTTTGCATATGGACCATGATTATATAATGATTGAATTTAATTGCAATAAAAATTTCAGTGTATTAAAAGCTAGATCTACACTTATTTATGCATTATTTTGATAAAACCCCAAGGGGATCTTGTTTAGAAGGCTGAGTAGTTCCAGATCTGGTATGGATCTGATGTTTTAGCCATATATCAGTTGTAGATCTGAATATTAACCTATAGCAGCTGAAGCTCCTCATATAAAATGCTGTCAAGTCTTTCTACAGCTTTTCCAATTGTTTCTGCTATTATTTTTGAAGGATTCTTGCTCTTGCTTCAAGTAAATCCAATGCTTCTACAAAGGAACTTGATTATAGATATGATTTCTTGATGCCATACTATAACATGAGTCTAATGGCTGATTTCTAGTGTCTTCCAGCAGAAACTGCGCAATTTCTAAAGGACGGTTTCTCTATTTACCAACTCTCTCCTTTAGCTGATTTTCAGCTAGTGTTGATTGTGGGAGATCTGTTAAAACCTCTAAACTCATTTATTTTTTTCCGAAACTTTTCTTGAGGTCTGACACAGCCTAAAATAAGGGAACCCAGCCCTGTTCTACATTATTTTCACACTGGCTTGCTTATACAATGTCCTCCTTGAGCCTATTGCAGATTTTCCTGAGAGTGGAATTTAGCGCTTCTTCCTTGGTTGGTTTTTACTTCTCTTTTGGATCCATTGTTTAGATCTATAGATCTAAGGTTCCTAAGAGCAAAAAAATCTAAGAGGATTGTGTCATTCCCACACTTGCTGTGTTTCACCATTCTTCTATAGACAGAGTCTCGAACGGGCCAGGAAGCCTCTGGATTTCACCCTTCCTTGTGAAGGTGATGCATCTAGTAAATGCCCTGCCAGTCTATCTCTGGTTTAGATATATTGGTGTAATTCCATATTTCTATGATTCCATAGTGGAATATCTTAAGATATTCCCTACTGAGCCTATATTTTCCCATTTGGAACATTGCATAATTGTATGCAAGGAAATAATTATTGTGTTAAAACTCTTCAAAATGAATAGAAGATAAAAACATATCCTTGTATGCATTATTGGATTAGATTCTTAGAGAGGAAAAAGAGTAATCACATGCTTTATTATGTAAGTTTATTTAGAGAAACATATATGCTTGCATGCATGGGAAAAATATATTTTTGAGTATTAGATTTCTAGAGAAAAGGAAGATGCAATCACATAATATTTATTGTGTTAGCCTTATTTTGGGAAAAATAATATGTATTTGTCCAACCTAAAGGGATTAGATATGGTATTAGCTTTATCTTGGGAGAATATTATGCATAGTTATTGGTTATATCTTTTGGATGAGAGGGAAATGTCACTTTGCATGCATGAAATGATAAGTGGTATGCGTTTGACTCTTGGAAAAGAAATGTGTTTATTTTTCCATGAAATATTTATTTAGTTTCTTTTGGAAAGAAATATATGTTTTACATGCAGGAAGAACAAGATATGTTATTGCATGCACAAAACTATAACTTGTATGTTAACTTTGTTTGAAATAGAGTTCGCATTGTTATACATAGTAACCATTATGAATAGATATTGGGTGGAAAATATGTTTTTGGAAAAGAACATGTATTCACATGTGTAAGTATAACATCTATTGCATTAATCCATATTGAAAAGAAAACATACGAGTAGGCAAAAAGAGAAATTTCTTGTTGGGATAGTTATCTTGAAAATATTGTTATGCATTTGCATGCGCAGTATTATTATATAGTATGTTAGCTTTCTTTTTGAAATAATAGGAAAGTGCATGCAAGATTTTATTAGTGTTTGGTGGAAAGAGGATGCTTGATATTGATTTATTTGTTACTAATGCATGTGAAATGATGTTAAATAAGGAAAATAATGTCAATGTGGTTATGTTTTATAAATGCATACAAATATTTGTTGAAGTGTCACAAATAGATATTGATTATTGGTTTATTAATATCTTATCTAATCATGATATCAAGTGTGCTGACGATAGAAATGGCAGGAAAGAAGGATGACTTGAGAAAAGGAAATTTCAAGTTTAACATTGTGGAAGATAAAGAGTTGTTAGTCCATGCAGGTTTAGTAGTTCCAATTGCACAATGATCCCCTAAAGGAAACAGTCTGAATACAAAGACAGAGATTGATGATTCGTGCGTAAATGGTATCATGATGATTGTAATAGCTTATAGCTAGTTATGCTTCGTTTAAAGATTATTTTTATATGTAAATTTTATGACAATGGTCAAGGGATGGACTCCCTTATAACCATTGAGTGAGGGGTGACAACCCTCACGAGCGTTTAATAATAAAATTAAACGTTTGCTGGTTTTCACCCTACGGGGTTTCCAGGGTATATCGGTGTCTATTTATGTGATTGTTCATTGTGTCATTTTGATGATGTTAATTTCTTTCATGATATGACGTTGATATTATCAATTAGGTTATCTACTAATTGAATTAAAATGATCATGGGATCGATGCATAGTTATAGCAAAAAATTTAAGTTAATATGCTACAACAAGGACAATTAATGGTTGTGTAACTCACTATGATTTTTGCTAAATATTTCTCTAAGTGATGATAATGGGTATTTAAATGGTTAATGCAGAAATATATAAAGAAATTTATAAGGTTACACATTCGTAAATGTTGAAAAAAAAAAATTCTAACTCCATGCATTTTTCCTGCGAGGTTATCGGGGTATGTTACAAACATCTACACTGAAATCTATGCATCTAGTTCAAGAAATCAAATAGGATTAGAAATCACCATCTACACTGAAATCAATGCATTTAGTTCAAGCAATGAAATAGGATTAGAAATCATCTACATTGAAATCAATGCATCTAGTGCAAGAAATCAAATATAATTAGAAATCAACAACTGCATTGAAATTAATGCATCTAGTGCAAACAATAAAATACGATTAGAAATCATCATCTGCACTGAAATGAATGCATTTAGTGCAATAAATCAAATAGGATTAGATATCATTTACATTGAAATCAATGTATCTAGTGCAAGTAATTAAATATCATTAGAAATCAACATCTGCACTAAAATCAATACATCTAGTGCAAACAAACAAATAAGGTTAAGAATCACCATCTACACTGAAATCAATGCATCTAGTGAAAGAAATATTCTTCCCTCTCTCCCCCTTCCATATATATCTATATCTCCCTCCATCTCTCCTTCTTTGTCACTTTATCATATCTCGTGAAACACACACGCTCTCTCACTCCATATCTATCAATATATATTTTCCCTCCCTCCTTGTCCCAATATATCTCTTCTCTCTCTCTCTCTCTCTCTCTCTCTCTCTCTCTCTATATATATATATATATATATATATATATATATATATATCAAACCCAAAACATACACTAAATTTATTCCTATTTTAGAGCCTAGGAAATGACTCTATTCTAGAGTCCTATTTTTACTAACAAAATTCTAATTCTAAGTATCTCTAATATTTATTAAATATTCTAATTTAATAAATATATTTAGCCTAACTTTACATTATTTAATTTATGTATTTTTGGATTTATAATTTCCTTTATGAAAGAAGCTAACATTCCCCCCTTTAAGGATAAATCCAAAATAAGAACGAGGAACCATCTTCCAAGTTCTCAAGTTGATGCTGAAAAAATATTCAATCTCAAGAGACCATGAGTCAGCTGTATGTCTGATTCATCTCTAAATGTTGCTTGAAAACTCCATCAAGTGCCAAGTTGCAAAAGGATCCATCTATCCTTTACATGAAATCAGCATCAAAATTTTGTTCAAAGCCCACTGGCTGATGATGTCAAAAACAACTCACTGTTGCTTTTACTGTGCTGAAAATTGTTCACTGCTTCTTTGCTATCAACTGCCAACTGGAAAAAAATTTGATGCCCACTGGCAAATTTTTTGATGCCCACTGGTTGTTGAAGATGCCCACTAGCTGCTTTTGCTGGTTTTGTCGAGACTTTCAGTCTGACAACCACTATCAATTTCATTGACATTTTCCCCCCTTTGGCAACTGAAAGGAGAGACACTTCTCTTGGAAAGTATTCCTAAACTCCCCCCCTTTAGGTGTAGGCATATTACACTGGTGTACTCCCCCGTTCAACTGCATGAGAGTACCATCATCTTTTCACTATTGGCTACTCTATGTGTGATTGCAGTCGGTTGTAGAACTGAGACAATATTTTGACTGTGGATGACCCATTTCCAAGGGTCGATCCATTCATAATGTATCTTCAATCTGGCTGATTGTTGTTGGTTGCAACATTTTTCTGAGGAATGATTGGGCTTGCCACAATGGCGACAAGGATGGAAATCAAAACACTGATCTTCCATATGACCGGTTCTTTGACAATGTGAACATTTCGGTTGGACTCCAACTTCAGGTTGCGTGCAATTCTATTTGTATGCAACTTTTGGTTGCGTGCATTGCTGGTTGTCTGCAACTTTCTCAGAATCTTCTGAGGTGAGTTGTGCAATAAATCCTCCACTGAAAAAATTAATTGGCTTGGAATAATCTGGAATATGCAAGTTGGTGTCATTGTTGACATATCCTAAGCCACATCGATTCTTGTTATTCTGAATTTCTTCCCAGGGCTTGATGATGGGCTTGTAAGAAATTGGAACTGGAACAACTTCGACATTTGAAGCTGTTGGGATGAATGACTTATCATCTGGATGGTTCAAACACTTGAAAGTATCACACTTTTCTTGCAATTCAATCCTTTGAAGTTGCAACTCTAGTTGAAGAAACACAATGGTTTCATGTGTTTTTCATAGATGCCATGAAATATTAGCGAGAGTGTCTTTGTTGATGTGCACCATGTCTTCATCACTAGAAATGATCAAACGGTGAAGAATGTTTAACAACTGAAGATGTTGCGCCATTTTAACTTGCACTTTTGAAATCAGGCTCTTTGTTGTAGATGTCGTTCTTTGAACTGTTTCACTTGATTTTGGTACTTGAATGACATCCTTGCTTGAATGTGGCTTGAATAGCACGCTTGCTTGATTTGTTGCTTATTGCGCTTGCTTGGAACACTTGCTAGAGTTGTAGAACTTTCTTGCTTAAACTCTGAAATTCATGCTCGCTTAATGACGAACGCATTTTCTTGAACGCTCACTTGACTTACTTGATGACTTCATGCTCACTTGAATGAATAGCCACTCTCACTTGATGTCGATCTCAACTTGCTTGATTGTTTTATGGTTGTTGCAATTAACTTCACGCTGGATCTCTTGAAGGTTTGATCTTTATACTGAATTGATGCAAATTGCTTGAATGAATAATCACGCTCACTTGCAGGAGAGTGAACTTGTTGCTTGTTTGATTTACAAACTCATGCATTCACTTGATTTTGTGTAAAGGAAGGGTGTCGAACACTGTCAACATGCACCTAAGAAAGCTTACAATGATTTTAATGATTCACTTAAAACAATGACTTCACTTTTCCTCTTAAAAATTCATTAACAAAGAATTTTTAATGATTCACTTAAAAAAATGAATTTGATTACAAGTTCTTAAATGTATTTGCAAGAAAGTTGATGTAGAATTTTCTTTGAAATGCACTAACTTGGCTACGTGAATTTGATTTTTGATGTAGAATGCTGATGTAGACAATCTTTAATTATATGTTGTCGTGGTGCAAATGCATGTGTTGATCTTGCAACTATTTCATTACATGTGTTATGCTTGCTTTATGTATGTGATATTAAATGAAATTATTGATGTGTCACAACTAGACACAAATCAAAAACAACAACATGTAGCCATAAAAAAACATGCGCCATCACAAACACACATGGTGTACCTAAGATCCCCTTATTCAATTTCAGGCAGATCTAGGACATAATCACCAAAAGAATGATATCTTTATTAAGTATTGAGTACATAATAAATCTCCACCTTCAAGTAATGAATATGCCAAGCTCACAACCCTTGGAAGAAATTTGTCTTCAAAATCTGGATATTCACCGACTCAATCTCTCCCAAAAATCACTCATACAATTTTGCATGAAAAAATACACTCATATCTCCAAAATTACAAAACTTTCTTATCACTACAAATATTACAAACCTTTTAAAAAATACTCTCATAACTCACCTTATGTTTCCAAATATAAAAAAAATAAACACTCATTCCACTCACTATCTCTCCTCCCACTTACTATCTCTCATGACCTTTATACTCATACGTATCCTCATGAACCATTTAAAGGGTGTAATTTAAATGACATAGGATTTGAAAATACTTATCTCCACCAAAATCCTTATCTTCTTATCACTCCAAAAAAAACAATTGTATTCCACACCATAAGACGATACGTTCACCTCCCATTTCCATACAAATATTAAAGCATAGCATAAATTTCTGGAAATTTTCATTTTTGTATTATTCGATTATAATATGTTTTATTCATTTGTTTTACCATGATGTTAACACTATGAAGGTTCACATGTACCTTTTAAAAATTAATCCATCTTTTTTTACTTTCATGGAGGTTCTCGTAATGGCTACGACAGTAGTATTTTTTTGCAATGTCACAACTCAATTATTCAAATTCAACTCTAGAGTTGATATATAATATCACAGTAGGATTCAACATTCTCGTCGAGCATTCATAAGAGCTAGTAAAAGGACGCAACCAGTACAAGGACGCAGCCTAGGGGTAAGTGAGGCCTGTGGAGGAAGATAACACTTCCCGAGGGTTTCTGGAGGTTTACCCAGACATGGGCTTGAAACACAAAGAAACAACTCAGCGGATGTCAGACTAGACTCAAAATGGTAGGGACGTTTTTGAGTAAACCAAGCTACAAAGAACCTTCAGCGCGTTAAAAAAAAAATCAAGCAGCGAGATTAAAGTGACACAGAACTGGCCGATTGCGCATAGATAACTAAGGCAGCAATAAAGGTGCAATTTCCAGATGATTATATAATACAGGAAACTTTTCAGCCATCAGAAACAATTTTAGTGCTGATGGATCTGTTAAAAAAAGTGATTGCACAACCAGACGTGCCATTTTACATTTATACAACACCCCCAAAGAAAAGAATCATAGATTTAACAAAGGATTTTTATTTTTCTAATTTTGTACCTGGTGCACTTGTGTGTTTCCACTATAATGTGCCAGAAGAGGAAGAGAAGGGCCCCTTTCTACGTGATGATATTATGGCTATGTGTGATCTGCATACCAACGAAATTGACTTTCGTGTCTTCTCAAGTAGCATCAAATGCACAGCACATCAAACTGTTAAGCCAAAGTTGATCTATGAAACCTCGTCTTCAATTATTTCGCACTTTCTCCTTTCTATGACTTGACTTGCAATAATGAGCAGCTTGAAAATTGGCACTTCACAATCTCCCAGTAGATGGATCTATACATTCATTTCGTCACTAGATACTTTTATGAACTAATATTTCCTCCAGGGACTCGTTTCAACTTGGCATGGATCAGGGTATACAGTCTCGACAATGGAGAGATTCAAGCAGGTTGAAAAAACCAATTTCATAACAAGTTTATAAAGTACCATATGAAATATCTAGCATTCGTTCTGACCAAAATGTTCTAAGCGTATAATTTAAACTCTGCAAATTTAAAGATTAGGCCAATATTCCACCGTTCCACGCAACATTTTAATTTACCAGAATGGTGATATTACCATTCAATTTTCATGCAAACACTTCAACAGTTCTCGTTATGATTCTGACATGACATGATATGTTCAAAATCAGCTTCAACTCTGCCATTTGATACACACTACCTCTGTAATGGCTCCCACGCTATTATATTGGCACAGTTATAATACAAGCATAAACACATATTTCAAGCGATCAAATTGACCACACTCGGTGTGTATCCATGCTCTCCTTCAGGAAATCGACACCAATTCACCACAGAGACTTATTTTGTGACTAATACAACAACATTCTCTTACAACTATTTCAAAAAATATCACTTCTACATTATCCGCATCTCTGCACTACTCCATACACACTAAATATTTACACTATGCCAAAAAAAAAAAAAATTCAACTCTACCGAGATACATACTTACATACTGCTCGATCCACACAATAAAAATCCTTGCAGCAATACAATTCAGGTTTGATGCTTGAATGTTCCACTGTGAAGGATGACTCAACCTTTTCAACGCGCCAGCATTCACTAAGCTATACAAATCCTCCCCATTGCAGAAATGAAAAAATAATTAACTCATATCTATCAAAGAAGGAACGCAGGATGAGAGGAACATATTTGAAATAACATACATATGGGTGTGCAATACTTTTGGTTTCCAGGAGCTTTATAGCAGTTGTGATATTACCAATGTCGAACTAAATATATCATTTATCGCCCTCCTGGCAATCTTCATTTATCGCCAATCATGGATCTTCGCTCTGATACCACATGTAGATTCAGAAGTGTCCCCAGACACATACTTTTATTAATCATGGAAAAAGATTATATAACAAATTATAGGAGTTTACAAACGTAAACTCTCACTACCACACTACAATGAAATTAGGAAACTAAAACCAACAGGTGTCCATTTACAATAAATGACCTTCTAACCATCCTACTAACTTTATTCCTATTTTAGAGCCTAGGAAACGACTCTATTCTAGAGCCCTATGTTTACTAACAAAATTCTAATTCTAAGTATCTCTAATATTTATTAAATATTCTAATTTAATAAATATATTTATCCTAACTTTACATTATTTAATTTATGTATTTTTGGATTTATGATTGCCTTTATGAAAGAGGCTAACATCTTCTTCCCTCCCTCTCGCCCCCTCCAAATCCATATCTCTATCCCTCCCTCTCTCCTCATCCTCTCATCCTTCCTCTCTCTCCCTTTCTCTCTGAACCCCCTCTCCCTTCCCCCTCCTCTATGTCTCTCTCTCTACCCTCCAATCCTCTCCCCTTCTCCCTCCCTCTTTTCTTCTCTCTATCCAAACACCATCTTTATGACTCCCTCTTTCTATTACCCTTCTCTACCTCTCTCACTCCTCTCCCTCTCTCTCTCCTCATTCATCCTCTCCCCTCTCCTTCAGTTTATCTCCATCTCTCCCTTATAAGTCCACATATTTCTCCACCTCTATCATATTTCTTTGTTCTTCCCTCCCACATAGATCTAGATTTAATATATATATATATATATATATATATATATATATATAATGATATATTAATATATATTATAATATAGCAAATTTAATATTGTATTAATCTAAACTTATTAATTTTAATAACATTAATATTATAATATATTAATATGAATATTAGATTTAACGATAAAAAATTAAAAATAATTTAACATTAATGTTAGGGTTAATAATGTTTTTTTTTGCATGGTATTAATAATAATTTGTTCTATGGTATTTGGGCCATAGATTTCATATATAATTAGATGTTGATTTCTAATCCTATTTGATATATTTTTATTTATTTAGCTTACCTCTTTATACCTCTTTTATATTTATTTATTTACCATACCGCTTTTATAAATATGGTATCTATCCCATGGTATTTGTCCCATGGTATTTTCCCCATAGGATTCACCTAAATAAAACTTCTTTTTTGAGTTTTTGTAAATATAGAGGTTTATGGAGTAAATATAAAAATATGTTTTATTTATTTTCCATACCTCTAGTTTATTTATATTTATGTTTATTTACCATAGCTCCGGAGTAAGTATAAAAAGGTTATATTTATTTACCATACTTCTAGTTATTTATATTTTTATTTATTTACTATATCTTTTCTTGAGTGTTCTTAAACCTATTCCTATTTTAAATTTATATTGTTTAAATTTATTTAAAATTTTAAAATTTTTAATTATATGGTTGTGTTATTGTTTAAGGTGACATTATTTAGATTTTATTGTTTAACCTTTATTTATTTATTTTGACTTCTAACATACTTACACATCTAGGTCATAGTAAACTATAAAATACACATATCCGCACAGTAAAAAAATCCTAAAGCACCCTAAATCCTAAAGTTCTACACTTATAACCCAAATTTTCAAAAAAAAAAAATCACAAATATTTTTTATAGTTTTGCCAAATTTTTTAAGTTATTTTATAGATTTTCTTTAAACTACTGGTTACATTAGCATGCTTGGCCATAAACACAGAATAGTCCAGGTTCACGAACTAATTTCTTCCCTATTGAATTCTCTTCATTTCAGAAATTTAGGAGGAAATAAATTTCCTCCTAAATTTCTGCTTTGTTGTAAAAATGAACCTACCGGCCATGGGCTCCTTCATATCGGTTGTGCGACCAACACGTTTGCTAATAAACAAGCCTACGTAGAGAGGGCTACAGGCAGATTTTGGGGTCTTCCAGGTTTCTTGGTTCAGGAATGGAAGGATGATTCAGGAACTCAAAATTCCCTTACCATGAATCTGATGGAGTTTTCTGGTTTCAGATACAGTTTTTGAAGTAGAAAAGGTATGGGTTCGTGTTCTTGGAAGATATGCCACTACTGACTTAGAGATCCAGTATACACAGCAACAAGCGAGCCGGATCACATATTCTATTACAACTTGGGGACTGGGTTTCTACCGATTCTTTATATATTATCCTCAGCAGCCTCAATCTTCCGAGCAGAGATCCCTATGCACATTTCTCAAGTGAGGCAGAGGATCATCTTCATCTTGCAAGCGTTCATGACAATGAATCCAATTTGCAAAAGGGGAATAGGGTACTCAGTATGCTAGAATTATATCCTTTGATGCCTCATTTTTGGTTCTATGTCCCTATACACATGGTTACTGGTCTGTAGGATCTTTTGCGAGCCAAGGAATCAAGCGAGCCCGAAGTGTTCTTTAAGTGAGCCTGATTATATACAAGCGAGCCAGATATTTTTCGAGCCTGTTTTGGAGTTTTGACAAATATTTGATATGTCTGCCTAGTATTAGATCAACGCCTTTTTTCATCTTTAGGTTCCTTTGTTATTGTTTCTCTCTGTCCAATAGTCTGGTTATATACACAGGATGAGGTTTAGGCAAGATTTGGTCATTAGAGGTGTATTATGATCAATTGCCTTTGCCGTTTTTTGCCATAGTTCTTCACAGATTTGTAAGTTTCCTATTGCAAGGGGTTGATTATATCCCCCTGATATGATGTGCCGGTCAGTAGTTTGTTGCTTATTCTCTTCCTGAATTAGCAGATACTTGGCTGACTTTGCAATGATGTATTCTCATTGAACCTGTTTTCAATTGAGTATGTAAGTAGCTCATGAACTGATATATTTAATATATGCAACGTTTTTTTTCTTCTGAAAAAAAAAAAAAAAAAAGCCTACGTAGAGGTGCGTGCCGCTATGTCCAGGTTCGTGTATCGCGAGAATACCTCAAAAGAAAGACTTGCGTGATTATAAAGACACATGTGCATTACATACAAATATATTTTTTTAGAATAAGGTGCATATAAAAAGTGAAACAACCTCACTACTGTTAAAAGATTTTCAATTAATATTGTTTTTAGTTGATCACTGCCATAAAAATAATTTTTATTAAGATTATTAGATGATGTGAATCTATTTTATATCTTAATCATTTCTTCTAATTAAATCAGAAACGCTGTAAAAAATTTAGCAACCCAACCGGAGGGGATATTAAATGCAATATCTACGTCTTTTATCTGTATCTTTTTTGGTATATCAATTATCAATTGATATGTTTGAAGAGTATTTGAAACATTTAAGTTTCTGTTGATATTATGCTTACGCAGAGTCATAATTGTTTTTATTTACTTTTATGGTGATAATATTGTTTATTTTTGGAAGATGAGACATTATGATTTTGGTAATTAATTAAGAATATTTTAAGATTATGATTTTGGAAAGTAATTAAGAATTTTTCAAGGTATGTATTTTAGGATAAGTATGACTATTAATATTGACAAGACTAAATTCATGATAATTAAATTTAGGAAGACCACATAAGGTATTTTCATATGCTACAATATTTTTTTTTTTCTAATTTAGGCTAATTGTATTAGATCATAAGAAACAAGAAGTTACAGGTCGCATCCTATGGAAAGAACGGATTCAATCCATAGGGAAAGTACCAAAGAGTTTTGTCAAGTACTGGACTACCCCTAAAGGGGAAAACCAACAAAAACAGATAGCAGAGATGTACAAAAAAACATAGGATAAACTTGATTGCACAGGCTAATGCTACAAAGAGTTAAATAGATAAAACTAAGGGAGACCTGCATGCTTGTCACTGGAGGCTGGAGGCTCTTCGAGGATCCTGCACACGTAGCCCACATCCATCATGCCTATGTCCAACGCATGTTCATCTTGCGGACGACATGGCAAGGTGGGGTCGCTCAAGGTCGCCTCATCATCAGTAGTCAGAGGAGCTACATGGTGCTGAGGGCAGTCGCCAATGTTTAACTGCAAGCTGCCACCCACATCCACCTTCGGGCTTCCTTCGTTGTTGCCATCAGAATCACTTGAACCATTGTTCCCACTGGTAGCACTGCGAACCAGAAGAGCTTTCAGCTTGCAAGGGGTGAAGGGAGGCTCAGGGGAGATTGTGGACTTGCAAGCTCGTTTTTTGCGGAGCCGAAGCAGGGAGCTGCTCAAAAGGCTGAGAATTATCAAAATCATTCCAATCAATGGAGAAGTTCAAGTCGCGATAGAGGTAGGGTGATATGGGAGGGTAGGGAGGGCGGGAAGGCAAGTCACGCCCACCAGCTCTTCGACATTGCTGCCTATGTCGCCACGGCATGACAGTCTAGGGGGGTGAGTCTTCAGACCAGAGGAAGGTGGAAACAGGTTTTCGGGAGGGGAGAGGACCAGAGGGAGCCTCCGTCCTAGAAGAACTAGAGCACTGCTCCAGAACTGGAGAAGAAGAGACGGAGAGCCGAAGGAAGAACGAGCAAGCAGAGCTGAATGCGCAATGGAGAGCTAGGGTGGTGGGTTTAAAGCCCATGATGAGCAGCATTAAAAAGAGGCAAACCTGATACGTCGATGGTAGGGTGGCGGAGGGTGGAGTAATGACGCCCTCACGCCAAGCTTTAAGATGGTGCCCCTTCCAAGGACGGATCACGTGGAGTAGCCATGTGCGCATCCTCATGGCGGCCCCATGGCCCTCCTTCCCTTTACATGCCACCCGCATTCGGGATGCGACAACAAATATTTAGAGGAAGTTCCTTCATACAAATACCTTGTAATTTATATTCATCACAAGCTTAATTGGAATTATAACACTGCGAAAGGTTAAATGGAGGATACACAACTTATTATGGATTTGAAAACAATTGTATGTCAACAAATCTTTGTATATAGGATTAAAAAGGTTTTATTTTGAGACTCTCTTTACTTTTTTTATTTTATATGGATGTGAGGTTTGGGGTTGCACTATCTATAGAAAGTCATGGATGAAGATATAACACATTCAAAAGAATTTTATAATGTTCAATCCCAAGACTGAAGGAAATACTCCATTTCTTATTATTCTTATTAAAGCAAGTCTTTAGACCATTCAAAGCATTTCGATGACTAAGTATTTAATGTATAACAAAATTTAAACATCATGGAATCAAGAAAGTTTCCTAAAATCACTTCTAACCCTAGACAAAATACCCATTTGTAGTTCAGGAGGGAATAACATAAGAAATCAAGTTTTCCCTAAATGATAATATTAAAAATATTATTTCTACTTATGGGGTGATAAAGAGTTGTTCTAAAAAAGGAAATTAAGATATTATTAGGACATTATCAATTGAAATATAGAAAGGAAAAAATACCTATTTTTCTTCACAAATTTTAAGAAGAAAATGAACATTATTAAAATAAGAGAAAATTATGATGAGCTTTATAGTGAAACTTAGAAATAGTCAATTCAACATTACTAAAATAAAAATAAATTATCATAAATTTAATAGTAAAAATTTATATTAATCAATTCCTAAAACATCATACCATGGAAAAAATTATGCTGCAACTTACATTGCAATACCAACTTTATTGACCTTTTAAATTACCTAAAATATCATAATCTTGGAACTCTTCTTTTTGCATTATAATCACTTATATTCATAAAATTTTACATATAAAATTAATTAACATCATTAAATTATTAACTACACTCCTATGAATAAAATCGTTTATCTAAAATATTTCAAAATTTACAATTAACATAAAAATATAAACAAAATTTATCCTTCACTAATTAAAAAAAATAACAAACGGTTTTCAAGAAGCTTGTTTTTTACTGTTGCTGTTTCTGATAAATATAAACTTAAGATCCATCTGAAATTCAACAGTATGGAATACTAAATACATAAAGGGAATTGTTTTCTGAGAAGGCCAAAATATTGGTTAAAAGTAGAAGAAATATAATATGTTGAGCGAGCAGAATATGACATTGTATTCACTGAAACAAATTAAACGTTATAAGTGGATGTTATGAGTAAGACAATCTGCTAATGCAGTGAAATGATGATCTATGTGAGTGATGATATCTCTAATAATAACACTTCTAAACTCTCGATTTCTTTGCTCCAGTTGTTATATACGTTCGTTCAGCTGAATCACGTAATTTTTCGTTTAGATGTTAACACCATACCAAAATATTTTATGGCAATGTTATCAGTTAGAATATTATTTTAGGATTTGATTTAATAAAAAAAAATTAAATTTATTTAAGGCTTTACTTATAATTACTCCATTGAAAACTAATTTTCTACAAACCTTGTTGGTTTCAATTAAAAACATTAGTTTATTGAAATACTTTTATTGGTGCCGATTGAGGTGATCTACCTTTTTATGGAGGAGTATATATCATCTGTAATTATCCCAATAAAAATAAGAAAGAAATGAGTGATTAGGAATACTTTAATAATTTTTTGATATATTTAAAACACCTTTTATAATTCTAAAAAAAATTAGAAATTAATATCCTAATTATTTGTATTTATTTTAAAGAAATGAAATAATAAATTAGAAATTAATATCCTAATTATTTGTATTTATTTTAAAGAAATGAAATAATAAAATAAGGCACATAGCTAAGTGGTAAAAATAAATGATAAAAAATATCTCAAGGAATAGGAATAAGCATGTCAGCATGGGTTGCATGTCTTCAAGTTCCACATTAACCCTTCTAAGTTTAGATTAAAAAAGTCTGCACTTTACTCTTACTTTAAGAATACATGTTATGGAGAGGAACAAATTGGAAGGATTGCAACAAAAGGCAACATTGCAAGGAGAATAGACCTAGTCATAAAAATTGATTATCAACTACTAAGAGGATATCTCCATTGGTCATTTCCTATTGTTGGAAATGCTAGAAAGATGGTAAAACTAATAAAAAAACTATTTGTTGGAGAAAATATGATATACCTATGGGTTAATATATTAGAGCTAACACAAGTGATGATTTCTATTTAATATGCATATATACTTTGCTTAGGAGTTGAGTGTAAAAAATATGCATTTAATTTTCCTCTTATGGTAGATGGTAGAAAGTTACTGACCATGCTTTCTCTAGGAGACACAAAGAATGACTGGGAGGTTGTGCAGTGATAGACAAAATAAGAATCACTTGAAATGGGACCCATATGTGATTCTAAAACTAGCTTTCTTAAGGTGGTAACAAATTCTAAAGTGTGTAAGTTGTATTAATGTAATATAATTAGTTTCAAAGTTGAAATTATTGGAGTACATACATATTACTTACCCCACATCTCTTATCTTTCATGCTATTATTCTATTTATAGTGGTTACTATCTATAGTGTCTATTTTTAGAAATAGATGTTTTGTAAATAGACTAGGTAGTGACATGGCTATTTTATATATATTAATTTGTATTTCCTCAAATCAGTAATTAAGATCTATACAAGTACTCTAGGAATAGACTAAGTAGTGACATGGATATTTCATATACATTAGCATGCACTTCCTTATCCTTCTTCACCTTATAGACAAGTACACTCTTCCTTTCTATTTTTGGAGACAAAGCTTATTGAAAACTATATCCAACCATTCTTTTTATTCTAACAAACCTTATCCTTTAACATTTCATCATATTATTAGATGTCTAGAAAACCTTATGCTTTGACATTTCATCGTATTATTAGAGATTTTATTCACTACTTAAATTGGAAGTTGAATATTTGAGTTATTTATGTAATTATCACTTAATTTTAGGTTATAATATTCTTATTCAAATTTATTATCGACTCTAACTATCTTTTTTATCTTCCAACTTTATTTTGAAGATATTGTTGGAAATGTTGTCATTGATGGCAAAGGAGAGAAGAAAAATAGCAGAGTAGCAAAGGAAACAACAAGAGAAGCAAAATAGCAGAGTAACAGAGGTAGAAAAAAGAGAATCAAAGTAGCACAAAGTGGCAAACAAGAAGTAGAGAAAGAGAGGCAAGAAGAGGGACCGTGAGACATGAAGCAAAGAGAAAAATAATAGGAGAAATCTGGGAGTACAGAGTAGAGTTGAGAGAGGGATAAAAAAATAAGCAAATATAAAGGCAGAGCCATGAGATGAAACGGTCGAGCAGCAGAGAAAGGCTGCTGAGAGTACAGTGTAATAGAGATAGAAAATACAGAGGTTGCAGAGAGTACAATGAAACAGAGACAGAGAATAACAGAGGTGGAGACAAAGAATGACAGAGACTGAGAATAACAAAGATGGAACAAGTAAGGGCGAAACCGAAAAGCATAATAACAGCGGGGTTATGTGTATATGGGTTAAACCACAATATGTACATTTAAACGAATAATGGAGGTTTAATAAAAAATTGACGTGAAATTATAAAATACAGGAACCCCGAGTCAAAGATGAAACCATGAGGAATAGTGACGGTGGTTTCGGCGGAAGAAACAACCTGTATCGTGCTGCCCCTGAGTGGTAAGCTGAATTCACCTTTTTTAACGTGATATATGTCACTGATGGACACATGTCCTTGGGTGGTATTTGGATACCACTTACATCGCATAATTTCTGAGTGTTAACCCTTGACCCAAAGAAAAACGTGATATCAACAGTGTCCGTCCGATTTCCAAGGCCGGGAGATCAACGGTGATTACACTTGCGCGATGAACAAAGGTTAATGAGGCAAAGGACTGTGGGTCCAAGTCAAGTGTTTGTTGAAAAATGAAATATAAACCAAATTTTAAAGCCAAAATATTATGAGGATTATTCATTATACATTCAAAGGGCGCTATAATGGTTTTTAAAGTTTGTTGATATATATTATATAAACCATGCTGTGGGACCTACATTCATTTCTGCGGGGGCCAAGTATTATACGAAGTCCTGTGTACTATGTGTATTATAAATTAACAGGCTGATGGTAAGTCACAATGCATTGTTGGCCCAATGGTCAGCTTTAATTCAAAGCCATGGTATAATGTTTGAAATATGACAGAGGAGGTAATATATGAAAATACAGTATTGAGAGTATGAAATATCATAAAGGGGTTCAATATAGTATGAGCGATGTATTAAATGTGTACCAAGATTATAACAAAAGGCATATAAAACATTGTATAGGTGATATAAGTTGCGGTGGGCCTAGTTGAAGTATCGCGTTAATGGTTAGTGATTAAGCATTGGAGAAGATGCTGAATGGTTGATATGTTTATATATATTAAATGTGGACCCCGACTATGTTGCAGATTAACGGAGAGGTAACCCAAACTTTAGACAGTGCATTATATCATTATAAACAAGGCAAGTTAAAATAACTCTAGAGCCTGAAAGGTTATATTACGACATATATTAGCGCTGAGCTTAAGTCTGAGCCAAAGACTTAATATAATGTTGACGAAGGATATTATATGTAGTGTGGGACCCCCTACATAAAATTCTGAGAATATTAACCCAAGCTGAAGGATACACAAACATTATTTCGAGAATCTTAACCCAAGCGACAAAGTATACACACACACACACACACACACACACACACACACACACACACACACACACACACACACACACACACATATATATATATATATATATATATATATGCAGTGCTTTATATAGAAAATACCATAAGGTGGGACCCTCATGAATCGCATCGGAGAAACTTATGGCAGTGGAACATGTTAACAAAAGTTTTGATGGCGATTACAGACCCGATATGTTTTGAACGATGATTCTCATATTTTTTTTTATTTCCGGCCTAAGTGCATCAGAGCGATTCATCGCATTGGCGCAGTGAAATGAATAGTGATTAATCGCATCAGCGCAGTGAAGTGAACAGCGATTAATCGCATCGGCGCAGTGAAGTGAATAGTGATTAATCACATCGGAGGAGAACAGAACATCAGAGCATTCTATTGAAAGCTGCGATTGCGATTATTGCATCGGGTCTTTCGCAAGAGGCATAAACGCATTGGAACTTAAGTAAAGATCAATTAGTTGAACAAAAAAAGTTTTTTTTATTAAAAGGGTCCATTATGATTATATAACTAAGAATCATTTGTGTAATATTGAAAGAGAAGGTTTTGTGTTAAAACGCCTTTATTATTACGCCGAGAGTTGAAGTGTGTTATATAAAAAGCGCAGTTACATATATGCAACAGTTACACCACAACAGTGAACAGGAGAGAAAGTAGAGCTTAAAAATATAGACACAGTCACAGAAAAGATAAACACACGGTGATCCAAAACTGAATGGGTTGCTTTGTAATCCATATTGTAACTGAATGTAAATGTTTTTGATTGGTTTATATTGTTTTTGATGCACTAGCAAGTCTCTGTAGGAAATAAAACTCCACTGTAAAACTGAAAGTTGTATAAATTGCTAAGATTTTCTGAATGAGTTGGATAAAGAAGTGAGGAGGCAGAAGGCAAAGAGTCAGGGTTGTTCACTTTGAATTACCTGAGGAATACAAACTGTTATGAGGCAAACTGTATAAAGCATATCACAGTGATATGCAGAAAGAGGTTAGAGAATGCAGAGAATGAAGAATTGAGGCAGAGAAGATAAGCAAAAGATGAGTAGAAAGAGATGCTCTAGAACAGAGCTGATATCTGAGGTAAATCAACAAATATTTTCTTTTGATTGAATGAGGAAGTTGGAGCTTCCCTATCAAGTTGACACTTGATAGATGTCAGTTGTAGCTGATGCAGGTTGGAGCCTCCTGTAGGTTGGTGCCTGCAGAAAATCACTGGTGAGAGGGAGTTGGAGCTTTCCTTTGCATCACAATAATAATAAGATTTGTTTTTCTCCATTTATGGGTTTCCACTTATATCTGTTGTCACTGTGTGTGTTGCATATTTGTTGATATGTTCTATCCAATCTGCTTAATGTTTGCTGCTCTCATAATAAGTTTGGTGTCACATTAACTTAATATTTGCTGCAACATATTAAGACTGTTCACATATTAAAGTTGGTTATAAAATTAAGTTGTAAATAAGCTTGATGGAAAGTTTAAAAAGCTCATGTATGTGTTAAACTGACTCACCCCCCCCCCTCTCAGTTTAACTAAGGATTCAACAATTGGTATCAGAGCCAAGTTCCTTTTGTATCAGTTTAACCACTGAAAGGAGATCCTAGGTCCCCAAGATGGCGAGTCAAGAAGGAAGCTCAACCAATAAAGCCCCTTTTTTCACCAGCGCTAATTATGCCTTCTGGAAAATCAGAATGAGAGCATACATAATGTCTCTAGGAATAGAATTTTGGGCTGCTGTGGAATTTGCATATGCCCCAAAGGCAACTGACTCAGACAAAGAAGCTAAACAAGACTTTGTAGCGAATGCAAAAGCCATGAATGCAATCTTAAATGGACTATATGAAGTTGAATTTATCAAAGTAATGCACAAAAAGACTGCCAAAGACATGTGGGATACTCTTGAAAATATCCATGAGGGAAACAAAAAGGTGAAGACCGCCAAACTTCAAATATATAGAGCTCAATTTGAAAATTTAAAAATGAATGAGGATGAAGATGTTGGCAGCTTCTTCTTAAGAGTTGCAGAAATTTTTAATAATATGAAAGCTCTTGGAGAAACCATACTAGAATGTGTGATTGTACAAAAGATTCTAAGATCTCTTCCACCCAGTTTTAACCCCAAGGTCTCTGCCATAGAAGAAACAGCTGATTCGGAAACCTTGACCATGAACCAGTTACCTGGAAATCTAACACCCTATGAGATGAGACTCCCACAGAAGAAGTCAAGTGCCAGGGAGGCAGCTTTTAAAACAAAAAAGAAAAAAGAAGAAAAGGAAGATATATGCTCTTGCTCTGATGAAGAAGAGGCCAAATTTGTCAAGAAACTGGATAGAGACTCGGGTAAATATAAAGGTAAACTTCCATTCAAATGCTTTAACTGTGGAAGAGTTGGACACTATGCTGCTAAGTTTCCTCATAACAAAGCAAGGAATCAGGCTCAAGAATCAGAGAAAACTACATCAAAGAACTGGCAGAAAGGAAAGAAATTCAATAGAAAATATTTCTATGCTCAACAAGACAGCAGTGCATCTAAAGACTTAGATGAACCCTCAAGTGAAGAAGGAACCTCTGAATTTTTATTGATGGCCATAGAAGAACTTGAAGGACTCTTTCTAGAAGATGAAGAAGAAGAAGGTGAAGTTGATCTTGAGGGGGAGCTAAGAAGTGCCCTGGAGGAGATTGACAGACACAAACTGAAGTGCAAAAAAAAAAAGATATTCTCCTCAAGTATGTAAGAGAAGAACAAAATTCAGAAGTCCTCATGCAGCTGAAAGTAGATCTTGAAGAAGCCAAGAAGAGAGAAGACATGTTACTTAAGCAAATCAAGGATAAAACTCAGGAACAAGAGAATTTGGAAGAAGAAGTAGTATGCCTGAGGAAGAAATTAGAAAATGACCAAAGGAAGGTGTCTATAGATTCTTCTCGAATGACAAGCTCTGGTAAGTTGAACGAAATCCTGGATGCTCAAAGATCTCCTCTGATAAAATAGGCTATGAAGGAGAATCAAGTAAAGGCAAAGAAAAGGAAAACCAAATTATTATTTTTGTAAAAGAAAATAAGGCTGATGAAGTAGCTCAAATGATTCCTACAAAATAAGAAACATGCAATGAAGGAGATAGAAACCAGAAGGAACCTCTAATAACAAAGAATGAAATAAATACTCAGCCAACAGAAAAAGGCTCATATACCCCTGAGAATGTCAAATTTGGAAAGCATCAAAGGAGATTCTTCCCTCCTATGAAAAATGCCACCTGTTATGCCTGCCACAAGCTGGGACATATTGTTGCATACTATCATACAAGGAGGAGTAATTCAAACTAGCAAAGGATGCAAACAATGAAGAGACTGTCTCAAGCAAACAAATGGAGAAGACAACCTCACATCAAGTATGCAAATTGTTTCTATGGTTATTGTTTTTATTATAAGGAATTTGGCCATAAAATCATTGAATGCATAAAATATGGACAAATATTGATGTTCAACACCTCAAGGAGGTTTATGAATCATGGAAATTTTACTCATACTCACAATTCTACAAAAATTATGATCAAATGTTGTGTATGCAATAAAATTGGACATATGCCTTCCAAATTTCCTCTCAGAGAATGTGATTCATCATCTCACAAAAGGAACCAAACAAAAGGATGCTTTCAGTAGAAAAAGAAGTTGAATAAATGTGACATGGCTTAACTGCTCAAGACCTGAAGAGCCAATGGTATTTAGACAGTGGCTGCTCAAAACATATGACTGGAGATAGAAGCAAGTTTATAACCTTTGATGAAATGAAATATGGAAATGTTACTTTTGGCAATGATAAAGCAGGAAAAATCAAAGGAAAAGGAACAGTCAGCCTAGATAATGGCAGAGGAAAGGCCCAAGATGTACTATTTGTGGATGGGCTGAAAGAAAATCTGTTGAGTGTCAGTCAAATGTGTGACAAAGGCTGTGAAGTTCTTTTTAGAGCACAAGACTGTGAAGTCATATCAAGCACCACAGGGAAGACTCTGATCAAAGGTGTTCGAACCGAGAGTAATGTCTACATAGTAAAAGAAGAGAATGAAGCATGCCACCTTAGCAAACTGGAGGAGTCATGGTTATGGCATAGGAGAGTGGGACATCTTAACTTCGACCATATCATCAGACTGAGCAAGAAGAAAGCAGTTCGAGATATGCTAGCAATAAAAAGGCCTTCAAATACCATATGTAAATCTTTCCAATTGGGCAAACAGACTTGGACATCCTTTAAGACTAAAGACGAGCTATCAACAAGTAGGCCACTTCAGCTCGTACGCATGGACCTGTGTGGACCTTCAAGAACTCAAAAACCAAGTGGCGAATCCTACTTCATGCTAATCATAGATGATTTCTCAAGAATGACATGGGTTGCATTTCTCAAATACAAATCGGAAGCACTTGAGAAATTCAAAATATTCAAGGAATTGGAAGAAAATCAAACAGGATGCAAGCTAAAGTGCATCAGAATAGACAGAGGAGGTGAATTCATAGACTATGACTTTGCAGACCTATCCAATGAACATGGGATAAAGCAAAAATTTACTATTGCAGGGACACCTCAGCAGAATGGAGTGGTAGATAGACAAAACAAGTCTATACAAAAAATTGCCAGAGCCATGATGCAAGAGAGTAACATTCCTCAAACCTTATGGGCAGAAGCAGTACACACAGCTATGCATATCCTTAACAAAGCTCATTTAAGGCCAATCAGTGACAAGACTACCTATGAACTGTGGCATGGTAAACCAGCTTAGATCAAGCACTTTAGAGTCTTTGGAAGCAAGTGTTACATAAAGAATAATGATGAAAATCTGGGGAATTTTGATGCAAGAGCAGATGAAGGGATATTTTTAGGATATGCTTCTAAGAGTAAAGGTTACGGGTGCTACAAAAAGACTCTTAGAAAAATTATGGAAAGCATTGATGTAAAATTTGATGAAGAACTGCCAAACAAGACAAGAAGTACAGGTTGCAGCAATCCTCCAGAAGACTATGAAGAAGAGAACCAAGATGATGATGAAATAAGCAAGACAATAGAAGATTTTGAACTGAGCTCGAAATCCCCCTCAAGATACACTCAAAAGAACCATCTAGAAGATCAAATAATTGGGGACAAGAGTGTAGGAATCTAGACAAGAAGGCAGCTAACTGAACAGACAGAAGAGGTATACATAGCTATGTTATCACAATTAGAGCCAAAGAAGTTTGAAGAAGCCAGCAAGGAAAAGTATTGAGTGAATGCTATGAATGAGGAATTAGACCAAATTGAGAAGAAAATACCTGGGAAGTAGTTCCTAGACCCACTGAGAAAAATGTCATAGGCTCAAAATGGGTATTCAAGAATAAAATGAATGAGAAAGGACAGGTAATCAGGAATAAAGCTAGACTTGTTTGCAAGGGATATTCACAAATCAAAGGACTTGATTACGATGAAACATTTGCCCCTGTAGCCAGAATGGAAGTTATCAGAATGTTTCTGGCCTTTGCATGCTACCGTGACTTCAAGGTGTATCAAATGGATGTGAAATCTGCATTTCTGAATGGAGATCTAGAAGAAGAAGTCTACATGGAACAACTAGAAGGATTCTCATTAACAGACAAAGAATATTATGTGTTCAAACTAAAGAAGGCTCTATATGGACCGAAACAAGCTCCTCATGCTTGGTACTTAAGGCTGGATAAGTACTTGCAAAAACAAGGCTTTAAGAGAGGAGGAATAGACAACAATCTATACATAAAAGCCCATGAAAATGAACTCCTGATTGTTGTATTATATGTTGATGACATTATGTTTGGAAGCAACGAAGATGAGCTAGCAAAAGGATTTGCTGAAGAGATGAAATCAGAGTTTGAGATGTCTATGATTGGAGAGCTCACCTTCTACATAGGACTTCAAATTTAGCAAAAGAACACATGTACATTCATCTCACAGGAAAAATATTTAAAAGAGATGTTGAAAAAGTTCAAAATGGAAGACTGTGAACCTGTGCTGATGATGGATCTGCTAATATATATCAAAGACTTTACAGATCCATGATAGGAAGTCTGCTATACCTAACAGCATCAAGACCAGACATTATGTTGGCAGTAGGACTTGTGGCTAGATATTAGGCAACACCAAAACAAAATCACCTTCTAGCAGTCAAAAGAATATTTAGATATCTACAAGGAACTATATAGTATGGGATATGGTATCCAAAAGGAAAGAGCTTCACTTTGACAACATATATAGATGCAGATTGGGCCAGCTGTGCGGATGACAGCAAAAGCACAAGTGGAGATGCATTCTACTTGGGAAAAAGTCTGGTGGCATGGCTAAGCAAGAAACAAACATCTATCTGTCTATCTACAGCAGAAGAAGAATACATAACAGCAACAACATGTTGCACACAAGTCATGTGGATGAAAAAAACCCTCCAAGATATGAAGGTAAGCATTGATGAACCTATCTCTATCAAATGTGATAATACAAGTGGTATGAGTATTTCAAAAAATCATGTACTTAATTCAAAAACTAAACACATCCCAATCAAGTACCATTTCCTAAGAGAACAAGTAGCACAGAAGGTAGTGAAGTTAGAATATGTGCCAACAAAATAACAAACAGTGGATATATTCACAAAACCTCTTGCTAGAGAGCCTTTCGAATCTCTGAGAAATAAACTAGGGGTAGTGTCTTCAGATACTACTCTTTGACAGAAAAAGAAAGTTTCATTCCAGGGGGAGAACAGAAAAGAAGACATCATTCCAGGGGGAGATCAGTCAAAAAAGAGAGTCACAAAAGAGCCAGAGCAACTAAGCATAGCATGAAATAGGTCCTCGAGATCAGAGTAACATGGATGAGATCTAAAATCACACTGGGAAATAAGCAACCCTTTGCCATTAATGTCAAAGGGGGAGGAAAAGCAAGCAACAGAAGAAAGGGTCCCAAAAGGAAAGCAGAGGAAGTGAATTTCCATCAATTCCAAAGGGGGATACTATTGGAAATGTTTTCATTGATGGCAAAGAAGAGAAGAAAAATAGAAAAGTAGCAAAGGCAGCACCAAGAGAAGCAAAATAGCAAAGTAGCAGAGGTAGCAAAAAGAGAAGCAAAGCAACACAAAGTGGCAGACAAGAAGCAGAGAAAGAGAGGCAAGAAGAGGGACCATGAGACATGAAGAAAAGAACAAAAGAATAGGAGAAATCTGGTGGTACAGAGTAGATTTGAGAGAGGGATAAACAAATAAACAAATACAGAGGCAGAGCTATGAGATGAAATGGTCGAGCAGCAGATAAAGGCTGCAGAGAGTACAGAGGCTGCAGAGAGTACAGTGAAACAAAGACAGAGAATAACAGAGGCGGAGACAGAGAATGACAGAGACAGAGAATAACAGAGATGGAACAAGTAAGGGCGGAACCGAAAAGCACAATAACAGTAGGGTTATGTGTATATGGTTTAAAGCACAATCTGTACATTTAAATGAAGAATGGAGGTTTAATAAAAAATTGACGCGAAATTATAAAATACCAGAACCCTGAGTCAGAGACGCAACCATGAGGAACAGTGACGGCGGTTTCGGGGAAGAAACAACCTGTATCATGCTACCCCTGAGTGGTAAGCTGAATTCACCGTTTTGAACGTGATCTATGTCACTGATGGATACGTGTCCTTAGGTGGTATTTGGATACCACTTACATTGCGTAATTTCTGAGTGTTAACCCTCGACCCAAAGAAAAACGTGATATCAACAGTGTCCGTCTGATTTCCAAGGCTGGGAGATCAACATTGATTACACTTGCGCAATGAACAAAGGTTAATGAGGCAAAGCACTGTGGGTCCAAGTGAAGCTTTTTTTGAAAATTGAAATATAAACCAAAGTTTAAAGCAAAAATCTTATGAGGATTATTCGTTATACATTCAAAGGGTGCTATGATGGTTTTTAAAGTTTGTTGATATATATTATATAAACCATGCTGTGGGACCTACATTCATTTCTGTGGGGTTCGAGTATTATATGAAGTCCTGTGTACTATGTGTATTATAAATTAACAGGCTCATGGTAAGTCACAATGCATTGTGGGCCCGATGGTCAACTTTAATTCAAAGCCATGGTATAATGTTTGAAATATGATGGAGGAGGTAATATATGCAAATACAGTATTGAGAGTATGAAATATCACAAAGGGGTTCAATATAGTATGAGCGTTGTATTAAATGCGGACCAAGATTATAACACAAGGCATATAAAACATTCTATAGGTGATATAAGTTGCGGTGGGCCGAGTTGAAGTATCACGTTAATGGTTAGTGATTAACCATTGGAGAAAATGTTGAATGGTTGATATGTTTATATATATTAAATGTGGACCCTGATTATGTTGCAGATTAACGAAGAGGTAACCCAAACTTTAGACAGTGCATTATATCATTATAAACAAGGTGAGTTAAAATAACTCTGGAGCCCGAAATGCTATATTACTACATATATTAGCGCTGAGCTTAATTCTGAGCCAAAGACTTAATATAATGTTGACGAATGATATTATATGTAGTGTGGGACCCCATACATAAAATTCCGAGAATCTTAACCCAAGCTGAAGGATACACAAACGTTATTCCGAGAATCTTAACCCAAGCGGCAAAGTATATATATATATATATATATATGTGTGTGTGTGTGTGTAGCGCTTTATATACGAAATACCATAAGGTGGGACCGTCACGAATCACATCGGATAAACTTATGGCAGTGGAACATGTTAACAAAATTTTCGATGGTGATTGCAGACCCAATATGTTTTAAATGATGATTCTCGTATTTTGTTTGAGTTCTGGCCTAAGTGCACCGGAGCGATTCATCGCATCGGCGCAGTTAGTTAAAACCATGTAATCACACCAAGACAAAGAAGTGAATGCGATTAACGTACCCGCAGTGAGCAGTCATAACATCGTAGCATCTCCATTGAAAGCTGTGATTGTGATTATTGCATCGAGTCTTTCCCAAGAGGCGTAATCGCATCGGAACTTAAGTAAAGATCGATTAGTTGAACAGAAAAAGTTTTTTTTATTAAAAGGGTCCATTATGATTATATAACCGAGAAGCATTTGTGTTATACTGGAAGAGCAGTTTTTGTGTTAAAAAACCTTTATTATTATGCAGAGAGCTGAAGTGCATTATATAAAAAGCGCAGTTACATATATGCAACAGTTACACCATGGCAGTGAACATGAGAGCAAGCAGAGCCGAAAAAAACTGACACAGTCACAGAAAAGACAAACACACGGTGATGCAAAACTGAATGGGTTGATTTGTAATCCATATTGTAACTCAATGTAAATGTTTTTGATTGGTTTATATTGTTTGTGATGCACTGGCAAGTCTCTGTAGGAAATAAAACTCCACTGTAAAACTGAAAGTTCTATAAATTGCTGAGATTTTCTGAATGAGCTGGATAAAGAAGTGAGGAGGCAAAAGGCAAAGAGTTAGGGCTGTTCACTTTGAATTCCCTGAGGAATACGAACTATTATGAGGCAAACTGTATAAAGCATATCACAGTGATATGCAGAAAGAGGTTAGAGAATGCAGAGAATGAAGAATTGAGGCAGAGAAGATAAGCAAAAGAGGAGCAGAAAGAGATGCTACAGAAGAGAGCTGATATCTGAGGTAAATCAGCAAATATTTTCTTTTGACTAAAGGAGGAAGTTGGAGCCTCCTGTAGCTTGGTGCCTGCAGAAAATCAATGGTGAGAGGGAATTGGAGCTTGCCTTTGCATCACAACAATAATAAGATGTGGTTTTCTCCCTTTATGGGTTTCCACTTATCTCTGTTGTCTCTGTGTGTGTTGCCTATGTGTTGATATGTTCTATCCAATCTGCTTAATGTTTGTTACTCTCATAATAAGTTTGGTGTCACATTAACTTAATATTTGCTATTACATAATAAGACTGTTCACATATTAAAGTTGGTTATAAAATTAAGTTGTAAATAAGCTTGATGAAAAGTTTAAAAAACTCATGTATGTGTTAAACTGATTCACCCCCTCTGAGTTTAACTAAAGATTCAACATATATTAAGTAAAGCTAAGAGAGGGTTACTTTTCTACTAGTTGTTCATGCAAAAAGAACCGCGCATGGTATAAGTTTTTTTTATTTGTACTTAGGTAAGGCAACGGAAGTTAATACAATGAATATTTTTTTTACAATTTGAGTGCTATTTAATACACCCTACCCTCTTTCTAGACTTCCCTCGTACTTCTAGTAGTTGTCACGTTGTTTTTGTGACAACTAGATTTCTGCTTAAAACATAATCGTGGCTCCCTCAGTTTTACATAAAGTACATAAAGTGTAATTGTGGCCACCTAATTTTTACAAGACGGTGGATTTTGTTTCTCAACATTTTCCAAAACGGAGAGAATTTGTTTTTAAAAAGGTATTTCACTGCAGAACGGCTCCTCAAGGAAATGGAGTACCTGAGACTGTGAGTTTCTTGTCGTCATACCGGAAGTCACGCACGATGTCCCACTTGCGTGTTGAATTTAAATGAATGTCACGTCGATCATTTTAAAAAAATTTCCATACGCAAGAATTACTTGTGCTTTGTATTCAGGCACGTTTGGCATCTATGTTTTGATGGTACCTGTCATTAGGAATTGAAGCACGTTGGCATCTATTCTGTGATTGTCCAGGTCTTCTGAGAATTTTTTTTTTATAGGAGTATTGACCCATGGTTGCTCAAATTTGCAGACAGGCTTTTATAATTTTCGTGGTTTTCGTTCAAAATCCGGTAGAGCACCACAATGTTTAGGTTTCTGGCTAACATCTCACCTGTAAGTCCCATCTTTCACGCCATCTAAATTCTTTCAGCTAATTGCATTAATTTCTCAAAGGGCCTGCCGATCATGGTGTGATAAAAACAGACCTGATCTAACCTAATTTACAGATAGAGTAGATATAATTAGGGATAATACTAACAATAGAGTAGAGAAATCCAGTCTTTGTCTTCTACAGCTGCCTGAAGTTGCTCATAGCATGAGCTTTTCAACGTCTTCTTCAAAGTTGTTATTCTGCAACACCTACGAAACCTCTATGGAGACCATAGATTTCACCACAGTTGACGATTATGAAGTTTGTGAGCTTGATTTCATCGACCCCATGACCAACTGGCAAGCAGAGTCGTTTGAATCTGCTGCTGCTGATTATTCCTTCTGGTGTTTTCCTTCTCAGTCATGTAATGATTTCTATTCCTCAGATCTCCTTATACATGACCAGATGGTCTTTGATAATTCTCAGCCCTCAGTGCAATGGGAGGATTCCGTTATTACAGTTTCCTCTGAAGGGACCGACCCTAATTGGCAGGGTTTACCATTTAACCAGAAAAGAAACAGCGCGTTTGTGGAGTGGAAGGATAGAAACCCTAATCTACCACGTGCTGGCCAGCCCTTAAAATATCCATCCTTGCAGAAACGCTGTATCCGTTTTCTGCATGATATCAACAACCATAAAATTGCACCGCTGCTGTCTAAGAATAACTCCGGTGATGGCAGCACGACCGTTCGCAATACTTCCGACAAGCTTGCAATCCACCATGTTGTATCTGAACGCAAGAGGCGAGGAGAGATGAGTGATATATTCTCTGCTCTACGGGCTATAGTGCCAGTGAAACCAAAGGTAATTTTCTCTGGTAACTGTTTTCGTTTTTCCATACTTCAGATCTTGGTGCTGCAACTGGTTAGATCTTGGCTCTGTGACTGGTTACAAGTGCTTCTAATTGTTCATTAATCGTCAACTGCTGTGTGATATAGAAGGTGGGCAGAACTACTGTGCTGCTTCAAACGAAAGATTACGTGATTCAGCTGAACGAACGTATACAACAACTGGAGCAACGGAATCGAGAGTAGGAAGCGTTATTATTAGAGATATCATCACTGACATAGATCATCAGTTCACTGCATTAGCAGATTGCGTCTTACTCACAACATTCACTTATAACGTTTAATTTGCTTCTGTGAATACAATGGGATATTCTGCTCGCTCAACATATTTTATTTCTTCTACTTTGGTCTAATATTTAGGCTTTTTCAAAAAAAAAGTTCCCTTATGTATTTAGTATTCCATATGGTTAAATTCTTTTCAGATGGAACTTAAGTTTATATTTATCAGAAACAGTAACAGTAAAACAAATTTCTTAAAGATTGATTGTTTTTGTTTGTCTTTTTTAATTAGTAAAGGATAAATTTGGTTTATTTTTGTGTTTATTATTATGTTAATGGTAAATTTTGAAATATTTTAGATAAATGATTCTATTCATAGGAGTAATGTTAATACTTTTATGATGATATAAGTGATTAAAATGATAGGAGTAATGTTAATACTTTTATGATGATATAAGTGATTAAAATGTAAATAGAAGAGTTGTATGATTATGATATTTATGTTTTAAAGTGTTCTTATTTGAAAACAACTCTCTTAGTTGCCAATGTGTCTATGTTTAAGCTATTGGATCAAATGTTAGAGGATTGAAATGTTTTAGGCCATTAAATCCATAACTAAATAGTTTTATATATATTTTTTATAATGTTAGTATTTTTTTCTTTTTAATAAGTATTTAGGTTTTGGTGACTTTTAAGTTTGAATGATGTTATTACAAATTTTTTATATTGAATTAAAATTGATATCATAAAATTAAACTCCACACAAATCAATTAATTTAAATTAAATGGATAAAAAATACTATAAAAAAAAAACTATTTATGTACTATTTTTATTTAAATAGTTTATTTAAAATAGTAACTTGTATTAATATTTTTTAAATGAATATTGTTAAATGTGTTATTGAGTAAAATGTATTAAATTGATATTCTAACCTTTAAGATATTTATTTAAAAATTCAAAGTATGGTGAGTTTTGTTTTATTAAGCTGTACTCTAGATGTGCAGAGAATGAATCTATCTCAAGTCCCAAAATAGATTCTTCTTTCTCTTCTCACTCTAGCTTGCACCTTGACACTCCTCCTCTCCTTCTCCTTGCACAAATTTAAACTATGAGGCACAAGGTAGTTGTTGCATATAGGAACATTTAGATATGATAAGAAATTTTTAATACTCTATTGTAATTTTCTCTACAAATGTGATGGAAAGTGTGCCCTAAATGTTGACAATTTCATGGTTAATGTAGTATAAGCTACATGAAAATTTACATTATTGTATTCAATATCAAGAAATCTATGCCCAATATCCAACACCATAGAGCAAGACATGTTCATCACTTCAAAAATTACTTCCAAATCTCTCTCAGTGCTAGAGTTGTTTTCTGAATAAACTTGTTTGTTCTGCTCTTGATGAAAGCCATTGTTGTTGCATATAAGAGCATTTAGCTTTGATAAGAAAAATGTGAGAATGTGTTATAATTTTCTCTACAAATGTGTTGGTGTTTTTTTCTCAATAAAATTGTTTTTACTGCTCTTAAGTGATGAAATCCATAGTTGTTTCATATAGGAGCATTTATCTATGATAAGAAAAGTGTGATACTGTGTTATAATTTTCTCTAAAAATGTGTTGGAGTTGTTTTCAGAATAAACTTGTTTTTACTGCACTTAAGTGATGAAATCCATCGTTGATGCATATAGGAGCATTTATATCTGATAAGAAAAGTGTGATACTGTTTTATAATTTTCTCTACAAATGTGATGGAAAGCCTTCCATGAATTTTGGAAATGACCGAATCTCTCTTCGTGTTGGATTTATTTTCTCAATAGCCTTATTTTTTTTTCATCCTAAATTTCCGAAATGAAGAGAATTTAATAAGGAAGAAATTATTCCGTGAACCTGGACTATTGTGTGTTTATGGAAAAACATGCTAATATAATGCTTAGTCTAAAAAATTCATAAAATAATCTAGAAATTTTGATAAAATAAAAAAAAAAAATTGCAATTTTTTTTTAAAGTTTGGGTTAGAGATGTTAAATTTAAGGATTTCAAGTGTTTCAGATTTTTTTTTAAGGCGTTGAATCCATTTTCACTATAAAAAAAAACTATTCAAACACTGCAACTAGGTTATTTTGTTGCATTGATAGACAACTCCATAATGTAATCTAGAGGAAATTTTCTTGTGTTTATGGCCAAACTTATTAATAGCAACATCAATTTAAAGAACACTTTCTATTATTTTTTTTAAAGTATGATGTTTATATATATATATATATATATATATATATATATATATATATATATATATATATTTTTTTTTTTTTTTTTTATTTTAGGCTAATTTCGCATGAAATGGAATTTAGTATATGTACTAAAATTATAAATTTTAGTTGTGTAGTAGGAATCTATTTATATATATAGTTAAAAATACATTTTAAAAATTCGTGGGGTCTTAGTTAAATGGTGATGAGGCATCTTGTTATAGCACTCATCACAGTCTCAATTCACTTTCCTGAGGTGACTTATCTCGACAATTTGATGAAGATGGAGTAAGAAAAAAAAAGAAAAATGAAAAGTACTATCAAACTCACAAAAAAAAAAAAATACATTTTAAAAATAAATATAGTTTATTCTTTTAAGTTTGTAATTTTTTTTAAATTATAAGTTTGGGTTGTGCAATAAGAATCTATTTATACAGTTAAAAATAGATTTTAATAGCAACTAGTATAATTGTTTTAAAGGATGTATATGTTTTTGAAAATTTATTGGTTAATTTAAATAAAATGGAATTTAGTATATATATATATATATATATATATATATATAATTTCTATCGATTTCAATACATATTTAAATCCTTTTTTTTAATTTTTTTTTTAATTTAATTAATTAGTTACTTTTAATTAAAATGGAATTTGGTAAATATATATTCAAATTATAAGTCTGATTAGTGTGATTCATTCAAATTTAGTATATTTTTTAAAATGAAAAATTAATTTATATGGCTAAAAATATATTTTAGAAAAGATTACAATTTCATCTAAATTTTCTTACCTAGATTTGAAAAAATTAAATAAAAAAATTATGCAAGAATTAATTTTGTTTTTCTCTCTGTGATTGGCCATGGACCGCGACTTAAAAAATGGGGCATGTTTGGCATCTATGTTTTGATCGTAATTGTCATTCAGAATTTAAGCACGTTGAGATTTATTCTGTGATTGTCCATGTCTTCTAAGAATTGAAGCATGTTGGGAATCTTTTTAGCAAATATTTATGACTAGGAACAACCCCATTTATTTTTTTATTTGCAGACAGAATTTTATCTTTCTCATGGCTTCCATTAAAAAACCAGTAATGTAGAACATTGTTTACGTTCAGGTAAAGTCCCGTCTTTCACGCCATCTAATTTATTTTAGCTAATTGCAAAGTTTTTCATGTGAAAGATCATTATTTTCTGTATGGGTCTTCCTATCATGGTGTGATAAAAACAAATCTGATTTAACCTAATTTTCATATAGAATAGAGATGATTAGGGATAATAATAGCAATAGGGTAGAGAAATCCAGTTTTGGTTTTTTTTACAGTTGCCTCAACTTGCAGATAGCATGAGCTCTCCAATGTCTTCTTCAAAGTTCATATTCTGCAACACCTACGAAACACATATGGAGACCATATATTTCACAAAAGTTGATGATTATGAAGTTTGTGAACTTCATTTCATCGACCCCATGACTGCTGCAACTGATTATTCCGGTTGTTTCTTTTCTTTCTTTTCTTCTGAGTCATGTAATGATTTCGCTTCCTCATACCTCCATATACATGTGCAAAAGGCCTTTGATAATGCGCAAAAGAATTCCATTATTATAGTTTCTGTTGGATAGGAAGAGGATTCAAACACACAAATGACACAAGTATTTCATACACGAAACAATGAGTTGTAGCTCTTGAATTAATCTTCAATCACTCTAAATCAAAATAAATACAATAAACCCAGTGAAGGGTATTTAACCTAAATTGACATGCACACAATCTCACATAACTCATATTGATCAACTCTCACTTAACTCACTCTCTAACTCACTCACCAAATATATCTATCACTCAACTCAACTAATTCATGTAACTGATTGTGTAACAATGCATGCGGGGGGTAATTACATATTTCAACACTCCCCCTTAACTACGACTACTAAACTAAAACATAACTTATGAAAACTCAGACATATCTGCTGGTCTATGTCACAGCTAGGCTTACAACACCCAAGTTTCTTTTGTGAAACTCAAACAAATATACTACTAATGGTTTTGTAAATATATCAGCCAATTGATCACTAGATTTACAAGGCTTAAAGTGAACTTCTCCATTTCTCACAAGTTCTCTAATAAAGTGATATCTAGTATCAATATGCTTTCTCTTTTGATGAAACACACTATTCTTGGATAGTGCAATCACTGATGTGTTGTCACAATATATCGCTATTGATCCTTGTTGTTTCTCATTGAGTCCATCCAATACTCTTCTTAAGCATCTTGTCTGACATGCTACTAAAGTTGCTTATATATATTATTCTTCTGTTCATGATAGTGTCACAATGGGATGCTTCTTATATGGTCATGATATCACACCTAAACCAAGATGGAACACATTATCGGATGTGCTCTTCTGATCATCCAAACTTCCTGCAAAATCACTATTTGTATATCTAATCAATTCTTTCTTTTCTTTATTTGCATACATTAAGCCATAATCTCTAGTTTCTGCTATGTATCTTAGCATTCTTTTTCCAACACTCCAATGTGTGTCTTTTGGAGTCTCCATAAATTTGAAAATCAGACTCACTCCTTGCATAATATCTGATGTTGTCTCTATGAGATACATGAGGTTTCCAACCAATCTTTCGAATATAGTTAGATTGACATCTTCTCCTTCATCATCCGTACTTAACTTTGTACTTGGTGCAACTGGTGTAGGTACAAGTTTGAAATTATCAATCCTGAATCTTTTCAACAAATCTCTAGCATATTTATTTGGCAAATAAAAATGCCCTTTTCAGATTTCTCAACTTCAATGCCAAAAAATTATTTCATGAGACCAAGATATGTCATCTCAAATTCTTTCATTATAGCTGATTTAAATTCATCTAACTCAAGATCACCTATAAAAATCATATCATCAACATATAAGCAAACTATCAAAATTTGTCCATGCTCATTTACCTTTGTGTATAAGGTAGGCTCAATGCGTCTTCTACAAAATCCATTCTTAATCATGTAATTTTCGATTTTGTTATACCATGCTCTAGGTGCTTGCTTCAGTCCATAGAGCACTTTCTTCAATCTGTAAACTGTATATTCTTTACCTTCAACTTCATATCCTCGAGGCTCCTACACATAAATTTCTTCTTCTAGAATTCCATTCAAGAAGGTCGATTTGACATCCATATGATATAATTTCCACTTGTTCCGTAGGTTCAGGAGTCGAGTGTCCAAACCCGTTATTTTACCGTCGTTATAAAATTTTTCCCTGTGTTCATATGTTCATTCCATTTCTACGAGAAATTTTTGCCACAATTGTTGTTTTAAATTTGTCAATATCACTTTATCATTCACCTTCCAGACTTTTGTCTTCAGACATCAATGTCACACCAATAAAATTTATCATTTGGTAAATCAACCAAATCCCATGTATCATTCTTTCAATCGTATCCATCTCTTCATCCATGGCTCTGGACTTCAATTTTTCATCTCTAATCGCTTCTTCAAATGAAGAAGTTGAATGAAAACAATTAAAAATTTGAACTAACATCCAAATCATCACAACATTCTTCAAACTTCTCATCTTTTTTCTTTACTATCACTTGATTTATTACTTCGATTGTCTACTTGGAGAATTCTGAGCTGTGGATCTGCTTGAAGATCCATGCTGCTCTGAAAATCTAGGAGTCCTTGCTGGTGGGACTCTGTTTGGTGTCTGCTCTCTTGGTTCTTGCTGCTCCTCTTCTTCTACATCATCATCCTCCATCAATGGTGTTTGAGCATCGTTTAGTGTGTCTATAGTCCCATTCCATGAATTTTGTTCTTTGAATACAACATCTCTGCTAATGATTGTCTTCTTTGTGATAGGGTTATACAATTTGAAAGCTTTTTAATGGCCACTATATAACCAACCTAGATCCATCTTAACTATGGATCTATTAAGCGCCGAGAGGGATAAAATCTCTCGACGTGCAAACCTCTTTTTTTTTAGTGCAAAACTTGAGGAAAGGTTTGCACCTCAAGAGATTTGATCCCTCTCAGTGCTTAATAGATCCAGAGTTAAGATGGATCTAGGCTGGTTTCAGTTGTGTGCGGCCAAGGAAAATCTATCGAACATTTGATTAATTTTATCAATAATATGTAGATACAGATAATATAAATATAATAATTTTATATATGCTAAATATGTCTGATATTTTTCTGGTCATTTTAATTTTAAAATTTTATTAGTTACCTAATGCGCTCATATTAAAAAAATTTAATATGTATAATATTATATATTATGATTGAAAATGCAATGTTAGAGTATTTAATGATCGAAAATTCAAATAATAAGAATATAGTCAATCAAAAAATAGTTTACAATGTGATTGATCTCAATCTCTCTTCTTCTGCTTTTCTTGCAGTCACACCTGCTACTTTTTCCATATTTGCATATCGATCATATGAAAAGGGAGTTTGAAATCGTATACCATTCATATCTTTAACTCGAGATATTGCAGTAAACATCATACCCTGTCTCTCTTTCTTCCCAATATTAATAGTAGCTTTCTCCAAAGTCAATCCTTGTGATTTATGGATTGTTAAGCCCCAAGCAAGTTTCAAAGGAAGTTGTTTTCTACTACCTCTTTCAATAGGTGTAATAGGAACTGCTTGAGGGGATGAATCATCCCATGGTACTCCCATATAATTATCAAATCTTACTAAAACATATGTGGGTGGTTCTGGGGGTGATTTTCCAGGTTTATACACAATTTTTTCTACAATTCCAAGAGCAGCATTTACAAGTCCTGCATCAGTCCATATGTTTGATGTAAGCATCACTCGAGCTCCAACTGCAATGATTAATTCAAGTTCCATTTCATCCTCATCTATTTGCATGGAATTTCCTTTTACTTTTGTAGCAACACTGGCTGCAATGGGACAATTTAGCCTTCTTAAAAAAATATTATTATGATGTTCTACATCATCATTTGTTGCAAACAAATGTATTTCCTTATCAAAGGACTCATTTGTGGAAGGATCCAAGCATGTATTTGTATGATTCATAAGTGTTTTCCAGTCTTCCATAGTTGGTTTTGAATCCCTTACATTCATTAACAAACGACGAAAATATATTTTTTGATTGCTTTTTCCATCTTGTCGAAACACGGTATCAAGGGTCACAACTATTGTGAATGAGTTCCATAATTATTTTGGAATACCTTCACATGCATATATAGTTTTATCTGGAACAGGAGGCAAATATCCCAAATCACCGACCAATATAATCTATCTCCCACCAAAAATAAGCTTCTCATTTTCTTGGAAATCTTGTTGAAGTCTCTTATCAATGTTTTGTAACAAATTTCTTCCAATGAAACTCATTTCATCTATCAAGATATACTTCACATGCTTCAAATCTTGTTGTAGGGTCATTAAACTTGATCCTTTCAAAGGTGACATCTCTTTGATTGGAATTTGAAGTACAGAATGAATTGTTCTTGCAGATATGTTGAAAGCTGCAACCCCTGCAGGAGCTAAAAGTAGTAATGGACTCTTCTCTGGAAATGACTCGGCTTCAAGGGAATTTTTAATAGCTTTGATCAAATAAGACTTTCCTGTACCTGCAGTTCCTTGGATTATCATAAGTATTTGATCAACCCCTAATCTATTATGTTCAAGGACAATATCAAATGCTATTCTTTTCTTAACCCCCAAAATTTCAATGGAATAAGACTTTGCATGTTGGTTAGCACAAATTAAATTCAACTTTCGCTTTTCCGATATGAACTTAATAGCACGATTGGAAGTTACTTCATCAAAAAAATGTGTGCTCCAATTATGTGCACGATCACGATCTCTGTGTCCCAGCATCTCAAATTCATTGTAATTTATATATTTCTTCTCATACAGTCCACAAATTATCTCCCACTCATTCTCCCTAGAATCTGCAGGTGGTTTCTGCACTTCTTCTCCTTCAGATTCTACTTGATCAATGGGTGGTAATGGATTGCGATCAATATTCCATGGATTATATTGAAAATTTTCCCAATTATTGACTATCTCATCATCTCCTCAACCTATATCTCTATGGAAATCACGAAAGGCCTTGTACAATACTAACTCAGACCAACAAAATTCTACAAAATTGTCATCTCCTCGATCAGGAACTGAGTTAAATCGAGGAAAAACACGTACAATTTCTCCATTCTTCCGTTCTAACCATTTCTCCCCACATCGACATTTATCATATGACCATGATTTTGCAACATCTATCAATGCACGGTGCTCAATATGGGCAAGTCGCTTGGTATATGCATCAATAAGGGAATTATCATTATCGGCATCATATGTTTCAATATGTACTTGTTTGATGTAACACCCCCAATTTATGTGTTTGAATTTCAAAGCTAGACATTTGAACTCTAATCCTAAGGGGAGTGGACCCCAAAGGATAAGTATTTTGTGAATGTAATTAAATATTCAATTTGAGGAAATGAATAAAATGATTGTGTGCAGATTGACCAAAATGAGATTATGAGATCACTTGCTAAATCCATGAGGATGGATAAGGCAACTATTTCCCCACAATCTTTCAAAAATCCTTGAAAGGAATTATTTCTAATTTAGATTTTTGAGGAAGAATCTAAATTTCCCCAATGATGAGGAAAGTAGTTGGGAAGAGGTAAAAAGCTGGAAAAGCTGAGGAAAAGCATAAAACAACTTTAAAGAGTCCCTAAAATGGGAAGCCTAGGCAAACAGGAAGAAAAGCATCCTTCTATTCTGGACGCAGAATTAGAAACATGCTTTGGGGAACAATAGCTTAAATAAGCTGCTCCTAAACAGATTAGTGGTTGGTCTGTGGTGGAGGTGATCTCAGCTCGGGGGTGAGTTCTGGGAGACAGAAGAACTCTAAGGTTGGGAGGTTGGTCGACTGCATGAGTGGTATGTAATTAAATTGAATTGGTGTTTCTATTTTCTGTCATATGAATTGGCTACATATAATTGTTTGATTTTATGTTAGAATTATTGAATGCCACATTCAACAGAATAAATCATCAGGAATTCACCTTCATGATTCTATATAGTTGTAAGCAAGAAAATCTGTGGAGTAGAATCCAACAGAATCTCTAAACCAGTGTTGGTTTAGATCTGAGGATACATAGTTCTCCACAGGAAAATTGGTGAATTAATTTTAACCTGTTTCTGATTATTAGAATGAGTTAATAATAACATACATAAGAGAGAACTATATGAGAAATTATGTACTGCAATTGAGAGTAGTAGTATATGAACTGTCATATAGACTGAGTATTAAAATGAAAAGAAAACTTTTACAGACTACCTTCCAGGAAACAGTACACTATCTTTACATGAATAGGATTACAGTAGTCAGTTATGTCTGCATATAAATAAGCAATTCTACATCAGAAGGAAGAAAATAACAAATTGCATGGGACTGTCTATTAATATTTCGTTGCAATGAATTACACTCATAGTATGAGTTAAAATCCACTATGTGAAAGAAGGATAAATAAATAATTTAACATGCAGATTTTATAACAGTAGACCATAAACAAAATCTACTCTATTATGTGAACAAGATACCAGGAGGTATAGTGTTATATTACAAATGAAATTGTTTCCATACACAGATACACACATACATATTAGCACATCACTTGTAGGTATTCGCAAAGCCTAAAGAGATATGATGCAAATCAATTATCAATTTCAATTTAGTACTTTTTCTTTCAAGACTGAATCTCTAGAAAGAGCATAGCTGACAATACTTGGAAATATTCCACTAATTGAGAAAATATTTAGTTCACTGTTATTGTCCAATTACCATCCAGAGAAATAGGAGAAATATACACAAAAATGCATTTGAGTACTAGAATAATAATGGTAATGATAGCTGAGACAGAATAATCACTGGAAAGCTACAATAAAAAGGATGGAGTATAAAATTTTATGCAACCAAATTCAATGTGGCAGAGTACAGTTAAGCTGTTAAATAACATAGTCACTAATTGCAGGCATATAATTCTAACCTATGAATGGCCTGTAAGTATTATGGAAACAAAATACAACTGAGTGGGAATACATGTTGCTGCTCAATAATGCCATAACTAAGTATAAACCTAAACTCAAGCTAGAAGAGTAAAGAAATTCCTTGTTGCAGATACATAAGATTAACCATAAGCACAATTTATAATAGGAAACAGACAGAGTTATAAAATCAAAAAAATTCAACGATTCAAGTTCACTGTGGCATGAGGACATGGTCAAAATCGTAAACGTTTCCGAAATTGAAATAGTAAATGAGTCAGGGTGGAAACCCAGAAAAATTTGTAATGGCTAAAATTATACAACGACATCAATTAAAGTTATTAAGTTGTCGAAAATGTTTCAAGAACGAGGTGAGGAGAACTGGTTCCTTCAAACCAGCGTTTGATGAGTACCGACCTAGAAAGGATCAAAGAAATTTATATTAGTGATGAAGGGAGCTACGATTTTCGTGGGTCGAGAGAGAAAGAGTAGGAAGTCGATTATCAATACCTGCAAGAGTCAAAAACCTCAATATGAGTATGAATTAAAACGGAAAAGAACGATATCAAAAAAAAAATTTGTTAAATGAGGAACAACAAATTACCTGAGGCTCGAGGAACTCTAAGCTATCGAGGACCTGGATTATACATAGAGGAACGACAGAATTAAGCATACGATGGAGAGTGGACATTATCACAGACATAAAATAGTTGTATAAACAAATAGTAGAAATTCTTACCTATACAGGTTAAGAAAAGAGCGAATGATTCACATTCTTCTGTCGCCCTGCGAAGGACGCTGACAATCTTTCGATATGCTTAAGGGAGAAGACGAGTATTTTTCCAGGACCATCAATACAACACAATGGTTATGTCTCGTTCTTAAGAATGCATATAGAGAAATACAATAACCAGAAACTTAAACCAATGAATCAAATCGTTGGAAGCAGCGGAATCCAGCCCACTGCAAAAAGAAACAAAAATTTTCATTAAGCGAAGTAGCAGACAGAAATCCATCTGTATGGAACGATGGTAAACAATCCAAACAAATCCAAATCTCAGTGACTAGTCTAACAAATACGCGTTACCCTAAACGAATAAGGATACACTTCATAACCTCAGGAGTAGACCTACCTGCGTGGTTCAATGAAGCACTGAGACGCGTAGAATGAATGGATAGATGCACTGAGAACTCAATGGCATCGGAAGTGCATTGTTACGAGACCAATCAAATAAGAATGAAGAGAAAAGAACCGGCAAAACCAATAATACTGAGATTTATATGTACAAAACCCTAACGCATCGTTAGATCCACATCGTCCACCTGGCAAGATCTTAACGATGAAGCCACGGATCAAAGAGTGGGATGCGTAATGAACAATCAATACGTTCAGCATTTAATGTGATTTGCAATATCATAAATGTCAATACAGGCTGGCCGTGCCATCGAAATTACAATCACCCCAAGGTAAGCTGGCGTGGAGGGTTCCAGAGTTGTGTGGAGCAAACCCACGTGACCGCCAATCAAATAAGACTCTTTCCAAACTACACAATTACACCCAAAATCGTCTACAGACTTACGTGGATAAGGAATTCACGTCGCAACTTAATTAAATCACATTCTAATCCATATGACGTGGATATCCGAGTAAAGGAGTTTGGTTTAATATAAATGCTGACCAGAATTCAACAAATGGCCATGAGAGCCTGTACGCACAGATAGCCACACGAATACATTACATCAAATTATAATTCATACTTTGTAAACAAACGGGAATAGGTGAACAATCTTCATTGTTTCATATAAGTCGATCAAATTATATCGAGAGGGTTATTATGTGAAAAGGGAATAGGTTCCCCACTATCTATTAAAATATTATAATCGATGACCCAAGGTTCATTACGACACAAACAAGGTGGTGGGATATAACCGTGGAGTTTTGATAAACAAAACCATTGGGTGGTATTTTAAAAATAATGATGGTTGGCAGTATTAATATTATTATATCCCATTTGAGGTTGGATATAGTTGAGATGGGAAAATGGAACATAATTAGGTAAACAATTATGAATTGAGTAAACCAACATAAGTATGGTATCCTTCCAGAATGAAATTGAAAAGAGGAAGGCTTGAAATAAATAAATAAAAAATTTGGTTACGTAAATTGGAGGTGTGACAAATGGTATCGGAGCCCAAGTTATAAAACTGGGCTGGTGACATTGTGCTCACTGTTGCTGTGTATTCACTGTATAAATTAAATTCTGTGGAAAAAAAATAAAAAATTAATTTATTTTTATTTTCACTGATCTGTGTTGAGTGTGTACAGTGGTGCTGAAATGGCAGAAGGTGACGAAATCTATGTTGATCTGCATGATGAGGATAATGCACCAGATCCCAATGCGCCCATAATGGCTATGTTGCGGGAATTGCAACAAGAATTGGCTGAGATAAAAAGCCAGAATGACAGATTGTCATTAGCCAGTGAGGAGCAGGAAAAGCTCATTAGAGAATTAACTTTGTGGAACAGCCAAGAAGGCGAAGGTTCCAGGAAGAGGAAAACTGATGAGTATGATGAAGAAGATGCTGTTAGGCATCAGAGTAAACAGAAAAATGAATTACAGGGGGAATTCCGAAAGACTAAACCTCCCTCCTATGATGGGGAGAAGGAGGGAGATGCTGAAGCCTGGTTTCTGAATATGATTAAGTATTTCCAGGTCTATGAATATGAAAGCAATCTGAAGGGAAGATTAGTTGTTTACCAGCTACAAGGTAAGGCTACCTTATGGTGGGAGGAGACAAAAATGGTTCATGCCATTGATGAAAAGACAGTCACCTGGGAAGATTTCCAGGTTAAGTTCAAAAATCGTTACCTAAATGAATGTTACTATGATGATAAAGCTAAATAATTTCATGAACTTAGACTGGGACAACTCACTATTGATGTGTTTTTCACTAAGTTTACAAATCTGCTGAGATATGTACCCTACGTAAAGGAAGAAAAGGCAAAAGTACAGAGGTTTCTAAATTTTTTGCCTGCTATATACAAAGAGAAAATCGAGTTTGACAACCCAAAAAAGATGGATGAAGCTATTAGAAAAGCCAGATTATGTTACCAACAGTTCAAAGGAAAAACTGAACAAGGGAAAAGTTGGATAAATAAGAATGAGTTCAAAGGGAGGAAACAGAAACCAGCCTATTTGAAAAATTTTGGCAGAGATCATCAACGGAAAAAGTTTAATAAACCCAAAGAAAGTCAAACTGCTCAGTCCCAAGTGGTTTCCAAACAAATAGATGGAGACAGTAGGAAGGAGGGTCCAGTGAAAATGAGAGAACCTCTGAAATGTTGGGGATGTGGAGAACCCCATCTGTTGAGAGATTGTCCCCATCGAAACATTCAAATGATTATGAGAGATTGAGAAGCCACTACAGTAAATGACATAGCCAGAAATATACCAACTATCAGTGTAGCCTTAGAAAATCGACAAGCCGAACATCAAGCTACCATGGTGGAAATGGAGGGTAAGATTTCTGACCTATCTGTTACTGTTCTGATTGATCCGGGTGCTTCTTTGAGTTACATTAGTCCCGAAATTGTAGAAAAATGTAATCTTAAACCTGAAAAATTTCAGCAGTCATGGTTGGTTCAGCTGGCCACTGGAACTAAGAGAAAGGTAACACATAAACTGCCCCGAACAGCAATCAAATTAAATGAATTTCAAACAGAAGTAAATTTGAACATTCTACCCTTAGGTTCATATGATCTACTGATAGGAATGGACTGGATGGAAAAGAAGAAAGCTTTGATGAACTTCTGGGACAAGACCTTACATTGTGTAGATGAAGAAGGGAAACCTTTTATCCTCAAGGGAAAACCAAAACCTATCTCGGTGAGACAAATATCAGCACTACAATTAAAAAGAACAGCTAGAAAAGGATATCAAGTTTATGCTGTGCATGTGGAAGAGATAGAACAGAAAACTGAAGAAAACCTACTGGATGTATTACCAGTGATAAGGGAAATTAAGGAAGTTTTTCCAGATGAGATCCCTCATCTTCCCCCAAAAGAGAGATTGATTTTTCAATCGATCTGGTGTCGGGAGCAGTACCTGTTTCCCGAGCCCCTTATCGAATGAGTCCTCCTGAGCTTATGGAACTGAAAATGCAATTACAAGAAATATTAGATAAAGGGTATATCAGACCGAGTGTGTCTCCTTGGGGAGCACTGGTGCTGTTCGTGAAAAAGAAAGATGGAACTTTTCAGATGTGCATTTATTATTGTCAATTGAACAAGTTGACCATTAAAAATAGATACCCTTTGCCTCGAATTGATGATATTTTTTATCAAGTGAGAGGAGCTTCAGTATTTTCGAAGATTGATCTAAGGACTGGTTTTCACCAGCTTAGAATTAAAGAAGAATACATCAGCAAAACAACCTTTCGAACCAGGTATGGTCACTACAAATTTGTAGTTCTACCTTTTGGTTTGACAAATGCCCCTGCCACATTTATGTGCCTAATGAACAGTGTGTTAAACAAATACTTGGATAAATTTGTCCTTGTGTTTATAGATGATATCTTAGTCTATTCAAAAAGTGAGGAGGAACATAAAAAACAATTGAGGATAGTATTGCAAACTCTGAAGGAAAAACAACTATATGCCAAGTTTAGCAAATGTGAATTTTATAAAGATAAGATCCAATATTTGGGTCATATTATTTCTGAACAAGGCCTTGCTGTTGACCCTGAAAAGATAAAGGCTATAAAAGAATGGCCTGTACCAACTGATGTTTCAGCAGTGAGATCATTCATGGGGATTGCAGGCTATTATCGCAGATTTGTGGAGAGATTTTCTGCCATAGCACATCCCATAACATCATTACAAAGGAAGGGTGTCAAATTTGAGTGGACTGAAAAATGCCAAAACAATTTTGACCAATTAAAACTAAAACTTACTACAGCCCCTATAGGGAAGATTGCAGATCCTGATAAAGAATTTGTGGTATGTACGGATGCTTGTAGAGAGGGGTTGGGAGGAGTTCTTTTGCAGGAAAATTCAGTTATTGCATATGAATCTAGGAAACTGAAGATACATGAACAAAACTATAGTGCCTATGATTTGGAGTTAGCTGCTGTTATTCATGCTTTGAAAATGTGGCGACACTATCTCCTTGGAAAGAAATTTACATTGATGACTGATCATATTAGTCTCAAATATTTCTTTTCCCAAACTGATTTGAATGCTAGACAAGCCAGATGGTTGTATTTTCTAAGTGAATTTGACATGGATATAAAGCATATCAGAGGGAAAGAAAATAAAATTGTTGATGCTTTATGTAGAAATGCTTTTCAAATTCTAGGTAGCAGTGGAAGTAGTGCCCAGTTTGATTTAGAAGAGTTAGTGAACCAGGCAGCAAACCAAGATCCAAATTATGAAGTACTATTGGTAAAATTACTGAAGAAGGAGAAAACTGATTTCACTCAAAACCAAAAAGGGCTGATCTGTTATAAGAATAGATTGTATATTCCCAAAGTAGAGTCCTTAAAAAGGGAAATTTTGGATGAATATCATAAACAACGATATGCAGGACATCCAGGATATCAGAAAATGTTAACAGCTTTGAAAAAGAAGTTGTTTTGGCCAGGAATGAAGAGAGATGTAGCAGAATATTTAACTAAATGCATGGAAGGTCAACTAGTCAAAGTTGAGCATCAACATCCTGCGGGTCTCTTAAACCCGTTACCGATTGCAGAATGGAAGTGGGACACCGTTTCCATGGATTTCATAACAGGATTACCCAAAACCAAACACCAACATGATTCAGTGATGGTGGTAGTAGACACCTTAACAAAAGCTGCACATTTCATACCAGTGAAATCCACCTTCGGAACAACTCAAGTAGCGAATGTGTTCCTGAAGGAGGTAGTAAGACTTCATGGGGTTCCAAAGGTAATTGTTTCTGATCGAGATGCTAAGTTTACAGCAGCCTTTTGGAAAGGGCTGTTTGGAGGGATGGGTACTAAGTTTAATTTTAGTACTGCTTATCACCCTCAGACAGATGGTCAAACGGAGAGAACAAACCAAATTTTGGAGGACATACTGAGAATGTATGTGATGGATAGGCCATCAAAGTGGGAAGATTATTTGAATTTAGCTGAATTTTCCTATAATAACAGCTACCAATCCTCCATCAAAATGAGTCCGTTTGAAGCACTCTATGGTAGAAAATGCCGTACTCCATTGAGTTGGAATCAACCAGAGGATAAATTGATGTTAGGGCCAGATGATTTGCAAGAGATGGAAAGAATTTTCAAACAGATACAAAGAAATATCAAGACAGCACAAGATCGTCAGAAAAATTATGCTGATAAGAAGAGAGTACACCGAGAATTTACAATGGGAGAGCATGTGTACTTACGTATTAAACCCAAAAAGAGCACACTTTATGCTGGAAGTTGTGCAAAACTATCTCCTAGATACTGCGGTCCTTTTGAAGTATTGGAAAGGGTGGGACCAGTAGCTTACAAACTGGCCTTACCACCCCATGTTAGAGTTCATGATGTGTTTCATGTTTCGTTATTAAAAAAATATGTGCATGATGCTTCTCACATAGTTGATTGGAAAGTTGTACAGGTGGAACCAGAAGGGGAGTTTCTACCAGAACCGCTTCAAATATTGGAGCGGGAATAAATTGAATTGAGAAACCGAACGGTAGCAAGAGTAAAGGTGTAGTGGAAGCACTTTACTGCTGAAGAAGCTACCTGGGAAAGAGAAGCTGAAATGATGGAAAGATATCCATTTTTGTTTGAAAAATGAACTCTAGTAGTTGAATAATAACACCAAGGATGGTGTTTATTTTCATAGGAGGAATATGTAACACCCCCAATTTATGTGTTTGAATTTCAAAGCTAGACATTTGAACTTTAATCCTAAGGGGAGTGGACCCCAAACGATAAGTATTTTGTGAATGTAATTAAATATTTAATTTGAGGAAATGAATAAAATGATTGTGTGCAGATTGACCAAAATGAGATTATGAGATCACTTGCTAAATCCATGAGGATGGATAAGGAAACTATTTCCCCACAATCTTTCAAAAATCCTTGAAAGGAATTATTTCTAATTTAGATTTTTGAGGAAGAATCTGAATTTCCCCAATGATGAGGAAAGTAGTTGGGAAGAGGTAAAAAGCTGGAAAAGCTGAGGAAAAGCATAAAACAGCTTTAAAGAGTCCCTAAAATTGGAAGCCTAGGCAAACAGGAAGAAAATCATCCTGCTATTCTGGACGCAGAATTAGAAACATGCTTTGGGGAACAATAGCTTAAATAAGATGCTCCTAAACAGATTAGTGGTTGGTCTGTGGTGGAGGTGATCTCAACTCGGGGATGAGTTCTGGGAGACAGAAGAACTCTAAGGTTGGGAGGTTGGCCGATTGCATGAGTGGTATGTAATTAAATTGAATTGGTGTTTCTATTTTCTGTCGTATGAATTGGCTACATATAATTGTTTGATTTTATGTTAGAATTATTGAATGCCACATTCAACAGAATAAATATTCAGGAATTCACCTTCATGATTTTGTATAGTTGTAAGCAAGAAAATATGTGGAGTAGAATCCAACAGAATCTCTAAACCAGTGTTGGTTTAGATCTGAGGATACATAGTTCTCCACAGGAAAATTGGTGAATTAATTTTAACCTATTTCTGATTATTAGAATGAGTTAATAATATACATACATAAGAGAGAACTATATGAGAAATTATGTACTGCAATTGAGAGTAGTAGTATATGAACTGTCATATAGACTGAGTATTAAAATGAAAAGAAAACTTTTACAGACTACCTTCCAGGAAACAGTGCACTATCTTTACATGAATAGGATTACAGTAGTCAGTTATGTCTGCATATAAATAAGAAATTCTACATCAGAAGGAAGAAAATAAAAAATTGCATGGGACTATCTATTAATATTTAGTTGCCATGAATTACAGTCATAGTATGAGTTAAAATCCACTGTGTGAAAGAAGGATAAATAAATAATTTAACATGCAGATTTTATAACAGTAGACCATAAAAAAAATCTACTCTATTATGTGAACAAGATACCAGGAGGTATAGTGTTATATTACAAACGAAATTGTTTCCAGACACAGATACACACATACATATTAGCACATCACTTGTAGGTATTCGCAAAGCCTAAAGAGATATGATGCAAATCAATTATCAATTTCAATTTAGTACTTTTTTCTTTCAAGACTGAATCTCTGGAAAGAGCATAGCTGACAATACTTGGAAATATTCCACTAATTGAGAAAATATTTAGTTCACTGTTATTGTCCAATTACCATCCAGAGAAATAGGAGAAATATACACAAAAATGCATTTGAGTACTAGCATAATAATGGTAATGATAGCCGAGACAGAATAATCACTGGAAAGCTACAATAAAAAGGATGGAGTATAAAATTTTATGCAACCAAATTCACTGTGGCAGAGTACAGTTAAGCTGTTAAATAACATAGTCACTAATTGCAGGCATATAATTCTAACCTATGAATGGCCTGTAAGTATTATGGAAACAAAATACAACTGAGTGGGAATACATGTAGCTGCTCAATAATGCCATAACTAATATAAACCTAAACTCAAGCTAGAAGAGTAAAGAAATGCCTTGTTGCAGATACATACGATTAAACATAAGCACAATTTATAATAGGAAACAGACAGAGTTATATAATCAAAAAAATTCAACGATTCAAGTCCACTGTGGCATGAGGACATGGTCAAAATCGTAAACGTTTCCGAAATTGAAAGAGTAAATGAGTCAGGGTCGAATCCCAGAAAAAGTTGTAATGGCTAAAATTATACAACGACTTCAATTAAAGTTATTAAGTTGTCAAAAATGTTTCAAGAACGAGGTGAGGAGAACTGGTTCCTTCAAACCAGCATTCGACGAGTACCGACCTGGAAAGGATCAAAGAAATTTATATTAGTGATGAAGGGAGCTACGATTTTCGTGGGTCGAGAGAGAAAGAGTAGGAAGTCGATTATCAATACCTGCAAGAGTCAAAAACCCCAATATGCGTATGAATTAAAACGGAAAAGAACGATATCAAAACAAAAATTTGTTAAATGAGGAACAACAAATTACCTAAGGCTCGAGCAACTCTAAGCTATCGAGGACCTGGCTTACACATAGAGGAACGACAGAATTAAGAATACGATGGAGAGTGGACATTATCACAGACAAAAAATAGTTGTATAAACAAACAGTAGAAATTCTTACCTATACAGGTTAAGAAAAGAGCGAATGATTCACATTCTTCTGTCGCCCTGCGAAGGACACAGACAATCTTTCGATATGCTTAAGGGAGAAGACGAGTATTTTTCCAGGACCATCAATACAACACAATGGTTCTGTCTCTTTCTTAAGAATGCATATAGAGCAATAAAATAACCAGAAACTTAAACCAATGAATCAAATCGTTGGAAGCAGCGGAATCTAGCCCACTGCAAAAAGAAACAAAAATTTTCATTAAGCGAAGTAGCAGACAGAAATCCATCTGTATGGAACGATGGTAAACAATCCAAACAAATCCAAATCTCAGTGACTAGTCGAACAAATACGCGTTACCCTAAACGAATAAGGATACACTTCATAACCTCAGGAGTATACCTACCTGCGTGGTTCAATGAAGCACTGAGACGCGTAGAATGAATGGATAGATGCACTGAGAACTCAATGGCGTCGGAAGTGCATTGTTACGAGACCAATCAAATAAGAATGAAGAGAAAAGAACCGGCAAAACCAATAATACTGAGATTTATATGTACAAAACCCTAACGCATCGTTAGATCCACATCATCCACCTGGAAAGATCTTAACGATGAAGCCACGGATCAAAGAGTGGGATGCGTAATGAACAATCAATACGTTCAGCGTTTAATGTGATTTGCAATATCATAAATGTCAATACAGGCCGGCCGTGCCATCGAAATTACAATCGCCCCAAGGTAAGCTCGCGTGGAGGGTTCCAGAGTTGCATGGAGAAAACCCACGTGACCGCCAATCAAATAAGACTCATTCCAAACTACACAATTACACCCAAAATCGTCTACAGACTTACGTGGATAACGAATTCACGTCGCAACTTAATTAAATCACATTCTAGTCCATATGACGTGGATATCCGAGTAAAGGAGTTTGGTTTAATATGAATGCTGACCAGAATTCAACGAATGGCCATGAGAGCCTGTACGCACAGATAGCCACACGAATACATTACATCAAATTATAATTCATACTTTGTAAACAAACGGGAATAGGTGAACAATCTTCACTGTTTCATATAAGTCGATCAAATTATATCGAGAGGGTTATTATGTGCAAAGGGAATGGGTTCCTCACTATCTATTAAAAGATTATAGTCGATGACCCAAGGTTCATTACGACACAAACAAGGTGGTGGGATATAACCGTGGATTTTTGATAAACAAAACCATTGGGTGGTATTTTAAAAATAATGATGGTTGGCAGTATTAATATTATTATATCCCATTTGAGGTTGGATATAGTTGAGATGGGAAAATGGAACATAATTAGGTAAACAATTATGAATTGAGTAAACCAACATAAGTATGGTATCCTTCCAGAATGAAATTGAAAAGAGGAAGGCTTGAAATAAAAACAATTTTTTTTTTGATTACGTAAATTGGAGGTGTGACATTTGAAAACTTTCCTACCAACATTCAGAACCACAAATCGATGACTACATTCAGAAAGAGGGAGTTCTAGAAGCAAGTGACATGTCTCTTGTGCACATATCCCTGTCAATAATAGTTTCACACAACAAACTCTTGTATGCACGTGTTGCTGGTTCACTTGGATTTTGAATAGAAGAAACACGCATCAACATATTATGGAATGTTTCTGATCCTTTTTCAGATTTTGCTACATATTTTGCTATGTAATTAATGACAATGCGCATTGAAAGAACTGGTTGCCAATCAATATTAGCCATCCACATCATCAATGTTTCACGATTGTGTGTATTCAATATATCATCATTTTGTCTCGGTTCATACTTTTTTTCTCCATTCTCATCGACATAAAGTTTGGACTCTTCACATAAATCCCATGGTGCCTTATATCTAAATAGCAATCTTCCTGCCTTCTTTTGAAGGCATGATCTCTCATTGCAAGTGATTTGATGCTCAACACAATTAAGAAGTTCTTCATAATCAATTGTAGGATCAGACTGAAATATTTGTCGTGTGTCCTTTAAGCAAGGATGATCATCAATATTGTGTCTAACTTGAATATTTCTTTGATGTCGATCACGTGGATTCATTGCATGTACACATTCATCAAAATATTCTTTCGCAAATCTAACTTGCACTGGATCATCCCAATTCAACATGTCCATGTTAGGAGCATTTTTTATCCATATAAATCCATGCACATGTGGAGACCCATGATGTTGCCACTCATAGCAACACCAATAATCTGTAGCTTGATGATAACGTTCGAAAATTTCATCTCGAAACATTGTATGTCTTAAGTGCATATAATGTGCTACAATATGAGGATTATCAATTACATTTTGACGTCTCCATTTCCTCGCTTCCCCTGGATCTCTAGGACATGTACCTGGCATTAATTTATGTAAATCTGGCCATTGCATATCTACCGCACTTAATGTAAATAATATTGTAAGACTCCCAATTTGTTGAACCATGTCTGATAGCTCAGCACGAAACTTATTCCAATATGCATGTGTGCCTCTTAGTACAATGCCAAATCACATCAATATTTCTCCAATTCGTGAACCTGGAATATTTTGTAAATGTTCTCGTAACTCATCCATTGTTGTTGGTAAATCTTTCATATTTTTCTTCACAAATACTACAGACGAAGCTTGAGCACGATGTCTCATGATGATATTAAGTAAAAAGTATCTAAATCGTTGGTGCCTTCCAAACCTGTTATCACGATATCGAAGAAGATGCTTTGCATACTCATGAAGATGGACATGTCTCTCACGTGCTTGCAACCAATCTGCTTCACCTTTTGGGAACAATGACAGAAATGCCATATCAAATAATCCCATAGTGTTATACTCATTGACTGGAGATGAGCCAATTCCAGGCCAACTAAGCACTTCCTTTGCATTAGGTTGTTCCTTTGCATTAGGGTTGTTTACCCACTGTCGAATAATATCAATCTCTCGTCTAGCATTTGGAAGCTTTGATTCAAATGAAGTTGTATGTAAGCCATATAATGCATCGTCAATCCCTGGAACCCTTTCCAACATTGAAAATTCAGTGTCACTATCTTTCTCTGGCAAAGTAATAGCATTAATCATATGTGATACATCTGTTGCAACTTCAGGTATTTCTTGAAGTTCATCATTATCAACTTGAACTCCACGATAATATGGATCATTATGAATCTTTTAGTGTAATGCACATAATACAATTTCTTTCCTGACAGTAAAATCATAACTTGATCCCTTTGCACCTTTTTTCTGCACAAAAATTATCAAATCCAAGTCTTTAATATGTAGAGGTAACTTCATGGAAATATTGCTAACCTCTTGTGGAAAACTAATGGTGTGTCCTCTATATTGGTATTGTCCACCTATTGAGTGCATAAACTGCTAAATTGGACTTGCATGTGCTAACAACATCTCTTTGACTTGTGTGAGCTCTGCAAGAACATTAGGTTGTTCTCTTGGATTCATATGGTTATCAACTAAAAATCTATGATGACTTCCTTCTCGTTTACATCTCATGCACATTGTACCTATGTTTGTTGTATGTACTTGAATTCCAAAATACAACTCTTCACACACATGAAATATTTCAACATCAGCCAATCGATCAATCCTATCACGAAATTTTCGATGTGAAATATTCATATCAACAAAACTTTCATGTTGATGTTGGGAATCAATATGTTTTAAACATGTTTCTTTCATAGGATTTTCATCTTCGTCCTGTACCATGTATGAGTTGTTTAGATATTGTTTTCTTTGTCGATATGATCTTTGTTGTTCAATTTTCCGTTTTCTCTGTTCTTCATGTTTTTCAGGTGTTATTTCCTTTGGGTTATCTTGTCCATTTCCTCTTTTCTCTGTATTTTCTTCTATTATTTGTAGTGTCTTTATTTTTCGATATTCTCTTTGATATTCTCTTTTACGTGCTCTTCTCTCTTCTTGTTGTTCTGCAGTTGAAATTTCTTGTGCATTTCTTTTTTGATATTCTCGTGCTTTTTCATTATGCTTTATCCTTTTTTCTTCATGTTATTCAACTTTCATTTATAATTTCTTTGTATGTCGATAATTTTTTTGATATTCTCTTGGACGTGCTCTTCTCTCTTCTTGTTGTTCTGCAGTTTTCATTTCCTGCTCCTTTCTTTGTCGATATGTTCTTGCATATTCTCTTTGATATGTTCTATGTGTTTCTCTTTGTTCTTCACTTTTCTCCTTTCTTTGATCTTCTCTTTGTTCGTCACATATTTCTTCAAAGTTTTTTTCCTCCATCTCATTATTATGAGAAGACATGGTTGTTTGAATTACTGCAACACAAATATTAATGCACATTAAAAACAATTAATTTTTTAGATCACTGAAATCAATGCATTTAGGGCAATCAATTACACCAATAACTAACTTTTCACTGAATTAAACATATACACATATTTTATTAATAATAATTAAACATGTAAATAAGTGACATGATGAACACTATAAAAACCTAAACTTAGATATTCCCACCTAAAATATGAATAGAAATAAAATTTTGGGAATCAATAAATAAAAATATACCCCTATACATTTCAAATGTTTACTTACATTACATTTATTTACTTACCATTCCCCATAAATAATTTTACTTACCATATCACTGTAAATAATTTACCATACCTCTAGGGTAACTATGAAAGGAGATTTTATTTATTTACCATAATCGCTGTAAATAAATAAAAATATACCATAGTACATTTCAAATATTTACATACATTAAATTTATACCCTCACATATCAAAAGTTTATATTACATAAACAAATAAGTAGAAAAAAAATAAAATGCAAGAGCAGTAGAAATAAATAATTTACCATACCTCTAGGGTAACTATAAAAAGAGATTTTATTTATTTATCATACTCCCGGTAATTAAATAAAAATATACCACAGTACATTTCAAATATTTACTTACCTTGAATTTATCACATTACATCTACACATGTGCCTTATACACTGACATATCAAAATTTTACATTACATAAACAAAAAGGTAGAAAATAAAATAAAATTCAAGAGCAATAGAAATGAAATCTGAAAATCAATTGCAGCTCCTCTTCCCGCAAATATTATTTTCCAAATCAATCGAAATAAGTTCGTTGATGGTGAAATCCTTTTCCACAAATATTATTACTACCACTTTCGAACAACTCTCGAAATCCTTTCTCACAAATATTATTTCATTGTTCACAAAATCAAAGAGATGCTTCCTCAAAAATAAAATTCGAGACTTTGTTTGTGTTAAATTTATATATGTAGGGAGAGAAGAGATTTTTCATTAGGGCCGACATTAGATTAAATTTTAAATGTTAAATATTAAACATTATTTTTACATTTACGTTTATATGTTTATTGTTACCTGATATAGGTAAGGCATATAGTGTACTCAAAAGTGTACTCAAATACCCACCTACAGTGATCCAAATTTATTAAATTTAATAATATTAATATTATAATATAATAATTTGAATATTAGAATTAATAATAATATTAATATTAATATTAGCATCAATACTTTTTTTTTGGCATGGTATTAATAATAATTTGGCCCATGGTATTCAGCCCATGGTATCGAAGTGGTAAATTTTTATACACTCACAGATATCAAAAGTTTACATTAATTAAATTTAATAATATTAATATTATAATATAATAATGTGAATATTAAAATTAATAATAATAATAATATTAATATTAGGGTTAATAATGTTTTTTTGGCATGTATTAATAATAATTTGGCCCATGGTATTTAGCTCAGGATTCACCTAAATAAAACCACCTTTTGATGTTCATAAATATAAATAGGATTATGGAGTAAATATAAAAAGACTTTTTATTTATTTACCATATATATGGTTTATTTATATTTTATTTATTTACCATACCTATTTTATAAATATGGTATTAATAATAATTTGGCCCATGGTATTAAAGTGGTACATTTTTACATTAATTAAATTTTTTAATATTAATATTATAATATAATAATGTGAATATCAAAATTAATAATAATATTAATATTAATAATAGGGTTAATAATTTTTTTTTGGCATGTATTAATAATAATTTGGCCCATGGTATTTAGCTCAGGATTCACCTAAATAAAACCACCTTTTGATGTTCATAAATATAAATAGGATTATGGAGTAAAAATAAAAAGACTTTTTATTTATTTACCATATATATGGTTTAATATTTTATTTATTTACCATACCTCTCTTATAAATATGGTCTTTGGCCCATGGTATTTTGATATTAAAGTGGTAAATATATCAAAAATTTACATTACTCACATGACATCTACACATCTATATACACTTGGACATATCAAAATTTTACATTACACACATTACATCTACACATCTCTATATATATTGGGCCCGACATATCAAAAGTTTACATTACAAACATTACATCTAAACATCTCTATATATTGGGCCCGACATTTACTTTTCACACGTTACATCTACAAATCCCTATATACTGGGCTGTAGAGCGCCTCTCGGCGCAATTATACTTTTTTCACTTTGATCATCTAATTTACCTCTTATCTCCTTAGGTACATGTGCATAGGCTACACACTTAAAAACTATGAAATGAGATACATTGCATGGCATACATGACCATGCTTCTTCTGGAACTCTGTTCATCACACTCTTCATAGGAGATCTTTTTATCACATAAACAACACATGCAATTGCTTCTACCCAATACTCATTAGAAAAGTTTCTTGCTTTCAACATGCTCCTTGTCTTGTTCATGATTGTTCAGTTTTTTCTCTCTGCTACACTATTATGTTGCGGTGTGTATCTGGTTGTAAATTGTCTTCTGATTCCATGTTGTTTGCAGTACTCATGGAATCCCTTCGAATCATATTTTCCACCACGATATGATATAATTACTGTGATATGTCGATCACTTTGGTTTTATACTAAGGCTTTGAACTCTTTGAACTTTGAAAAAGTTTCAGACTTCTGCCTCAAAAAGTAAACCCAATTCTTTCTATTATAGTCATCAATAAAAGTGAGGAAGTAACAGCTTCCACCAACTGACTGTGTCCTCATAGGTCCACACAAGTTTCTATGCACCAACTCAAGTGATTTATTTGCTTTGTAAGAAACTCCTTTTGGAAAACTTTCACGATGTCACTTTACCAAAATACAACACTCACAAGTGCTAGCAGGTTCTTTGATGGGAGGTAAACCTCTGACCATCTGTTTCTGTTGCAACAATCTTAAACTAGAAAAATGCAACTGTCCAAACTGAAAGTGCCATAACTAGTAATCATTAGAACATGTAGATGTAAAAGAACTAACCTAATAATTGTAGTTCATAATTATAGGAAAGAGTCTATTCCTCGTTATCTGCACCTTTTCTATTAGATACTTGGTTGGGGATTTGTCATAAATAACACATTGTTTCCCCTGAACGATAACTTTGTATCCTTTCTGCATCAATTTACCAACACTTATCAAATTGTGTTTGAGTCTAGTGACATAATATACCTCTGATATGGTCTTTGTCTCCTCCTGCTTGGTCAAAATGTTTACCAGTCCATTGCCATCTACATCCACAGTCTTGTCAATTCCCAACTTTACTTTTGTCTTCACAGATTCATCCAACTTTGCAACCAAATTCATGTTGCCTATCATGTGGTTACTACAACCACTATCTAATAGCCAGACCTTATCACACGGTTCATGCATAGTGTTGCATGCCAGAAACATGGAGTTAGTATTCTTTGTACTAACATTATCTCTTTGATTGCCTTGATCAGTTATATTATTCCTACAATCACGAGTACAATGACCAAATTTATTGCAATATTAACATTTCACCTTTGATTTTTCAAACCTTTGATTGTTGTGAAAGCTTCTGGTGTTGCTGCTTCAAATTTGATGCTTATGCTCTTCTCGACCATCTCTCTGACCATTGTGGTTGTCGCCTCATCCTCTGCCTCGACCTCTTTAAATATAAACTTGAATTTTGAAGGAAATTTCTAAAGTGGAATCCTTATTTCTGTCTATCCTTGCCTCATGTGATAGAAGGGATCCCATCAACTCATCAATTGTTATTTTTTCCAAATCCTTCGCTTATTCTATGGCTGCTCCCACAACATCAAACTTGGTAGAATAATATCTAAGAGCATTCTCAATCACTGATCAATAAGCAATATCTTCACCATATATTTTTAACTGATTAATGACAGACATGACCCTATTCATGAAGGAATCAATGTCCTCTGTCTCCTTCATCTGCAAACTTTCAAAGTCTCCCCTAGTATTTTTCAATTTAAAAATATTGACTTTGGTCATTCCTTGATAGCTTGTCACCAAAGTTTCCCATGCTTCCTTTTCTAAAGAAGTTATCATTATCTTCTGGAACACTGCTCGGTCCACTCTCTGCTAGATAAGAAGCAATGCTTGTGCATTCTTCCTCTTGTCTTTCTTCCATTGATCCTTATCTGCATTACTGAGGGCTCGTTCTTCGTCATCATTCTGAGGTTTTGTAAACCCGAACATGACATGATCCCATACATCATTCGCTCTTAACATGGTCTCCATTTTAATAGCCCATGCATCATAATCTTTCCGAGTGAAAGAAGGAAGTTGTGGTTGAAAACTTGATGTTGCCATCTCATTTCAGAAAAAAAAATAATAATAAAATAAAATAAAATCACTTCTCTGATAAAACCCTAAATTTCTCTTTTTTATGAAGGCTTTGGAAAGATCCTTGTAAAAAAACAACTCACTTACAATAAAACCCCAATGCAATTTTTGTTTTATATAGTAAATCTTATATATATATATATATATATATATATCTTCTTATAAAGATCCTCTCTTTAAAAAGAATGGTATTTAAAGCCTTTTGAAAAATAATATTATAAAAAATACATTTTAATAAAAGATTTTATAGAACTCTCTTATCAATTTCCCACGTATTCTTAGGATATGGGTTTTTGAATAACTTTAATACCTTTGAATAATCAACCGCACTAAAAATTTTGTTTAAAAAAAAAAAAATGAAACCTTCATTGCTATAGAGGTTGATACAACGTGCGTACTCCTCATTGAATTTTCAATAGGGCTATCGGATTTAACACCTAAACCCTGATTCTGTCTGCTTTTACACGTAAAACTGATTCCTCGGCCCTATAATCAATAAACTGCATATTAAACCCTGATTTTCACAAATCATAAGTTTCACGAAAATTCCGCATGTTTTCAAAGGAAGGGTTGCGGACCTCCTCTTTTTCTGCACTGAAAACGTGTGGACCTCCACGTTTTGAAATTTATCCTTTATTTTTTAAATTTTGACGACCTTCTGCTCTTGGCCTTCTTCTCTGGATATGTTCACCCACGGATCTTCTGACCTTTCCTTAGCTCTCATACCAATTTTTTGGATGGGCAGAGGATTCAAAAACACAAATAACACAAGTATTTCACACACGAAACAATGAGTTGTGACTCTTCAATTAATCTTCAATCACTCTAAATAACAATCAATACAATGAACCCGGTGAAGGGTATTTAACATAAATTGACATGCACACACTCTCACATAACAGAACTTGATCAACTCTCACTTAACTCACTCTTTAACTCACTCACTAAATATATCTATCACTCAACTCAACTAACTCACTTAACTGATTGTCTAACAGTGCATGCGGAAGGTAATTACATATTTTAATAGTTTCCGCTGAAGGGATCAATCCTCATTTCCAGGGTTTACCATTTAATTGAAAAAGAAACATCATGTTTGTGGAGTGGAAGGATAGAAACCCTAATCTTGCAATTTCCCACCAACCTGCAATATATACATCGTTGCAGAAACGGTGTATCTGTTTTCTACATGACATCAACAATCATAAAATTGGACCATTTCTTTATAAGAATAGCCTTTGCAATGAGAGGATAACCTTTCGCAATACTTACAACAAACTTGCAATCCACCATGTTGTATTTGTAGTGCCAGTGAAACACAAGGTAATCCTCTCTGGTAACTATCTTTATTTTTCCCTCCTTGAGATCTTAGTGTTGTGACTGGTTATAAGTGATTTAAATGTTGTTCATTAATTGCAAACTTATGTGTGATATAGAAGGCAAACAAAGCTACAGTGATTCTTCCAATGAAATATTATGTGATTCAGCTAAACGAACGTATACAACTGGAGTGAAGAAATTGAGAGTTAGAAGCGTTATTATTAGAGAAACTATTAGTCACATACATCATCAGTGCACTGCATTAGTAGATTTCCTCTTACTCATAACATTCAATTATAATGTTTAATTTGTTTTAGTGAATACAATGTCATATTGTGCTCCTCTACCTATTATATTTCTGCAGTTTCGCATAATTTTTTGCCTTAATGTATTCAGGTCTTCTTGGTAAGTATTCTATGTACTTAACTTCTTTTTTGATGGATCTTTAAGTTTAGATTTATCCAAAACAGTAAGAGTAAATTATATTTTATTATTATTTTTTTAATTATGTTTTTTTTTTGGTTTATTTCTATGCTAATGGTAAATTTCAAAATATTTTAGATAAGTTCTATTTTCTTTTTTATTGATGATGATTTTCTATAAATATAAACTTTTGAGAATCTAAGAGATTAAAGAATTACTATAAGAGCTTTAAGATTATGATTGACTTTTAAAATGTCAATAAAATTGGTAATGCGATTAATATTTTGAAAATTAAAGTGAATGTGAGTACAAGGTAAGTTCAGCTATAGACTCTTCCATAACATGGTGATTTGGGAATTGACTAAAATTGAGTTTTATTATGAATTTCATGAGAATTTGCTTTTATTTTAGCAATTCTGAATTGACTAATTCTCAAATTGACTATGAATCTCTTGATAATTTTCTCTTATTTTAGAAATGCTCATTTTCTTCTTAAGATTTGTGAAAAAGGACAAATATTTTTTACTTTCTATATTATAATTGATAATTTCCTTATATTGATAGGGAGTATTTCCTTTAGTATTGATATTGAAAGTTATAAACTACTTACGAATCTATTATATCTTCATCAATCACTATCTAGAGATAATGCAACCCAAATCCTCACATCTATATAAAATAAGATGACTAAGGGCATTCTAAAAATGGAGTTTTTTAATCCCATATACAAATAAGCTTGCCATTTTCCATTTATCCTTTTATCAATGATATAATTCTAATTTAGCTTGTGATATATATCAATTACAAGATATTTTTATGAAGGAACTTCCTCCAGGTAGTTTTTGTAATATTTGAAAATATATGTAGTCTTCCTAGAATCAATAGTAGAAATATTGAAGGATTCTCACTTGCTTGCGAAGATCCTAATGTCTCATCTTCTAAAGAGAAATATTGTGAGAATAAACGGGAAGAGTTATAGCTATACTAGTGAGAATTATACCAACACAACCACAATCTACCAAATACTCTTCTAGCTTACCAATTTAGATACCAAAAATGGTAGGGGTATGGGATACCTTTCTTAACTAAGATATTTTGTTTAATTACTTTTGACCAACCCTTATTGTTTGTAAAATTGGAAAGAAACTTCTCAAATAGACTTGTCACAATAATCCTCAATTTGATAAGAATCAATATCTATTCCGACCTTTTTAACAAATTTGTCCTGGGAATGGTGTCATTTTTTTTTTTAAAATCAACAAAATAGAAAAATAGATTAGTTTTATTATTGTGAAATTATTCTACAATGATACAATAATTAATATGGTGGTCCATAATCGAATGATATGTCCTAGGCCTAGTGTGTTATTTAGCTCTTTTACCATGGCTCTTTAGCCATAGGCTAATCTTCTTTTTCAAAATAATTATGTAAATTTTGGCTAAAATGTGGCTAATAATAATGGTCCTATAATTATAGGGAATGGTTTTACCCCCCCTTTTAAAGATAGGGACCCATAGAATATATAAAATCCTCTATAGGGGCATTCAAATTGGTCTCCATGGCATTAACCAATTCACATAGTTTTTTAGCATTGGAGTTTTGCAACTTGATTATGTCATTGCAAATTATGGGGTTTGTAGGACTATATAAGTTGACTAACTTGGTACCAAATAAATTCTAGGTGAGGTTGTTAGAATTTATTTTTATTGACTAGCTAAATCAAGGTCCTCATGTAGCTAAATAGGGTTAGAGTTGGAATAATTTCTTAGAAGAATAACATGGTTTGTGGTAGTTCTAGTATTAAAGCCTCCAAATAAAAGGGATATGACTTCCATTCCTCACACTATGAATATTTTGTTCTAGGGTATTATAAGGGAAGTTTTTATCTAGATTTATTTTCTTATAAAGGGTGGATTTGGTAGGTGTTAAACAACAAATTATTATCTAAATATTGTTAGTGTTAATGTGTGATATTTCAATCAAAATGTAATGATTAATGTGGTCTATCTTACAAATTTTAGTGTGACGACAAAAATTATTTCTATATAATAGGCTATTCCTCCAATCCCTTTTTTGAAAGGATTTATTATTCGATGCAAACCAAAAGATGTTCCATTAATGTTCCCAAATCCTATTTATTATTCTCAATTTTTATCTATCCCTAATAATAGTATTTTTATTTATAATGATTTCATATTTTCCTTCCTTTATGGCTTCCTTTACTTTTTGTTCCTTTCCTAAGGAAACTTGGTAAATTGAAACAAGGTCCTCATTTATAAAGCTTTTTGTCCTTTTTAAACTTGGAGATTTATTGAGTATTTCAAATTTATGGTCACTACAAGTCATGCTAACCGAGGTTAATCTATATCTATGCCTAAATATATTACCCAACATTCTTGCTTTTATGAGAGAGATTTTTTTAATTTGTTAGTTTTTTTTTTTTTTAATTCTTCATTTTCTATTGTTAGTGTATCCCCTTTATTTATATCTTTTATACTAGCGATTATAAGATTCAAGGATCTTTTATTCTTCTCATGGTCCAAATCAATTGTCTTGTTTGTTTCCTTTTTTATATGTTTCATTTCTAATTTAGTTTCCTTACCACTTAGGGCGAAATTGTTATTTACTTTCTATTTTTAATTTTTAATAATCCTTAAAGAACAATTTTCTTTAGCCATTGATTGTTTCTAATTTTACATTTCTTACGGCATACCTTTATTTTTCTATAATTGAGTACTAAGACTTAATAACTTATTTTTAAAAAAATTGAATTCGTTGTAAAACATTGCAACTAATTATATTTTATGTTTTGCTTCTCTTTTTTCTCTCCTTTTTTCTAAGGAATCAATATGATGAAGAAGACTTTAGGGTAACATTGTTATGCTTCACATTTGATAGGTTGAGGTTTTTACATATGTGGTGAAGTGCTCATAATTAAAAAAATGTAAGAAAATAAATAAATAAATAAAAGAAACGCATGCCCCTAGATTATGAGCAAGTAAATATACTTCTATAGAGTATATTTCCACACAATTCTTGTAGGTGTGTTGTTGTACATAAATTGTGAGTGTATTGTTGTAGAATATAGAGTAAATTTGTGGTTTTTTCATGTATAGCGAATTTTTCATAATTAAAAGAAAAGGTAAAGAAGGAAAATAACCAAAACAAACATATGCACCCATATTATAAGTTGTTGGATATATTTTCATGGAGTATATTATTGGAGATATCTCATAGATATGTTGTTCCAGGGTCCTTTCCAATGTAACACTTTTGAACATGGAGTAAATATGTGACTAGATAAATGCTTATGGAACCTCAAATGCTCATCATAGATAAAAATTATTTTAGTAGAGATTACTTACAAGATCATCAGAGAACTTTTGAGGTCTAAAATGGGCGTCCTAAGAAAAGTGTAAAACCAAAATCAACTTTATAAGAACAAATAGGATTCAAGCTCATAATGTCAACCATGGGGGATGATTCCCCATTTTTGGGGTAAAAAAGTAAAAAGATTAAAAAATAATAAAATAATAAGACTACTTTTTCAACTTCTATTTTTGACTTATCTCCCTAAGGGCTTACTCATATTTCGAGTGGGAGTACTCGTTGGATGAAAAATTTAATTCCTCATCTGAGGAGTACCCTTGTTGCTTCACCACACCCACAACACTACAGGGGTGGTTTGGTTACTTGCCCTTGCTCAACCTTGCTAGATGCCTCTGTAGGCCTTTCTTCAGCTGGCCATCGGGTTCTTTGATGATTTCTACCAAAACTGCTTACTTAAAAAACTTCGTGTAGAATTCTTAAAATTATTATTTTTGGCACCTTTGAAGTTTGAGGTGATTTTCTATCCTTTTCTTGGCTACAAACTTTTTCCCACTTCCTATTTTTCCCTGGACTGTTGGTAGAAGATTCATGCCTTACGAATGGCTTCGTCCATGGTTTTGGGATTTACAAATTCAATTCGCTCCTTCATATGGGTTGGCGGACTACTCAGGAATCTTTGAACCTTAGCCTTTTCATCTATGAGGTATCGAACATATCTTAACAGAGAGGTGAACTTGGTAATATACTCCTCCATGGTCATCTGTCCCAGCTTCAAGTCATGTAATTATTTAGATTTCTCATCATATAATCTTTAAAGTATTCCTGGAATGATTCCCAGGTAACATCTTCATCCTCAATGCTGCGAACATTATTTACTTCTTCCCACCACGGAGTGGCTTTTTACCTTAACTGATATATGGCCAATATGGCTTTTAGGTTGCTGCTTTTCTCATACACTTGAAAATATTTATTCATATTTATCAACCAAGCCTCTTCCACTTCCTCATCTTCACCATCAAATTTTGAGGGTTTTATTCTTCAAAACTCACCCTAAAGCTCAACTTTTTATTTCTTAACTTCTTGCTGATCCGCGAAATTTCCATACTCTGCTTCATTGTAATTTTTGTTCTTGCTGATTCGCTGTGAAGGGTATCTTTCCACTCTGTCAGTGATGTGGTCCCTTTCTTTTCTCTCATTACCTCCTTGCATGTCTCTATTAGCATTGGGTTGCTCCATTCCCTAATTCTTCTTGTCTAAGAGGCTCTTGAGTATCTTTTCTTATTCTTGCATGAAGCGCTCGTTATCACTTCAAGAAGGCACCATCTCTTCCTGTAGCTTCTGTAAAATTTTCAACAATATGCTAGTTTGGTAATGCTATTCCTCCAACAATTTACTTTTTTGCTGCTGCTAATCCACACTCAACTGAACCCACATTTCAGGGCTCACTTCTAGTCGTGTTGTTCCCCGGTGTTCTGGGGTGGTTGTTGTGTTGATCCCCTTCTCATGATGTTTCATGTAATGATTCTCTTCTATGCAACAGTATACACACATCTTAAATCTTTAGTTTACCCTTAGGGTCCCAGTGTACGAATGTTGCTCTGATACAACTTGTAACACTTAACATTACAACCATTAAAAAAAAAAAATTATTTACCATATAGTTTAACATATTACACTTCTATGCCAAACATTTCGCTATGTATCAAACTTCACTTTACACATAAGCTTGTTCTTAAATTCGAGGTGGCAAGATAATCCATAACCCGAGATTTTAGTGGTTTAACCATAGAATATATTTTTCACTTTAAGTTGGATTCTACGCAATTATTGATTTTAGATTTTTATCAAATCTAAGTTTAAAACTTTGGTCTCGGAAATAATACCAGCTGTCCATCGTAATTAACAGATGATTTGTTTTTATTTAAGACTTCTGTACGCATGAAATTATGATGTTCCAGCTACTTAATGCAATGCGAGTTGTTGTTTATGGGATCCATGTATAGGCCGCGTGCCCTCACGATCCGTCCATCTGCTTCTCAATGGATGCTGGAAGAGGGTTGGTGGGAAGGGATTAGGTTATCCCTGTTGCTTTTCTGTCTTTGGTCATTTCACTGGGTTTATGCATTAAGGTTGGCTTCGCCATGAGAAAATAGAATTGAAACCTTTGTCCTCAGATTTTTCCAGGTGAACCGATGTAGCTTCTCTTTCCAACCATGCTTTGAATCATTTTACTTGGAAACCACTGGTTAAATTGGATTTTTTTGGACTTCTGTAAGTTTAAGTATGTTTGTCAATTCACCTAGTGCAGAGAATTGGAAAATATAGTCTCTGATCCTCTCAGGTTTCATGCACACTCTTCAGTTCCTCATCTACACCTCACCTCTCAGTCACAGGTAAGATTTTTTACCACGGAGTTCTGATTTACTATCTCGGTTGTTCTTCTGCTTCTCTGGTTTAAACTTCAGATTTACTCTTCCTCAGCCTATGAATTTTGTTGTAAGCCTATATTCTATGGTTGTTTTTCTTTTGGACACAACCCATCACTCGACATGCAAGTTTGCAAATGCTCTCGCTATAAGTGAATATGATTACAACTTCTGCATTCTCATTGAAAGATTAAACTAAGTTTTTTCTTTTACAAATACAAAACCCTTAATTTATATTTCATCTCTTTGGGTTTTACAGGTATGCTCTCGCCGAGTATGTTGTTGCACATTTCATGTAAAACGACCTCGGCTAAACATTCTCCTTTGCCTCTCCAGGTATTCTATGTCCACCATCTTTTGTCTGCAAGCTTGTCTACAGGATTCCACACTCTGCCATTAGTATAATAATCTTCAGCATTTTTCTAGATCTTTTTCCATTCATGCTTAGTTTTTCGATTAGCTCTTAAGAGCCTCAATCAACATTTTTATTTGAGCTCTTTGTAATAATATACCGTAAATTCATATTTTGTATTGGTATCAAATGGTCTACTTTCGCACCATACCTTCATAGTTTTGATAAGACATTATCCTATTTGTAATGGTATGTAATACAAATTTTGTGGTTTTTATGAATATAATCATCCGCGTTCAAGTTTCCTATCCATCTTGTTCTATTTCTTCTTCCAACAGTTATTTTATATTTTTGGAAAAATAGTTTCTATTATGTATAGCTTCTCCATATTTTTATGGTTCTCTATTTCCTAGAAAATCTGTTGTATATATATGAATAATGTTCCTCGATTTATGTATTGGACACCGTGCCCTTGTCATATTCAATAAATTGTAGTTCTTCGATTAAATTCAATTTTTTTTGAACTTGCATGCTTAATAGAAAGAATATTTAGATTTGGTAACAAAATTTCCTTTACCCCTGTACAATTATTTCAGTTCTAATATCATTCAAATGTATCATAGAAGAGTTTACATTCAGATATCTTAGGTGACCGGATCACCTTATAAATTTTCCCGTGTATGCTGGAACCGGGTGAACAGTGTGTTCTACATTGAGGCTCCACCTTGTACCTAGAACCAACAGTTTACCCTCCCCGGTTTTAGTTTTTCCATACTTACTTCTGAGTTTTGACAATCTTTATCAAATTTTACTGTATTTTCTTGTTTTCAATTTTTCTACATGATTTTAATCTTTACAGTGAGATTTTTCTACTGTGTTACTAATTCAGTAATATTTTTTTTCTGTTAGAAATACACACTCTTAATCTAGTTTCCATTGTACGTACAATACATAGTTTTTTGCGAATTAAATTAAGAGATTTTCCATTTTTCATTATCAAGAATTTACTGAGTCCATTATACCTTATAATATCTAAAATCAGTTCACAGAGCTCAATGATAACTTGTGATGTACATAATGAAATAATAATAATAATGAGTAGTCTCATCCTTTTCCAACACATGTCTATCTTATGATTATTGTTTCTATCACAAGTAGACAAACACATGTGTATAACCTAGTTAATGGCATTACTGTTCTTAAATCACTGAACTTGCACAGATACTTATCTGATTATCCAATTTGTAGTTGTGGTCCTCCCAACTTCAAGAGAGGCGATTACGTCCTCCTCTTGCCCCCGTACTCCACCCCTGAAAGGTACGGGTTGACAACAGTTTTTTTTCTGTTGTGACCTCACGACTCCTAGTCCAGTCAGTACCAAAAAATTTATCAGGATCGCTGAGTGATTTCCACTGGTCTCTACCAGCTCAGGAAAAAATATCCACTCTCTCCTTAGTCCTTGAACAGGAACCCCCATTCCTCATTGGGATAAGTCTCTTATCCCCAAAGGAGCAGGTAACTGTTCAAACTGTCCAACCACCTTTCAGGTCTTGGAAAACATTTACCATCAGCCTTTTTACTTTTTATGGAACCATTTTGCATAACTAATTTTATTTTTCACAATTAACAATAAAGAAAACAACTTTTCTAGAAAAAACATTAAGTGTCTCAGTCTTTTCTCAAAAAAATAATAAAATGTCATTTAACTAATTAACAACTAGCTAACACTAAATGCAGTTGTCACACTTATGATTTTTTTTTATATCCGTCACTTTGACATTTTTCAAAATTATTTGAAAGTTAATCTTAATGTGTTTGTTTTAGAATAAATTTTATTTTACTGGTAAAGTGGAAAAATTGTAAATGGATGTCAAATTTAACTCCACCTCATTCAATTCTCCGCCCAAATCACAGTGATATATGAAAATGTAGTTCTGCCAAACTTACAAAAAACATGTTAAAATTATTTGTATTATTTTTATAATTTTTTTTTTTTTTAAATATTATTTAATAATAAAAAAATTAATGTAATAAAATGATTTTATAATAAATAAAAAATTATAATGTAGTTTTATTAATATTTGAAAAAAATAAAAAATGTAATTTATAAAAATAATGCAAATAATTTTTACATGTAAACTTGTTTTATTTTTACATGTAAACTTTTATTATAATTATTATTTTAAACTTTTATTAAAATATTCTTACAGAAATCAATGGATTTAGAGGAACAATTGTTCATGAATATGAAAACCTTTTCAAAAGTGTTCAGCTTTTGTGGAAGATACGTGAATTCTTAATTCTCAAGATTGCTATAATCACCAAGTGTCAGATAAAGTGAGTGTGATGAAGTGAGTAGCTGGAGGGCATAGCAGCCGAGAAGAAACCATTTCTTATATGAGAGGTATTTTATTTCGTTGAGCTCAACCCTTAGTCATCTCTAAGAACTAATCACTTTAATATGTGAAATATAGTAGGATCATTGAACGAGAGTCTTATGTGGGATTCATAGGGGAATTTTACAAATATGAAGGAGAAAATATTTCTTATATTCATATTGTATTATTTCATTTCAAAACCTTACTGAATGCATCATTGAAGAAAAATTTTGATTCTTAAAGTTTCACTCAAACAAAAGTTTGTTGAAGGTTTTTTAAACACAAGTTCGAGTGCCAAATTTACTAATTGATATTGGAGTGGATTTTTTTTTAATCTTTATAAAGGCTGTGTAAGAAGGTTTTCCTTGTCTAAATTAATTAAAGATTGATAGATCACTTAATGACTTTATTTTTCTAATGAGTTTGGGAGTGCAAGGTCCGGTCTAGAGTTTTGAATAAGCACGAAGGTTTTTAGGGAAAAACATCATTTTAGAAGATTTTTTTTTCGTATCATTAATACCTATATCACTATCATTGAATGTATATATAATAATATATATAGAAAGAACAATAAAATCATTAGCATTTGAGGGAGGGATGTTAATCTGGTGGTAGAGGAAAACCTAGTATTGAAGTAGGTTTAAGAGACAGGAAAATTGAGCCTCATAGGTAGCTTTCCCTGTAATCGATGCTCAAAAATGAAAATTGGATTTTTATTCAAAGGGCATGAGGTAAAATACTTGATTATTTCACTCTAAATTTTCATTATATGTTCAGTGCATGGTTGTGGTTTTATTTCAATGTAGAGGCTAATGATATTTTGATATTGAATATGAAATCATTTTTGGTGTTTAAAAATGGAATTGAGGTTGTCTCAACTATTTTAGGAATTGTTTTGGGTTAATTTTCTAGGATTTCCTCTCAAATTATGGTTATTTGAAGTTCCCAAATGAATATTTCATAGTTGGATTTTTTTTTTAGGTTACATGATAATTTCGTCAAAATCCTTTCTAAATGAGTGGTACAAATTTTAGCTAATGTGGAAATCAATTAAGGCATAACTATGCCAATTAATATATATATATATATATATATATATATATATATATATATATATTTAGGAATTATATCTAAGCTGTAGATTATGATAGGCTTCCTTTATATTGTCGAAAGTACCACTTACAGGGTCATTTGGTAGATAATTTTTGATCCAGGTGAATTGATTGAGCAGATGATGTGAGAGTCTTAACGAGAGCATGCTGATGTGATGGGATGGTCACATGGTAATTCGTGGAGGAATTTTTAAATATTTTTTAAGAAATTATAAATATTTACGTTAAGAATTGAGTTTTGATTTTTAGAATAATTTGGATAAGTTATTTCCTATGTAAATATAATTTTTTTTAGTTTCCTTTATTTTTTTATAGAATGGGAAAAAATTCCCCTTTGGGACTCTTGGTTGTCATGATTGGTTTCTTTTGGGAAATGATAAGAAAATAGTGTTTGGAGAGAAGTCCAGTAGAGGAAAAATGAAGAAGAGGAGAAGCTCCCAAGAGAGAAAAGTTTCTAGGACTACGTGTTTAGTTTCTAAATGTATGTTTGGCCTAAAAATTTCATTACTTGTTAAAACGAAGCATATATAATTGGATGAGGTGATGAAAAGAGTGGAAGGTGAGAGAAAATATCTCTCATGGGATTTATCAAAACAAATCCATATGCTTGAGTTGACTCCACATGTTAATGTTGCATGAAATGTTGTTCAATTTGATGTTAAATACAAGCTATGCATGGAGTAGTCGATGTAATTTATAGCTGGGGTAACCAAAATACATCAAGAGGTATCAAAGACACATAAATATTTTAGCTTTATAACTCAGGAGAAATATACATGAAGCTATTGGAGGAAGTAGAGTTTAGTATAGATTGAGGTGAATATTTTCTTTCAAATTAAATTGAATTTTGGTTTTCTGATTGTGACGTGTTGTGCATACATGGTGGAGGATATCTACCTTGCATTAGAACAAGTTGATTGAGAAATAAAGCAAGAGTAAGAACGGTGTTGATTGAAATAACAGGAACCTCTCCAAAACCAAGGGGATGAGAAAAATAGTTGTGTGGTCAAGTGAAGATTGAGCAAGGAGGTAATAGTCATTTTTATAGTTATTTTGGGATTAATTGCTAACTATAGGTAGCAATGATAAATGTTTACAATTGAGTATGATGGCTAGGAACATTGTAGTAGAATGCGAGGGAGAAAAAAAAAAGTTCTGAAAGCAAGAAGGTGGGTAAATTGCATGCATAATCCAGAAGAGAAGAGAGTTCTCATATGAGGATTATAGAGGAAGGAGTAAGAAGAAATACTAGGAGAAACCTAGGCATGGAAGGGTGTAGTATGGTATTTACAAACAAGTTGATGGAGTCATCTTGGTATAGTAGCTTCTGTGTAGTTCACATTGGGCATGTAGAAGCTCATGGAAGAAGGATATTTGTGACTACTGAGAGCCATAGTAAAGGTTCGAAGAGAAGCCATAGAAGGTAAAGTTAGGAAAAACTTGATAGAGAATTTGCTAAAATCAAAATACAACTAGAGACAATGAGAGGACTTCAACAGAAACATGAGCAAGACCAATGTTATAGATGGAAAGTTTGGAGGAAAGTAAAATGGAATTTGTTGCAGGTGAAGTAAGATAGAGATGAAAGTATCAGTTCATGCAGAAAATCAATGAGTTAGAACAAAATATAGATTATCAATTGGAGGAAAAGCTTAAAGTAGTTGAGTTGCAGTAAAGGAAATTTTTTGAAGAAGTTACTTGTGAACTTAAACATGGAGTAAACCTTGAAGAGAGGAAGAAGACATGCAACATATACATGAAAAGAAAAAAATGTTTCAGCAAGGGTAAAATGATATCTTTTCTAAAGGGTATCAGGAGGAAATACATACAAGTGTCTTAAAAAACTATGGAGGAATGAAAGGAAAATTTTCCATGAAGGAAACAAAACAACTAGTAGAGGGAAATAAGTGTAAACCCCAACAGAGATATATCATCTTCAAGGAAGATCAAGAAATAGAGGAGTTAGCTTCAACCAAGAGGATGTTAGTAAGGGATGACAGTGATAAAGTTCCACAAGGAAGTAGTGATTTGAGTCAGCCAAACGATAATATGGTCATTAAGATTGAAAAAGTAAGGAAGCTGATGTTGAAGAATCCTCAATAGAAAATGTATGGAGAGAATATGAAAATAAACAATAACATGTTTCAAATGGTAGAGAAAGGTGTCATCAACAAAGAAGGAGGAAGACTACAATAAAATAAAATAGTGGAGCAACAACATTACAAGGAGATGGACTAGGTACACCATAAAGCTTGGAATAAAGGAAGTTTCACTTCATAAACACATGGTTAGGATACCATGAATATTTTTCACCTTGCGAGTCTCATCCATGTGCATATACCTAGCACAAGATGTTAGATTTTGAACAAGGGCATGCCAATGTGATCGGATGGTCACATGGTAATGCTAGGAGGAATTTTAAATTGTTTTGTAAGAGATTGTAAATATTTAAATTAGGAAGTGAGTTTCAATTTTTAGAATAAGTTGGAGAAGTTATTTTCTAATGTAAATATGGTTGTTTTTAGTTTCCCTCATTTTGTGGACAAGGGGAAACTATTCACCTTTTTTACTCTTATTTTTCATGATATGTTTCTTTTGGGAAACAATTAAAAAAGAGTGTTTGGAGAGAAGACTAGGAGAGGAAAAAAGAAAAAGAGGAGAATCTCCATAAAGTGGAGAAGAGAGAGGGATAAAAGAGAGGAATTTGTTGTTTCTCTATGCAACTATAGTCCTGAGGTTGCAAATTGTTTTACTTTCCAATTTGTGTGAACCGAAAAGTGTTTTATGTGTGAATGGAGAACTTATATGGAAAATGGGACAATAAGTTGTTGTCGTTTGGTTGAATAAAAACCCCAATGTTAAAGAAAATCTATTTATTTTTATAAACTTTTTCCAAATTGTAATTTTATTTGTGCATTTTGTTTACCTTTAAATTTATGCACTTGTTTAGTCGGTTTTCATTAGAAATATACGGTTTGAAGCTTCCATTGTCATGTTGTTTTGATTTTCGCTTTTATTATTGTTGTAACAACATTAAATATCAAGCAGGAAAGAGTCTGTACATTATGGTTTAGTGAGGGTATGGGTTCTGTGTTGCGAATCCCATCAGAAAAATTACAGAACTCTATTTTTGGTTTTTTGTTGGATACAATCCAAACACCTTTTTGATGAGTTGATGAATTTAAGGCAAGTTGTTTGTAGCGTTAAGAAGCAATTCAAGGCCATGGAAAATCGATTCCAGAGGGATCCAAGTTGTTTCACCTTCAAAAAACCACAATACATTTTTTTAAGGGGCATTAAAAAACAATTTCGCAGCTCCTACAATATTTTAACAAGTGATATGAAATAATTTCATAGCGACTGTGCAGAAAATTTTTGGAGGAATACATGTTTGGTTTCTAAATGTCCATTTGGATTTCCCATTGCACTATTTGTTAATTTGAAGAGGTTGTAATTGGATGAGGTGAGGAGAAGAGTGGAAAGTGAGAGAAAATATCTTTCATGGAACTTATCAAAACAAATCCATATTTTTGAGTTGACTTTATACGTTAATGTTTCATCAAATATTGTTGAATTTGGTGTTAAATACGAAGTTGCGTGGAATAGCCTGGGTTATTGGAATTCGAGGTAACCATAATGTATCGATTTTTCTATAAAGTTAATTAGGATGTAATGGAGGAAAAATAAGTTGGGGTCTCAAATCGAATGACCATTTTTTTGTCTGTTATATGAATCCTCATATGACTAGCAAGTTTAACATGTGGCTTGAGTATGTGTGAATTAGCAACATATAAGCCCTTAAAATCTAGCTTTGATCACACCAACCCCTAACATGACTATATTTTTTCTCACAGAGTTTTGAACCAATGAACTTTACACAGTAGAGTACCTTAATAGAATACCATGTCACCATCTCCTCTACACCCGTGGGAAATATAATTATCAATTATCATTTATATGGGTTAGATTTTTTTGGGGATAGGGAATACCCATAATTTTTAGTGAAGATGTTATTTGTAAGTTATGGTGAATAAATGGCACCTCTAATAATACAGGATTTTTTATGAGAGATTTAAAAACATGAAAATTATTTAAAATCCATCCAATGCCTCTATTTCTCAAGAAGAAGAAATGGTTACTTCAAGATTACTTTTTTTAATCAAAATGTAAATAAAATTCTTTTAGAGATAGTTAACAACGATGAGTTACTTTCTTATTTAAGGTTTCTTGGATTATTAGATTGTTGTAATAGATATTCCAAATTTATCCCATTCATTTTGATTTAGAATTGATGTTTTGAATCATCCACTATAGTTCATTATCGAGATAAAAAAATATATGTGTGGAAAACAGATCTATCTTAAGCTTTAATATTTATAGAAATTTATTTTAGGGTTGTGTTATATGACCTCACGAGAAAGTTTTTTTAAGGACAAAAGCATTTCAAAATTTTATATTAAATTAGTGTATTTACTATATTTTAATTAAAGGGATTAATAATTTTTAATTCAAAATGAATTAATTTATTTTGAATTTTTCTTTAATTTTTATATTTATTTTTCTAATTAATTATAATGTTAAAAGAAATTTTGAAATATTTAATTTTGTTTTATTATATTTATTATTAATTTATATCATAGGATTTTTTAATTATTTTGAAAATTAATGACAATAAATTACTCATTATTTTTATTGTATTTTCATTAATTAATTTTAAATGTTTTAATATATTATTTTGTGAGTTGTTGTTTTGTTATAAACGTAATAGGATATTTAAATATTGAAAGGATTTTATGATGAGTTAAATGATTTTATTAACTATTACAAAACTTAAAAATTCAATAGTTTAATCATTTTATTTACCAATTTAAAATGATAAAAGGGTCAAGACCTTTGAAGATTCACATTAAATATCTACCTTTGATTTTTTGATCTCATATAGTAGTACTTAATAATGGTGGCTAATAAGCCTAAAACTATTGCAAGGGTGTGAGGGTCATACAATTGACATTTTGTTTCTTTATTCCCATTAAAACTAGCTCCATTCCCTATGTTTATTTTAGCTCAATTTCTTTTTCTAACTATATATACGAAATAATGAAAAAAAGAGAGAATATACCAGGCTAAAAATACCCCTTGCATCCATCCCTTTTGGAAATTTGGTTTCAATAATCGATGATGAATTTATAGGGCTAATGGGGTGGCACATGAAAGCCCACATACAATTAAAACAAAGAACTTACCATTTGCGATTGTCAAATGAGATTTGATAAATGCCTATAATAGAGTTATTAATTTCTAATTAACATTACCGTTAGTTGATAGTTATTTTAGTATGTTAATTTTATGAAACCAATTCCAAAAATAGATGAAAAGAGAGATAAACGCCTTAGAAATAAGCCACTAAGAGGTGGAAACCTCCTTACATTACATAAATGAACAGATATTGGATGATACAAATGACAAAACCTCTTTCTATATATAGGAGTCCATCGGGTTACAATATAATCCTATCCAACCTAACAATAATAATGTAAGGGAACAATAATAACAATATTGGGGTTACAGGGGTACGACAATAACAAGAAGGGGGTTGCACTAACAACAATTAGGGAGTACACTAGTAATATAGGGACCTAACATGCCCCTCTCCTTCAAGAAAGTGTTCTCCTCAATGCTTGAGTAGATCTGGATGCTTCTATATAAAATTCTCATCCTCCCATGTAGAATATTAAGTGGGTAAGTTCTTCCACTTGATGAGATACTCTGAAATTGATTGATTTTGTAGGTGTCGAGTTCTTGTTTTTGTGACTGGTTCAAGTTCCAATATGATTTTTTCTTCCTCATCAAGTTCTGAAATATTGTTTGAAATGGAAGTTTTTCACCTTTAACCATCTTTAAGCATGAAACATGAAAAATTGGATGGACTCACGAAGAAGTAGGAAGCTCCAATTTGTATGCAATAGTACCAATCTTTTGCAACACCTTGTAAGGACCATAGTACTTTGGCGATAAATTATTATCCTTCTTAGCTTGATTGAGGGACATTTGTTTTTATGGTTGTAGCCTTAAAAATACCTAGCCTCCTACATCAAAAATTCTCTTGCAGTGATGTTGATATGCCTATTGTTTCATTCGATTTTGTGCCAAATTTAGGTTATCCTTTAAGAGTTAGAGAACTTCTTATTGATGATCGATGTGATCCTCCACTGCTTGAACCTTAGAATTTTCTCTTAATGATGATGTGATGGAGGGTGGATGATATCCATAAAGTGCATAAATGGGGTCATTTGCACTACAGTATTGAAGGAAGTGTTATACCATGATTCAGTGAGAGGTAACCACTTGACCCATTGTGTTTTCTTATTAGATACAAAACAACGAAGGTATCCTTCCAACAATTTATTAACAATCTCAGTTTGACGATTAGATTGAGGATGATAAGATGAGCTATGTGCTAGTTGAGTATCCAAACAAGAAAATAATTTCGTCCAAAAATTTCCAGTAAAAATGGGATCTCTCTAATTTACAATAATATTTGGGTTCCCATGTATCATTTGAATTGTTTCCATAAATGTATTAGCAATTGTACTTTCTTTAAATGGATGAGATAATGCACAAAAATGTGCATACTTAGTAAGTCTATCAACTACCACCATGATGACAGTATTTCCTTTGGACTTAGGTAAACCTGTGATAAAATACATTGAAATATCCTCCCAACGTTGACATGGAATGGATAAAGGTTGTAGAAGACACGGGTTCTTTATTGTCTCAACTTTATTTTTCTGGAAAACTAGGTATTCCGCCAAAAACTTTTGAATCTCATATTTAAGGCCATCTCAAAAAAAATATTTCTTCACCCTGTGGTTAGTTTTTAAAAATCCCGAGTGTCCTCCTAAAGGAGAAGTGTGAAATTCTAAAAGAATCTTTTGTTTTAGTTGGGAATTATTACAAATATATAAGCGATCTTTGTACCATAAGGAATAATTTTTCAAACTAAATGTATCGGATGTACTAGGATATTGTTGCAAATATTGAATGAGTGTCCACACTTCCTCGTCCTTCTTCCATTCATCCATTTCTTCAATTGTCTAATCTGGTTGGATAATATAAATGTCACAAAGAAATGCTTTCGCCTCTTCATCCTTCCTTGAGAGTGCATCTGCAACAACATTTAGCTTCCCTTTTTTGTAGATGATTTCAAAGTCATAACACAAAATCTTTGTGACTCATTCTTTCTACTCTTTTGAAGATATTGTTTGTTCCAAAAAGTGTTTAAAACTATCATGATCAGTTTTTACCTTGAATTGTCTTCCCATTAGGTAAGGTCAGCATTTCTTTAGTGCATGTAGTATTGCTAAAATTTCCTTCTCATAAATAGCTTTCTGTAAATAATTTCCTTTGATTGGACGACTTTAAAAATAAATGGGTCTTCCTTCTTGCATTAAAACATCACCAATTCCATTTTGTGAGGCATCACATTCCAAAATAAATGTTTTTATGGAGTTTGGTGTAGGTAAGACTAGTTCTAGGCACATTGCCACTTTAAGATGTTTAAAGGCCTTAGTTGCTTCAGGAGTCCATGAAAATATGTCTTTAATCATTAATGTTGTTAGAGGTATTTCTATTCTCCCATAATTCTGAACAAACTTGTGATAATACCCTGTTAACCCGAGAATTCCTCACAACTTATTTATGGTTGTGGAGAATCTATATTCCTTAATGGATTTAATTTTCTTAGGGACTACCTTAACACCCTCCTAAGATACAATATGACCGAGATATTCCACCTCTTGTACTCCAAAGAAAAATTTGGATGTTTTTGCATATAACTATTTCTCCTCCAATAGTTTGAGCACCCTGTCAACATGTTGAATATGATCCTTCCAAGACGTGATATAGATTTGTATATCATCAAAAAGTGTTATAAATTTTTTCTAAGGAAGGGTTTGAAAATGGAATTCATCAACCCTTGAAATGTAGAAGGTGCATTGGTAAGGGAAAAAGGCATGACCAAAAACTCATAATGACCCTCATGAGTTTGAAATTCTATTTTTGGAATATCTTCAATCTTCATTTCAATTTTATGATATCTTGAACGAAGATCCAAGTTGGTAAAATAAATTGCTCCACGTAATTCATCCAATAATTCATCGATTACCGGAATGAGAAAATTATCTATAATATTGAGCTTATTTAGCTCCCTATAAACCAGACATGTGTGCCATGATCCATCCTTATTGTGCACCAATACTACTGGAGCAGAGAAAGAACTTTGACTAGGTTGAATACTACCAGCCTCTAACATTTCTGCAATCATACGTTCAATTTCTCTCTTTTGGACATAAGGATATATGTAAGGCCTAATGTTTGGAGGAACACTTCCCAGAATCAAATGAATAACATAATTATGATCATGAATAGGTGGGAGTCCTTTGGGAGTTTCACACACCTTGCAATGATTGTCCAAGACTTTTTGAAGATCTAGAGAAATAGATTATTTTGATGTTGGAAATTCTAGTTCGCATAATTGTGCAATCACAACTTGTTGTTCTTTCTTAAGAAGATTTTTCATGACATGAGAGATTATTATCTTTCTCGGATTCCCTGCGATACCCCGTAATTCGACTGACTTTCCTTCCGAAAAAAAATTCAAGAAAACTTATAGAAAATTAAAAGCTAATGTACCAAAATATTGTAACAATTGTTCTCCTGCTACAACATCAACACCTCCCATTGGAATGGAAATCATTGGACTATTCAATACATATTCCCCCATAGTTAGCTTGATATTATGGCATTTTCCAGAGAAATTTATAGTTCCTCCATTCGCAACCATCACTTGACATTTTCGTGATGGGTATAGAAAGAAATTCAATTCCTTGGCTACCTTAAAATGAATAAAATTATGGGTACTATCTGAATCAATCAGAACTATTACCTTTTTCTTCTTGATATGTCCTTCTATTTTGAGAGTTTGATGAGTGGTAATTCCTTCCAATTCATTGCACGATATGGTTGGACTCATTTATTCTTCTTCTACGGTTGGTTCCTAGTGTATATCCTCTTCTTTTGAATTTTCTTCTTCATTTTCTTCCTTCTCTTTACAATCTATGTAAAATAACTTCTTCTGAGCACACTTATGACCTTTAGTGTATTTTCTATCACAACTGTAGCAATTCCCTTCTGCTCTCTTTTCTTCCAATTTTTGTGGTGTCAACCTTGTAGGTTGTGGAAGTCTAGGAGTAGCAACACTTCCATCTTTATATATGTGACTGGTAGCCTTCCTTTTCGCCATAATTTTACATTTAATTTTTATTGCCACCTTGAATGCCTTCTCCAATGAATCAGGTTCCCAAAGGCAAACCTCATGTTGTATGTTATCCTTTAAAGTCCCTATGAAGACATCAATATTTTGTTCCTATAGAATATCAGTTACCATTATATTCAATTTTTGGAAGCCCTCAATGTGCTCCACCACTGAACCCTTTTGTTTTAGATTTATCAATTGGCTAAAGAAGTTGTTTCTCTTTGTATCCTCATAAGGTGCTACCATTTTCTCCGTAAAAAATTACTAAGTGAAAAAAATTTTACGGGAGTAAAACCATCGATACCATACAAATGAATTTTTTTATAAATTTAATGTTGCAATGTGTACCTTTTGTGTGTTTTGTACATTATTGATATCAAAATATTGCTCCATCTAGAATATCCATGTTACAAGATCCTTGCCATCGAAGTTCCTCATATCCATTTTTGGAATATGGTGGTTCTTCCATCCAACATTAGAGTTTATGAAATCATGATTAACATTTTTTTTCTTTTCATCATGAGTTTCCTCTACTATATTTTCTCCATTAGGAAACATTTGTTGTATCAAAATTTTCAAACCTTCCATGTCTTATTTTACATCATTCTTCATGCTTTCCATGTTGTCTTTCCTTTTTTCATCGATCTTAGCTTCCATGTCAGGCATCCTAGCTTCCATACCAACTTCCATGGAATCCATATTAGCTTCCATGCCTTTCTCTAAACCATCCATCTTAACTTCCATGCCTTTCTTCAAAACTTCCATTTCATTTTTATTTTATTTTTTGCGAGAACAAAATTTGGTGAAATTTCTCTTGTAATTTTGATATGTCATGTCGCACGTCTTCGTCTACATGAGTCATAGTAGATCCTTTAGAAGGCTTAATGGGAATTGAATTATTTTTAGGGGGGCATTTTTTTAACCTAATACTGATATCTGTTCTACAATATGCCCTTGGAATCAATTCAAACTGATTTTTCAAACAAGAATTAAAAATTTCAAAGAAAAACATACAGACCTTTTTCTTGCTTTTGAGTAGCTCGATATTGAAACTGAATTATCTGTGTGATTTCGGATCTTCAATATCTGAAATTACATCTTGTATTAGCCCTCTGAATCTTATTTCGAATGCCACATAAAGGAACAACTCTTGGATGATACAAACGACAAAACCTCCTTCTATATATAGGAGTCCATGGGGTCACAATAAAATCCTAGCCGACCTAACAATAGTAATGTAAGAGCACAATAATAACAATATTGGAGTTATATGGGTACAACAATAACAATAAGGGGGTTACACTAACAATAATAAGGCATTACACTAGTAATATAGGGACCTAGCAGTTAATTTTAAATTAAACCATGTGATGCATTCCTTAACATCATTTGTTGTATTTTTCACTCAATAACTTGCAATATTTTTTTATCCCAAGGTGAGAATTTAGATAAGGTTTCAATTTCTCTCCTATAATTTTTTTTCCTAGAAAATGTTTTGAAAATAACGATCTGGAAAATAAAAATATGGAGACATAGAGGGGTGTGAAATATCTCTATTTTGATACCTCACTCATATACTATTTTTAAATGATGTATTTATATGTTGTAAAGACTCCTTAAGAGATACACTTGGATGAAAATAAAAATTAGATGAAAAGAAAAACTTAAGACTATAATATTCCTACAAGAATGGAATTAAATACAAAAAAAGTGCAATTATATCAGGAGGAAAGAGAGGTTCAGCAAGTTTTCCCTTTATTAAAAGTTTATTTCTAATAAATAATAAATTATTTAATATTATTTATAAACCTAATGATTATTTTGTTAAGGATTAACTTTGGTTCTTTTTAATATAATGAATATGATAAATATATTGTGTAATATAGGGATCCCATGTGCATGTATGTTGACTCTTCTAAAATTGATTTTATAAGGAATCCCTGCTAATTGGCATTCACCATCTTAAATTTATGCATGAATTCTTGAGAAGGTTATAAGGAAATGTTTCAAATTTTTGTAACTAAAAAGATATTATGTTATACATTTCCTCAAATGGATTCATCTTTCAAAACAAAAAAGGATGGGATTGAGGTTTAAGAACATTTATTATTTTGGAAATTCCATAGATATGAAGTCTCAATGGAGCACATTTTTAGAAGATAGTTTGTGGAAATAGTTTACAATCCAAAGTATATTGAACCAATCTAATTTAGTGGACTGGATGTGGAGTCTTAACAAAACCAATAAATATTTTTCAATAATTTGAAAATAACATTTGTTGGAATTTCATTCATGGTAATTGACTTAGTTGGAAATTTATGTCATAAATGCTAAACTTGGTGCTAACCTAAGGGTAAGATGCGGAACTATTTTATACTTACGAAAGAGTTGATATATGTTCTCCATAGTGCACACCTCTATACCATTTATGAATTGGTAGACCCTAAAACCTCTTATGATTATGTCGTTAAGGCTAGATAAATGGTAAATTTTAGGAACAAGAAAGGACATATGGATATTAGTAGTCCAAATATGTAATAAATATGATAAAAAGTCATGTTAGGCTTAGAAAGGATGAGAATAAACTAACTAAGGCTATATATAAAATTATATACATGTACATTATGAGAATGGATCAAAGGAAAAAGTCTATAATAAATAACCAAGGGAATCCCATCTACTGATGAAAACCCTTAAAATATCAAATATTAATGAATATTTGCAGCTTTTTTCTTGTTATCGTTGAATGTCATACTTTTTACTTTATTCTAGAATGAATGATCAAAGTGACTATGCCTTGTTTCTTATTTTGGAATGGAAATTCAAGGATTGATAGACCTAGAACTCAACTCTAGCTGATTGGATAGTGTGAGTCATTTTTTGAACTATCAATTTATTTTAGTCAACAAAACTTGAATCCTTTGATATGGGAGTGATCAAGATCTGATAATTTCTACCAAGGAGAAGTATGCATGGGATTTCTATATATATGTTGTGTGTATTATGAAGTGACCATAAGCCATTTTTTTATAAAATTACTTACAATAGAATGGTTATTTAGATGTTAATACTATACCAAAATATTTTATGGCAATGTTATTAGATAGAATATTATTTTAGGATTTGATGTAATAAAAATAAAAATAAAAATCCATTTAAGACTTTACATATAATTATTACATTGGAAACTATTTTATAGAAACATTGTTGTTTATAATGACTATTGAATTATTAAAGAAGTTTTAAAAGGTTAAAACCAGCCTAGATCCATCTTAAATCTAGATCTATCAAGCGCCGAGAGGGATAAAATCTCTTGAGATGCAAAACTCCTTTTTGAGTGCAAAACTTGAGGAAAGCTTTTCACCTGGAGAGATTTGATCCCTCTTGGCGCTTGATAGATATGCAGTTAAGATGGATCTAGGCTGGTTTCAGTCGTGTGCGGCCTAGGAAAATCTATCCATAATATGAGGAACATATGATTAATTTTATCAATTAATATGTAAATACATCTAATATTAATATAACCATTTTAAATATGTTAAATATGTCTGAGATTTATCGATTCATTTTAATTTTAATTTTTCCTAGTTACCTAAGTTTGTTGAGATGATAAATATTGTAAAATAACTTTAATGATGAAAAATGATGAAATAAAAATTTTGAATGCAAAGTGACAATGAATAACATTGAATGATAGAAAATTTGAATAATAAGAATGTAGTCAATTACAAATAGTCTTCATTGTGATCAATCTCAAACTATTTTCTTCTGTTCATATCGATTATATGAGAAGGACATTTAGAATCATAAACCATTTAAATATTTAGCTCGAGCTATTGCAGTAAACATCATACTTTTTCTCTCTTGCTATCCAATGTTAATAGGTTAAATTACTATAACACAGAAATAAATATACACTGTTAATAAGCTTTTGTGCTTAAACTAAAATCAATGGCACTATTAATCCCATGACTTTAAAATAAATGAACCATCATACATCCGATTACATCAAATCATAAATCAACACATACACTAAAATCAATGCATCTAATGCAAGAAATCAAATAAGATTAGAAAACAATATCTACACTGAAATCAATCCATCTAATGCGAGTAATCAAATAGGATTAGAAATCAACATCTACACTCAAATCAAGGCATCTAGTGCAAGTAGGAAAATAAGATTAAAAACCAACATCTACACTGAAATCTATGCATCTAGTGCAAGAAATCAAATAGGATTAGAAATCACCATCTACACTGAAATAATTGCATTTAGTTCAAGCAATGAAATAGGATTAGAAATCATCTACATTGAAATAAATGCATCTAGTGCAAGAAATAAAATATAATTATAAATCAACATCTACACTGAAATTAATGCATCTAGTGCAAACAATCAAATACTATTAGAAATCATCATCTGCACTGAAATGAATGCTTTTATTACAATAAATCAAATAGGATTAGATATCATTTACACTGAAATCAATGTATCTAGTGCAAGTAATCAAATATCATTAGAAATCAACATTTTCACTAAAATCAATACATCTAGTGCAAACAATCAAATAGGATTAAGAATCACCATCTACACTAAAATAAATGCATCTAGTGCAAGAAATATTCTTCCCTCTCTCCCCCTTCCATATATATCTATATCTCCTCCATCTCTCATTCTTTGTCAATTTATCACATCTCATGAAACACACACGCTCTCTCACTCCATATCTATCAATATATTTTTCCCTCCCCCTTGTCTCAATATATCTCTACTTTCTCTTCACCTTCCATCTATATCTCTATCTCCCTCTATATATATATATATATATCAAACCCAAAACATACACTCTCTTTATATAATCTATCTATCTATGAACTCCCTCCTCCTCTCTCTCTCCCTCCTTCTATCCTCTCTCCCTCTCCCTCCATCTTCCTTATCACTCCCTCTCTCTCTCTCTCTCTCTCTCTCTCCACTAATCACTCTATATGTCTTTCTTCTTCCCTCCCTCTCTCCCCATCGATCTCCATATCCCTATCCCTCCCTCTCTGCCCCTCCAACTCCATCTCTTTATCCCTCCCTCTCTCCTCCTCACTTTCAAGTCCCCTCTCTTTTCCTTCCTCTCTCTCCCTTTTTCTTCTACCTCCATCTCTCTTACCCAATCACTCTCTCTCTCTCTCTCCATACAATTCTCTCTCTTACCCCATCACTCTCTTCCTCTCTCTCCCTTTATCTCTCGCCTCCCTTTATGTGCCCCCCGCCCCTCGCTCTCTCTCTCTCTCTCTCCGCCCTCCAATCCTCTCTTACCCCATAACTCTATCTCTCTCCCCAACTATGTTACTATATCCCTCACTTTCTTGTTCTACCCCCGCTTGTCTCCATCACTCCTATGTCTCTCTATCTCACCCTTCAACATACACTCTCTCTCTATATCTCTCCCTTCTCACTCCCTCTCTCTTAGCTTCTCACTCTCCATGAATTTCTTCTTCCCTCCCTCTCGCCCCCTTCAAATCCATATATCTATCCCTCCCTCTCTCCTACTCCTCTCATCCTTCCTCTCTCTCCCTTTCCCTCCAACCTCCCTCTCCCTTCCCCCTCCTCTATGTCTCTCTCTCTACCCTCCAATCCTCTCCCCTTCTCCCTCCCTCTTTTCTTCTCTCTATCCAAACACCATCTTTATGACTCCCTCCTTCTATTACCCTTCTCTACCTCTCTCACTCCTCTCCCTCTCTCTCTCTTCATTCCTCCTCTCCCCTCTCCTTCAGTTTATCTCCATCTCTCCCTTATGAGTGCCCTATTTCTCCACCTCTATCATATTTCTTTGTTCTTCCCTCCCATATAGATCTAGAGTATATATATATATATATATATATATATATATATATATATATTATAATATAGAAAATTTAATATTGCATTAATCTAAACTTATTAATTTTAATAACATTAATATTATAATATATTAATATGAATATTAGATTTAACAATAAAAAAATAAAAATAATTTAACATTAATGTTAGGGTTAATAATGTTTTTTTTTTGCATGGTATTAATAATAATTTGGTCCATGGTATTTGGGTCATAGATTTCATATATAATTAGGTGTTGATTTCTAATCCTATTTGATATATTCTTATTTATTTAGCTTACCTTTTTATACCTCTTTTATATTTATTTATTTACCATACCGATTTTATAAATATGGTATCTATCCCATGGTATTTGTCCCATGGTATTAATAATAATTTGTCCCATGCTATTTGGCCCATAGGATTCACCTAAATAAAACTTCTTTTTTGAGTTTTTGTAAATATAGAGGTTTATCGATTAAATATAAAAATAAGTTTTATTTATTTTCCATACCTCTAGTTTATTTATATTTATATTTATCTAGGTTATATTTATTTACCATACTTCTAGTTATTTATATTTTTATTTATTTACCATATCTTTTCTTGAGTGTTCTTAAACCTATTCCTATTTTAAATTTATATTGTTTAAATTTATTTTAAATTTTATATTTTTTAATTATATGGTTATGTGTTATTGTTTAAGATGACATTATTTAGATTTTATTGTTTAACCTTTTTTTAGTCTTTTTATTTTGGCTTCTGACATACTTACACATCTAGGTCATAGTAGGCTATAAAATGCACATATCCGCGCAGTAAAAAAATCCTAGAGCACCCTAAATCTTAAAGTTCTACAATTATAACCCAAATTTTCAAAAAGAAATCACAAATTTTTAATAATTTTGCCAAAATTTTTAAATTATTTTATAGATTTTCTTTAAACTACTAGTTACATTAGCATGATTGGCCATAAACACACAATAGTCCAGGTTCACGAACTAATTTCTTCCTTATTGAATTCTCTTCATTTCAGAAATTTAGGAGGAAATTTTTTTTTCTTTGTTGTAAAAATGAACGTACCGGCCATGGGCTCCTTCATATCGGTTGTGCGACCAACACGTTTGCCAATAAACACGCCTACGTAGAGGTGCGTGCTGCTATGTCTAGGTTCGTGTATCGCGAGAATACCTCAAAAGAAAGACTTGCGTGATTATAAAAACACATGTGCATTACATACAAATATATTTTCTTAGAATAAGGTGCATATAAAAAGTCAAACAGCCTCACTACTCTTAAAATATTTTCAATTAATATTGTTTTTAGTTGATCACTGCCATTAAAATAATTTTTATTAAGATTAATAGATGATGTGAATCTATTTTATATCTTAATCATTTCTTCTAATTAAATCAGAAACGTTGTAAAAATTTAAGCAAGCCAACCGGAGGGGATATTAAATGCAATATGTGTGTCTTTTATCTTGTATCTTTTTTGGTATATCAATTATTAATTGATATGTTTGAAGAGTATTTGAAACATTTACGTTTTTGTTGGTATTATGCTTACACATAGAGTCATAATTGTTTTTATTTTCTTTTATGGTGATAATATTGTTTATTTTTGTAATGTGAGACATTATGATTTTGGGAGAAAAGGTGGACAGCACTACTTACAGACAGTTGATTGGCAGCTTGATTTATTTGACAACCACTCGTCTTGATCTATCTTATGTAGTCAATATTCTTTCACGTTTTATGCAAGAACCTCTAGACAGCCACTGGAATGCAGCCAAACGAGTTCTTCGATTTATCCAAGGAACAAAATATTTTGGTCTTCTTTACAAAAAGACTAAAAATTTTGTACTTGGTGGATTTTCAGATGTCGACTTTGCTGGCAGTATTGATGACAGGGCATCAACTTCAGACTACTTAATGAACTTGTGGTCAGCTGCAGTTTCCTGGAATTGCAAGAAGCAAGCTACAGTGGCCACTTCTTCAGCAGAAGCAGAGTACATTTCAGCATGGGAAGCAACATGTGAGATTGTTTGGTTACATCGCATTTTACAGGACTTGGGAATTCCTCTAGCAGAAACTACTTCATTATTCAACAACAATCATTCCACAATAAAGCTTGTCAAGAATCCAGTTTTCCATTCAAAGACAAAGCATGTGGACACCAAGTATCATCATATGAGATTTCTCATTGCAAAGGACATCATCAAGCCAGTGTATTGTCCTTCAGAAGATCAGACCTCCAACATTTTCACGAAACCTCTTGGCAGAATAAAATTTACTAAGTTCAGGGATGAACTTGGTATCTGTTGTAATATATCTTTGGATCATAGGGGGGAATGTTAGATGATCCAAAAAATAAATATTATCATAGGTTATAAAGTTTGAATAAAATAATTATTAATTTAAGATATTAAATTAATAATTATTATTCTAGAATATTTAACTAGTTTATGGAGATATTTAGAATTAGCTTATTGTTGTAACAAGATATGACTCTCCAAATGTGTCGTATCTTAAGCCTTTTTGTTAGCTAGTTATTTGGAATAGTATTTAATGTAAGTGGACACTTGTTATTTAATAAGTGATCCATAATTAGTGGAAGTTAGGAAATTGAGCATATAAATAGCTCATTGCAAGAGTTTTTTTGTTGCTCGGGTGTAAACTCTTGCATAATTCCAAAAGTAATTGTTTTTCTGATTAATAAAATTACGTGTCTGAGAACACTTTGGCCATTAATATGGATGTGAGGTTTGGGGTTGCACTATCTATAGAGAGTCATGGATGAAGATATAACACATTTATAGAGAATTATGGATAAAGATATATCACATTCAAAATAATTTTATAACATTCAATCCCAGGACTGAAGGAATTACTACATTTCTTAATATTCTTATTAAAGCAAGTCTTTAGACCATTCAAAGCATTTCAATGACTAAGTATTTAATGTATAAAAAAAGTTAAACATCATGCAATCAAGAAATTTTCCTAAAATCACTTCTAACTCTAGACAAAATCCCCATCTGTAGCTCAAGAGGGGATAACATAAGAAATCAAGTTTTCCCTAAATGATAATATTAAAAATATTATTTCTACTTATGGGGCGATAAAGAGTTGTTCTAAAAAAGGAAATTAAGATATTATTAGGACATTATCAATTGAAATATAGAAAGGAAAAAATATCTATTTTTCTTCAAAAATTTTAAGAAGAAAATGAACATTATTAAAATAAGAAAAAATTATGATGAGCTTTATAGTAAAATTTAGAAATAGCCAATTCAACATTACTAAAATAAAAATAAATTATCATAAATTTCATAGCAAAAATCTATATTAGTCCATTCCTAAAACATCATACCATGGAAAAAAACATTCTGCAACTTACATTGCAATACTAATTTTATTGACCTTTTAAATTACCTAAAATATCATAATCATGGAACTCTTCTCTTTGTATTGTAATCACTTAAAATCATTTATCTAAAATATTTCAAAATTTACAATTAACATAAAAATATAAACAAAATTTGTCCTTCACTAATTAAAAAAAATAACAAACAGTCTTCAAGCAACTTGTTTTTTACAGTTGCTGTTTCTGATAAATATAAACTTAAGATCCATCTGAAATTCAACAGTATGGAATACTAAATACACAAATGGAATACTAAATACATAAAGGGAATTTTTTTCTGAGAAAGCCAAAATATTGGTTAAAATTAGAAGAAATATAATATGTTGAGCTAGCAGAATATGACATTGTATTCACTGAAACAAATTAACCGTTATAAGTGGATGTTAAGAGTAAGATAATCTGCTAATGCAGTGAAATGATGATCTATGTGAGTGATCATATCTCTAATAATAACGCTTCTAACTCTCGATTTCGTTGCTCCAGTTGTTGTATACGTTCGTTCAGCTGAATCACGTAATTTTTCGTTTAGATGTTAACAACATACCAAATTATTTTATGGCAATGTTATTAGTTAGAATATTATTTTAGGATTTGATTTAATAAAAAAAAAAAAATCTATTTAAGGCTTTATTTATAATTATTATATTGAAAACTATTTTCCTAGAAACCTTGTTGATTCCAATTAAAAACATTAGTTTATTGAAATATTTTTAGTAGTGTCAATTGAGGTGATCTACCTTTTTATGGAGGAGTATATATCATCGGTAATTAATCCCAATAAAAATAAGAAAGAAATGATTGATTAGGAATACTTTAATAATTTTTTGATATATTTAAAATACTTTTTATAATTCTAAAAAAAATAGAAATTTATATCCTAATTACTTGCATTCATTTTAAAGAAATGAAATAAAAAAATAAGACACATAGCTAAGTGGTAGAAATAAATGATAAAAAATATCTCAAGGAATAGGAATAAGCATGTCAACATGGGTTGCATGTCTTCAAGTTCCACATTAACCATTCTAAGTTTAGATTAAAAAAGTCTCCACTTTACTCTTACTTTAAGAATACATGTTATGGAGAGGAACAAATTGGAAGGGTTGCAACAAAAGACAACATTGCAAGGAGAATAGACCTAGTCATAAAAATTGATTATCAACTGCTAAGAGGATATCTCCATTGGTCATTTCCTATTGTTGGAAATGCTAGAAAGATGATAAAACTAATAAAAAAACATTTGTTGGAGAAAATATGATGTACCTACAGGTTAATATATTAGAGCTATCACACGTGATGATTTCTGTTTAATATGCATATATACTTTGCTTAGGAGTTAAGTGTAAAAAATATGCATTCAATTTTCCTCTCATGCTAGATGGTAGAAAGTTACTAACCATGCTTTCTCTAGGAGACACAAAGAATGACTGGGAGGTTGTGCAATGAGAGACAAAATAAGAATCACTTGGAATGGGACCCATATGTGATTCTAAAACTAGCTTTCTTAAGGTGGTAGCAAATTCTAAAGTGTGTAAGTTGTATTAATGTAATATAATTAGTTTCAAAGTTAAAATTATTGGAGTACATACATATTACTTACCCCACATCTCTTATCTTTCATGCTATTATTCTATTTATAGTGGTTACTATCTATAGTGTCTATTTTTAGAAATAGATGTTTTGTAAATAGACTAGGTAGTGACATGGCTATTTTATATATATTAATTTGTATTTCCTCAAATCATTAATTAAGATCTTTACAAGTACACTAGGAATAGACTAAGTAGTGACATGGATATTTCATATATATTAATATGCACTTTCTTATCCTTCTTCACCTTATAGACAAGTACACTTTTCCTTTCTATTTTTGGAGACAAAGCTTATTGAAAACTATATCCAGCCATTCTTTTTATTCTAACAAACCTTATCCTTTAACATTTCATTATATTATTAAATGTATAGCAAACCTTATCCTTTGACATTTCATCGTATTATTAGAGATTTTATTCACTACTTAAATTAGAAGTTGAATATTTGAGTTATTTCTGTAATTATCACTTAATTTTAGTTTATAATATTCTTATTCAAATTTATTATCGACTCTAACTCTATTTTTTATCTTCCAACTTTATTTTGAAGATATTAAGTAAAACTAAGAGAGGGTTACTTTTCTACTAATTGTTCATGCAGAAGGAACCGCACACATATTGATAACGTGTGCAAAAGTATTTTTTAATTGTACTTAGGTAAGGAAAAGGAAGTTAATACAATGAATATTTGTTTTACAATTTGAGTGCTATTTAATACACCCTACCCTCTTTCTAGACTTCCCTCGTTCGTCTAGTAGTTTTTTTTGTGACAACTAGATTTGTGCTTAAAACATCATCGTGGCTACCTCAGTTTTACATAAAGTATAATTGTGGCGACCTCATTTTTACAAGACGGTGGATTTTGTTTCTCAACATTTTCCAAAACGGAGAGAATTTATTTTGAAAAAGGCATTTCACTGCGGAACGGCTCCTCAAGAAAATGGAGGACCTGAGACTGGGAGTTGCTTGTCGTGATACCGGAAGTCACGCACGATGTCCCACTTGCGGGTTGAATTTAAAAGAATGTCACGTCGATCATTTAAAAAAAAAAGTCCATACGCAAAAATTACTTGTGCTTTGTATTCAGGCTGCGACTTCAGTATTCAGGGACGTTTGGCATCTATGTTTTGATGGTACCTGTCATTAGGAATTGAAGCACGTTGGCATCTATTCTGTGATTGTCCAGGTCTTCCGAGAAACGAAGCACTTTGGGAATCCTCTTAGCAAATATTGATGACTATGAACAGTCCCCATTTTTTTTTTATAGGAGTATTGAGCCATGGTTGCTCAGATTTGCAGACTGGCTCTTATAATTTTCGTGGCTTTCGTTCAAAATCCGGTAGAGTACCACAATGTTTAGGTTTCTGGCTAACATCTCACCTGTAAGACCCATCTTTCATGCCATCTAAATTCTTTCAGCTAATTCCATTAATTTCTCAAAGGGCCTGCCCATCATGGTGTGATAAAAACAGACCTGATCTAACCTAATTTACAGATAGAGTAGATATAATTAGGGATAATAATAACAATAGGGTAGAGAAATCCAGTCTTTGTCTTCTACAGCTTCCTGAAGTTGCAGATAGCATGAGCTTTTCAACGTCTTCTTCAAAGTTGTTATTCTGCAACACCTACGAAACCTCTATGGAGACCATAGATTTCACCACAGTGGACGATTATGAAGTTTGTGAGCTTGATTTCATCGACCCCATGACCAACTGGCAAGCAGAGTCGTTTGAATCTGCTGCTGCTGATTACTGGTGTTTTCCTTCTCAGTCATGTAATGATTTCTCTTCCTCAGATCTCCTTATACATGACCAGATGGTCTTTGATAATTCTCAGCCCTCAGTGCAATGGGAGGATTCCGTTATTACAGTTTCCTCTGAATGGACCAACCCTAATTGGCAGGGTTTACCATTTAACAAGAAAAGAAACAGCGCGTTTGTGTTGAGATATTAATCTCACTGTCCGTTAGGTTCAGGTCAGTTAATTTCTTGTCTGCTAGGTGTCATAGGCAGTTTAGTTTTACTTCAGTTTACTTCAGTCATTTAATGCTGATGTTTCCAATGTATTCCTATTTATCTATTCGTAATATTCTGAAGAGCATTCTCTGTTCCTGTTTTTCGTTTCAGTGTTTCAATTCTTTTCATGGTATAAAGCGAGCTTGAATAAGCCTCCCTGGAGAGCAACAACAAAGCCATGAAAGAGCAGAAGAAAATAACAGTTGTGAGTTGATTGGCACTGGAATAGACGCCATACCCGCGCCAGTTTCAAACGGGATCGCGACTGTTTCAATCCGGATCGCGCCAGCCAGCCGAGTGAAAAAATTTTAAGCATCTGCGTTAAACTCAAATGACACAAGCATGGTAAGGTACGAAGCGTTCCTATTAAAATTTTTAAAAATCGTACAGAAATAAGGTACGAAGGTCAACGTCGATTTTAAAAAATCGATTCAAAAGGAAACCATCTCATAATTTCGATGTGTTGATTTTAAAACAAGTGAGAGGCATACAACGTGTGGTGATAGTGAGTTTAAAAAGCTAAAGCCTTTTTTATAAAGAGTTTTTTATTAAAGCATTTGGTGAAGGTGAAGGTGAAGTTTTTCTTAAGGAAGAAATTTTTCTTTAAGAGGAAATTTAAAAAAAAAAGGTTTTAGGGGATTTTTTAAATCTTTAAAAGAGATTTAAAATTTTAGAGGAGAGTTGCAAAAGGCACATTTGAAGAAATAATGGCCTCTTCAAGTTCTTTGCCACAGACACCAATGCTGATTGGCAAAAATTATGAATTCTGGAATTTAAGAATGAAGATGTTTTTACAAAAACAAGATTGTTGGGACACGCTTCTAATTGCCTATGTAGAGCCGACCCAAGAAGCATTGGCAGCCATGACCAATAATCAGAGAACTGCAGCTATTGAACTCAGAAAGAATGAGCACAGAGCCAAATGCTGTATACAAAATTCAGTCGATGACTCTATTTTTGACAAAATCACTGGTGCGACAACAACAAAAGAATGTTGGGATATTTTGCACGCTGCATATCAAGGAAATGATACAGTAAAAATCGTTAAACTGCAAACATTGAGAACTCAGTTTGAAACCCTAAAGATGGCTGACACTGAGAATGTGGATCAGTTCATGACTAGAGTCATGGGAATAGTGAATCAAATCAAACTCATTAGAGAAACCATTACAGATAAGAAAGTTGTTGAAAAAATTCTTCAGAGTCTACAAAAGAAATATGACATGATTGTCACAGCCATTTTGGAATCCAAACATTTTAAAACTTTCTCAGTAGAACAGTTGACTGGATCACTTTTGGCACATGAAACAAGACTCAATCTGACAGAAGATTCCACGGAACAAGCCTTCAGAGCACATCTCTCATTTGACAGAGGCAGAGGCAGAGGATACAGAGGCGGCAACAGGCGAGGCAGAGGTCGAGGCAATGGCAGATCTGATCATCATCATCATGCAACAGAGCAATGGAGACCTCCTCAAAACCGAAATCAGAGAGGAGGGTCATGGAACAGATCGAGTGTTCAATGTTACTACTGTAAAAAGTTTGGCCACTACGAACACGACTATAGAAAGAAACAGTCAGATCAGCACATAGGCTATATCAATTTCTCCAACAGTGAAGGAGAATCCTCAGAGACCATGTTTCTTTCATGCCATCTCTCAGAAGACAAACAAAGTGAAGATCTTTGGTTGCTCGACAGTGGATGCAGCGATCACATGACAGGCAATAAGAGACTTCTTTCTTCTCTAGATGCTTCCATAACATCAGAGATAACTCTTGGAGATCGTACAAGTATTAAAGCTGAAGGAAAAGGTACAGTTCCTATTCTTAATAATCAGAATCAAAGAAAATACATCCCTGATATTTATTATGTTCCGCAGCTCAAACATAACCTCCTTAGTGTAGGACAGTTAATGGAACATGGCTATGATGTATTGTTTCAAAAGAACACCTGCTATATATATGACAAAGATCCTCATAAAAGGTTGATAGCAAAAGTTGAAAAGACCAAGAGTAGGATGTTTCCATTGACCCTTAGAAGCCAAAATACCAACCAATCTTTAGTCCACAATATATCAAAAATAGATGAAACTCATCTATGGCATTCTAGGTATGGTCACATTCCAGTCAAGAGTCTTAATCTGCTTCAAAAGAAATCTATAGTCATTGACCTACCTACTATCAGTGAAACAGTCTGTAATTGTGAATTTTGTGTCTTGTCCAAGCATAAAAGAGATAGTTTTCCCTCATCGACCTCAAGGGCGAAAGAGCCTTTGCAACTTGTCCATACCGACATCTGTGGTCCAATGCAGACATTGTCCATTGGTGGTAGTTTCTACTTTCTGACTTTTATTGATGACCTTAGCTGGAAAATATGGGTGTATTTTTTAAAAAACAAATAAGATACCTTCTCTAGATTTTTGGAGTTCAAGGGAGACGCAGAAAAACAGAGTGGAAAAATATTGAAAGTACTCAGATCAGACAGAGGAGGAGAATACGCTTCAAATGAATTCAAAACATTTTGTCGACAGCAAGGTATCCTGATGCAGTACACAACCAGATACACTCCACAGCAAAATGGAGTAGCAGAAAGAAAGAATCAGTCGATCATGAACATGGAAAGATGCATGCTACGGGAGAAGAAGTTGACAAATAACTATTGGGCTGAAGCAGTGTCGACAGCAGTGTACGTTCTTAACAGATCTCCAACATCCAGCCTACAAGACAAAATACCTCAAAAAGCATGGGATGGAAACAAGGTAAATGTGTCGCACTTTAGAATTTTTGGATCAGTAGCTTTTTCTCATGTTCCTGAAAAACTCAGAAAAAAACTTGATGATAGAAGTGAGAAATGCATATTTGTAGGTTATAGTGAGTAGTCGAAAGCCTACAGACTTTATAACCCCATTTCCAAAAAGTTCATTATAAGCAGAGATGTGAAATTTTTCGAAAATAAATCTTGGTTTGACCATGTAGATGAAACTTCAAATCAGCCTTTTTATCTACCACAGACTCCAATATTGTAGGTTCAAGAACAGCCAGAACATTCTGAAAGTGGAACATCATCAAGCAGTAAAGGATAAATTTGTTTTATATCTGTGTTTATTATTATGTTAACGGTAAATTTTGAAATATTTTAGATAAATTATTCTATTGATAGGAGTAATGTTAATATTTTTATAATGATATAAGTGATTAAAATGTAAATAGAAGAGTTGTATGATTATGATATTTATGTTTTAAGGGGTTCTTATTTGAAAACAACTTTCTTAGTTGCCAATGTGTCTATGTTTGAGCCATTGGATCAAATGTTGGAGGACTGAAACGTTTTAGGCCATTAAATCCATAAGTAAATAGTTTTATATATGTTTTTTATAATGTTAGTATTTTTTTTTCTTGTTAATAAATATTTATGTTTTGGTGACTTTTAAGTTTAAATAATGTTATTACAAATTTTTTATATTGAAATAAATTTTATATCATAAAATTAAACTCCACACTAACTAATTAATTTAAATTAAATGGATAGAAAACACTAAAAAAAAAATTAACTATTTATGTACTATTTTTATTTAGAATAGTTTATTTAAAATAGTAATTTGTATTACTATTTTTTAAATGAATATTTTTAAATGTGTAATTGAGTAAAATGTATTAAATTGATATTCTAATTTTTGAGATATTTATTTAAAAATTCAAAGTATGGCGAGTTTTGTTTTATTAAGTTTTACTCTACATGTGCAGAGAATGAATCTCTCTGAAGTCCCAAAATAGATTCTTCTTTCTCTTCTTATTCTAGCTTGCACCTTGATAGTCTTCCTCTCCTCCTCCATGCAAAAATTTAAACTATGAGGCACAACGTAGTTGTTGCATATAGGAACATTTAGATATGATAAGAAATTTTTAATACTCTATTGTAATTTTCTCTACAAATGTGATGGAAAGTGTGCCCTAAATGTTGACAATTTCATGGTTAATGTAGTATAAGCTACATGAAAATTTATATTATTGTATTCAATATCATGAAATCTATTCCCAATATCCAACACCATAGAGCAAGACATGTTCATCAATTCAACAATTGCTTCCAAATCTCTCTCAATGCTAGAGTTGTTTTCTAAATAAACTTGTTTGTTCTGCTCTTGATGAAAGCCATTGTTGTTGCATATAAGAGCATTTAGCTCTGATAAGAAAATTGTGAGAATGTGTTATAATTTTCTCTCCAAATGTGTTGGAGTTTTTTTCTCAATAAACTTTTTTTTACTGCTCTTAAGTGATGAAATCCATATTTGTTTCATATAGGAGAGTTTATCTATGATAAGAAAAGTGTGATACTGTGTTATAATTTGTTCTAAAAATGTGTTGGAGTTGTTTTCAGAATAAACTTGTTTTTACTACACTTAAGTGATGAAATCCATCGTTGATGCATATAGGAGAATTTATATCTGATAAGAAAAGTGTGATACTATGTTATAATTTTCTCTAGAAATGTGATGGAAAGCCTTCCATGAATTTTGGAAATGACCAAATCTCTCTTCTTGTTGGAGTTATTTTCTCGATAGCCTTATTTGTTTTTCCTCCTAAATTTCCGAAATGAAGAGAATTTAATAAGGAAGAAATTATTCCGTGAACCTGGACTATTGTGTGTTTATGGCCAAACATGCTAATGTAATGCTTAGTCTAAAAAATTCATAAAATAATCTAGAAATTTTGATAAAATTATAAAAAAAAAATTGCAATTTTTTTTTTAAAGTTTGAGTTAGAGGTGTTAAGTTTAAGGATTTCAAGTGTTTCAGAGTTTTTTTGAAGGCGTTGAATCCATTTTCACTATAAAAAAAACTATTCAAACACTGCAACTAGGTTATTTTGTTGCATTGATAGACAACTCTCTAATGTAATCTAGAAGAAACTTTCTTGTGTTTATGGCCAAACTTGTTAATAGCAACATCAATTTAAAGAACACTTTCTGTTATTTTTATTAAAGTAGGATGATTTTTAATATATATATATATATATTTATTTATTTATTTATTTTAGGCTAATTTCGCATGAAATGGAATTTAATATATGTACTAAAAGTATAAATTTTAGTTGTGTAGTAGGAATCTATTTATATAGTTAAAAATACATTTTAAAAATTCATGGGGTCTTAGTTAAACGATGATGAGGCAGCTTGTTATAGCACTCATGAAAGTTTCAATTCACTTTCCCGAGGTGGCTTATCTGGACATGTTGATGAAGATGGATGATAGCGAGTAAAACCCACAGTCCCTGTTGTTCACATTTTTCTAACTCGAGCTATGTACAAAATGCCTTCAAAATTCATTTCCCAAACAATTCCACAATCCAGGCAACTCCAATGTTTTTTTTCCATTCATCAAATTTGGAAAAATTTGATTAATGGAATGCCATATTCTAATGTTATATGGCTGCTCTAATATTAGACTTTTGGGACTTTAATTCAAGCACTCGCAACTATTCCTCAACCTTAAATCACTTTAATTCTTGCTTGAGACCCTTTCGACATATCACACTGATGTAACTCGGTTATAATCATTGTCCAAGTTTTAAACTTAAAACTTTTAAACCCCAAGCCTAAACCTTTCGAGAACACAATAACTTGGCTCATAAAAGGATATGAGACTACCTGACCATAATATTATAATACCGTAATCATTGGTTTGAACCTTTGGCAATTTCTCAAGCGCTTATAACACTAACAACAATTGAATTGTTTAATTCATTCGGCGGTAACTTATACTTGGGCCCACCATAAATCTTTGAATTTCACTTTTGAAATAAACAATTATCATGTAAAACCACCAGCCATACCTTATGTTAAAACCCGTGTGCCTCACTGAGCGATTACCCTTGGATCGGGTGCTCTCCAGATCGGACGGATCACATCAATATCATGTTTTTTTTAGGACTGAGCGTTAACGTCATATTTTGTGCGATGTAAGTGGTTTCACTTTACTGCACACTGCCACGTGTTGGATGCTAGGGCGTATCGCGTTTTAATTTGCAAAACAAATTACCGCTTGAGGAGTCACGCAATACTACTAGTTTTGGATTCCGAAACCGCCGCTACTGTTCAGGTCATCGTTCCACCTTCTCATTGATTCATGGTTCCACCTCAACGAACCATCAGACCTTCAGTTCAATAACCCTTCGCGCTTTTCAATTCACATAGATATTGATTCAACACAATTTGTATAGCTTACACTGATATTGTATCCACATAAAACCATGTGCATATAAAGCATTAGATTTTGAGCTACGACTTGATTATTGTTCCTAAAAGCAAGGCAAAACCCAGATCTCGCTGCATCGTCTTATGTACAATGGAGATTGTGATCAATCCATTTCACATGTAGAATATTCATGGAAGGTCTCTTCTTACTTAGTAGATTTTTTTTTCTTTCAAAGGCGGGCATAATGTGTTTACAGAATGTCACTACGCTATTTCTCGCACAGCGGCTTATGAAGTTCAAAGCCCAACCAAACCAAAATTTAAATCAACCCCTTAACACGGATTTACCAACTATATACAGAGATCTATCACGGTGTCCCACTGAAAGTCTAGAATTCCTTACATAAATTTCAAACCGCCCATGTAAGCACAATTTAGAAACAGATTCCTTCAACTATAGGCAGAGCATCATTACACCCCAATTACGGGGATTATTCACACAGTCAATCACAGAATTCACTCGGCGCATTACCCATACCATTTGCTCTTGGATTGAATCAACATATTGCTAGTGGTTCTTAACACATGGATTTATCACACAATTACATGCACTCACATCACTGAATCCATGGTAGACTTTAAAACAATCACAGGGTCTTACTCATACCCAACTCATGGAGATTCAAGGCATTCTTACACAGAACCTAACTCAACAAATACACAGCAATACTGAACCAATTCTTTATTTATAAAGTGAAATACTTATAACTTCTAGTTCTCGGCCAGATATTCAAAATCAAGATGGCCCTTCTCCTCTACTCTTTCTCCTCTATAGTTCTATGCAAATGTATGCAGCTCTATGTAGGACTCTATGCAGGTCTATGCCATGGAGGCTTATTTATACAATTAACAGTAATCGTTTCACCTTCCCTTAACGTTCAACAAAACTCTACAATTCCTCCAGCCCTAATCTTAGCCTAACCCTCTGATAGACTGAAACATACTATCTCTTCTTATGCCCAATAATCATTTGGGCAGTTACATTTTTCTCCACGATTAACTAAAAATAACTCAACTATGAATAATTTCATGGGGAAACAAAAACATGAGACCCCCCTTATGTTTATTTATGTACAAATATTGTCTTGAGCCTAATGCCCTTGCATCAATGGAGTAAGAAAAAAGAGAAAAATGAAAAGTATTATCAAATTGACAAAAAAACAAATACATTTTAAAAATAAATGTAGTTTATTTTTTTAAGTTTGTAATTTTTTTTAAATTATAAATTTGGGTTGTGCAATAAGAATTAAAAATACATTTTAATAGCAACTAGTATAATTTTGTTTAAAGCATGTATATGTTTTTCAAAATTTATTGGTTAATTTAATTAAAATGGAATTTAGTAAATATATATATATATTGAAATTATAAGTTTCACCGATGTGATTCACAGAGACTTACCACATATTTAAATCCTTTTTTTTAATTTTTTTTTTAATTTAATTAATTAGTTACTTTTAATTAAAATGGAATTTGGTAAATATATATTCAAATTATAAGTCTGATTAGTGTGATTCATTCAAATTTAGTATATTTTTTAAAATGAAAAATTAATTTATATGGCTAAAAATATATTTTAGAAAAGATTACAATTTCATCTAAATTTTCTTACCTAGATTTGAAAAAATTAAATAAAAAAATTATGCAAGAATTAATTTTGTTTTTCTCTCTGTGATTGGCCATGGACCGCGACTTAAAAAATGGGGCATGTTTGGCATCTATGTTTTGATCGTAATTGTCATTCAGAATTTAAGCACGTTGAGATTTATTCTGTGATTGTCCATGTCTTCTAAGAATTGAAGCATGTTGGGAATCTTTTTAGCAAATATTTATGACTAGGAACAACCCCATTTATTTTTTTATTTGCAGACAGAATTTTATCTTTCTCATGGCTTCCATTAAAAAACCAGTAATGTAGAACATTGTTTACGTTCAGGTAAAGTCCCGTCTTTCACGCCATCTAATTTATTTTAGCTAATTGCAAAGTTTTTCATGTGAAAGATCATTATTTTTTATATGGGTCTTCCTATCATGGTGTGATAAAAACAAATCTGATTTAACCTAATTTGCATATAGAATAGAGATGATTAGGTATAATAATAGCAATAGGGTAGAGAAATCCAGTTTTGGTTTTTTTACAGTTGCCTCGACTTGCAGATAGCATGAGCTCTCCAATGTCTTCTTCAAAGTTCATATTCTGCAACACCTACGAAACATATATGGAGACCATATATTTCACAAAAGTTGATGATTATGAAGTTTGTGAACTTCATTTCATCGACCCCATGACTGCTGCAACTGATTATTCTAGTTTTTTCTTTTCTTTCTTTTCTTCTCAGTCATGTAATGATTTCGCTTCCTCATACCTCCATATACATGGGCAAAAGGCCTTTGATAATGGGAAAAAGGATTCCATTATTATAGTTTCTGTTGGATAGGAAGAGGATTCAAACACACAAATGACACAAGTATTTCATACACGAAACAATGAGTTGTAGCTCTTGAATTAATCTTCAATCACTCTAAATCAAAATAAATACAATAAACCCAGTGAAGGGTATTTAACCTAAATTGACATGCACACAATCTCACATAACTCATATTGATCAACTCTCACTTAACTCACTCTCTAACTCACTCACCAAATATATCTATCACTCAACTCAACTAATTCATGTAACTGATTGTGTAACAATGCATGCGGGGGGTAATTACATATTTCAACACTCCCCCTTAACTACGACTACTAAACTAAAACATAACTTATGAAAACTCAGACATATCTGCTGGTCTATGTCACAGCTAGGCTTACAACACCCAAGTTTCTTTTGTGAAACTCAAACAAATATACTACTAATGGTTTTGTAAATATATCAGCCAATTGATCACTAGATTTACAAGGCTTAAAGTGAACTTCTCCATTTCTCACAAGTTCTCTAATAAAGTGATATCTAGTATCAATATGCTTTCTCTTTTGATGAAACACACTATTCTTGGATAGTGCAATCACTGATGTGTTGTCACAATATATCGCTATTGATCCTTGTTGTTTCTCATTGAGTCCATCCAATACTCTTCTTAAGCATCTTGTCTGACATGCTACTAAAGTTGCTTATATATATTATTCTTCTGTTCATGATAGTGTCACAATGGGATGCTTCTTATATGGTCATGATATCACACCTAAACCAAGATGGAACACATTATCGGATGTGCTCTTCTGATCATCCAAACTTCCTGCAAAATCACTATTTGTATATCTAATCAATTCTTTCTTTTCTTTATTTGCATACATTAAGCCATAATCTCTAGTTTCTGCTATGTATCTTAGCATTCTTTTTCCAACACTCCAATGTGTGTCTTTTGGAGTCTCCATAAATTTGAAAATCAGACTCACTCCTTGCATAATATCTGATGTTGTCTCTATGAGATACATGAGGTTTCCAACCAATCTTTCGAATATAGTTAGATTGACATCTTCTCCTTCATCATCCGTACTTAACTTTGTACTTGGTGCAACTGGTGTAGGTACAAGTTTGAAATTATCAATCCTGAATCTTTTCAACAAATCTCTAGCATATTTATTTGGCAAATAAAAATGCCCTTTTCAGATTTCTCAACTTCAATGCCAAAAAATTATTTCATGAGACCAAGATATGTCATCTCAAATTCTTTCATTATAGCTGATTTAAATTCATCTAACTCAAGATCACCTATAAAAATCATATCATCAACATATAAGCAAACTATCAAAATTTGTCCATGCTCATTTACCTTTGTGTATAAGGTAGGCTCAATGCGTCTTCTACAAAATCCATTCTTAATCATGTAATTTTCGATTTTGTTATACCATGCTCTAGGTGCTTGCTTCAGTCCATAGAGCACTTTCTTCAATCTGTAAACTGTATATTCTTTACCTTCAACTTCATATCCTCGAGGCTCCTACACATAAATTTCTTCTTCTAGAATTCCATTCAAGAAGGTCGATTTGACATCCATATGATATAATTTCCACTTGTTCTGAGCTGTTATTGCTAGAACTTCTCTTACAGTATCCAATCTGGCTACCAGAGAAAATGTTTCCACAAAGTCTATTCCTGATTGCTACGAGAATCCTTTTGCTACAAGTCTTGCTTTAAATCTGTCAATATCACCTTTATCATTCACCTTTGTCTTGTACATCCACTTCACACCAATGAAATTTTTATCGTTTGGTAAATCAACCAAATCCCATGTATTATTATTTTCAATTGAATCCATCTCTTCGTCCATGGCTTGCACCCAATTTTCGTCTCTAATTGCTCCTTCAAGTGAAGAAGGTTGGAATGACAGTAATGCAAAATTTGACCTAACATCCAAATCATCATAAATATCTTTCAAACTTCTCATCTTTTTCTTACTATCGCTTGATTCATTACCTGATTGGCTACTTGGAGAATTTTGGTCTGTTGATCTGCTTGAAGATCCATGTTGCTTTGAAATTCTTGGAGTCCTTACTGGTGTGGCTCTATTTGGTGTCTTCTCTCTTGGTTCTTGCTAATCCTTTTCTTCTACATCATCCTCTTCAATCAATGGTACTTGTGCATCAGTTAGTGTGTCTACAGTCTCATTCCATGACTCTTGTTCTTTGAACACAACATCTCTGCTAATGATTGTCTTTTTGGTGACATGGTTATACAATTTATAAGCTTTTGACTAATCACTATAACCATTAATTATACCTTTTTAACTTTGATCATATAATTTACCTCTTATCTGCTTAGGCACATGTGCATAGGCTACACATTTGAAAACTATGAAATGAGATACACTGCATGACATACCTGACCATGCTTCTTCTAGAACTCTGTTCATCACTCTCTTTGTAGGAGATATTTTTATCACATAAATAGCACATGCAACTGCTTCTTCCCAATACTCATTAGACAAGTTTCTTGCTTTCAACATGCTCCTTGTCTTGTTCATGATTGTTTAATTTTTTCTCTCTACTATACCATTCTATTGCAGTGTGTATCTAGTTGTAAACTGTCATCTGATTCCATGTTGTTTGCAATACTCATGGAATTCCTTCAAATCATATTTTCCACCATGATCTGATATCAATACCGTGATATGTTGATAAATTTTGTTTTATACTAAGGCTCTGAACTCTTTGAACTTTGAAAAAGTTTCAAACTTCTGCCTCAAAAATTAAACCCAAGTCTTTCTATTATAGTCATCAATAAAAGTGAGGAAGTAACAGCTTCCACCAACCGACTGTGTCCTAATAGGTCCACACAAGTCAGTATGCACCAACTCAAGTGATTTATTTTCTTTGTAAGAAACTCCCTTTGGAAAACTTTCACGATGTTGCTTTACCAAAATACAACACTCACAAGTGTTAGTAGTTTCTTTGATGGAAGGCAAACCTCTGACCATCTGTTTCTGCTGCAACAATATTAAACTAAAAAAATGCAATTGTCCAAACCGAAAGTGCCATAACTAGTAATCATTAGAACATGCAGTTGTAAAAGAACTAACCTAATCATTTTAGTTCATAATTAGAGGAAAGAGTCTATTCCTCGTCATCTGCACCTTTTCTATGAGCTACTTGCTTGGGGATTTGTCATAAATAACACACTGTTTCCCCTAAACAATAACTTTGTATCCTTTCTGCATCAATTTACCAACACTTATCAAATTGTGTTTGAGTCTAGGGACATAATATACCTCTGATATGGTCTTTGGCTCCCCCTGCTTGATCACAACGTTTACCACTCCTTTGCCATATACATCCACAGTCTTTTTAGTTCCCAACTTTACTTCTGTCTTCACAGATTCATCCAAATTTTCAACCAAATTCATGTTGCCTGTCATGTGGTTACTACAACCACTGTCTAATAGCAAAACTTTATCATATGGTTCATGCATGGTGTTCAATGCTAGAAACATGGAGTTAGTATTCTTTGTATTAACATTAGCTCTTTGATTGCCTTGATTAGTTATCTTTTTCCTACAATCACGAGCACAATGACAAAATTTATTGCAATAATAACATTTCACCTTTGATTGTTGTGAAAGCTTCTAGTGCTGCTGCTTCCACTTTGATGATCATGCTCTTCTCGGCCATCTCTCTGACCACCATAGTTGTCGCCCCATCCTCTACCTCGACCTCTTTAAATATAAACTTGAATTTTGAAGGCAGTTTCTAAAGTGGAGTCCTTATTTCTGTCTATCCTTGCCTCATGTGATAGAAGGGATCCCATCAACTCATCAATTGTTAGTTTTTCCAAATCCTTCGCTTCTTCTATGGCTGCTCCCACAACCTCGAACTTGGTAGAAGAATATCTAAGAGCATTCTCAATCACTGTTCAATATGTAATATATTCACCATATATTTTTAACTGATTAATGACAGAAATAACCCTATTCATGAAGGAATCAATGTCCTCTGTCTCCTTCATCTGCAGACTTTAAAAGTCTCTCCAAGTATTTTGCAATTTAACAATATTGGCTTTGGTCATTCCTTGATAGCTTGTCACCAAAGTTTCCCATGCTTCCTTTGCTGAAAAAGTTATCATTATCTTCTGGAACATTGTTCAGTCCACTCTCTGTTGGATAAGAAGCAACGCTTGTGCATTCTTCCTCTTGTCTTTATTCCATTGATCCCTATCTGCATTACTGAGGGCTCGTTCTTCGGCATCATTCTGAGGTTCTGCAAACTCGAACTTGACATGATCCCATACATCATGCAATTTTAACATGATCTCCATTTTAATAGCCCAAACATCATAATCTTTCCTAGTGAAAAAAGGAAGTTGTGGCTGAAAACTTGATGTGGCCATCTCGCTTCAGTAAAAAAAAAAAAAAAAAATCACTTCTCTGATAAAACCCTAAATTTCTCTTTTTTTATGAAAGCTTTGCAAAGCTCCTTTAAAAAAAAAAATCACTTACAATAAAACCCTAACGCAATTTTTTTTTTATATAGTAAATCTTTTAAAAATATATATATATATATATATATATATATATATATATATATATATATATATATATATTCTTATAAAGATCCTCTCTTTAAAAAGAATGGTATTTAAAGCCTTTTGAAAAAGAATATTATAAAAAATACATTTTAATAAAAGATTTTATAGAACTCTCTTATCAATTTCCCACGTATTCTTAGGATATGTGTTTTTGAATAACCTTAATACCTTTGAATAATCCACCGCACTAAAAACTTTGTTTAAAAATAAAAAAATCAAACATTCGTTGCTATAAAGGTTGATACAACGTGTGTACTCCTCGTTGACTTTTCAATAGGGCTATCGGCTTTAACACCTAAACCCCGATTCTGTCTGCTTTAACACGTAAAACTGATTCTGCACCCCCGAAACCAATAAACAGCGGGTTAAACCCTGATTTTTCACAAATCATAAGTTTCATGAAAATTCCGCAAGTTTTCAAAGGAAGGGTTGCGGACCTATGCTTTTTCTGCATTGAAAACGTGTTGCGCGTTTGGAAATTTATTCTTTATTTTTAAAATTTTGACGACCTTCTGCTCTTGGCCTTCTTCTCCAGATCTGCTTGCCCACGGATCTTCTGATCTTTCCTTAGCTCTCATACCAATTTTTTGGATAGGAAAAGGATTCAAACACGTAAATAACAAAAGTATTTCACACACGAAACAATGAGTTGTGACTCTTGAATTAATATTCAATCACTCTAAATAAAAATCAATACAATGAACCCGGTGAAGGGTATTTAACCTAAATTTACATGCTCACACTCTCAGATAATGGAACTTGATCAAATTTCAGTTAACTCACTCTCTAACTCACTCACCAAATATATTTGTCACTCAACTCAACTAACTCACTTAACTAATTGTCTAGTAGTGCATGCGAAAGGTAATTACGCCGATAGGCGTAACCCCCTGTCGGAAGGAGCATGTTCTGTGATTAGGCTAATTAATTTTTTTGATCTGATGGTCAGGATTGAAAGATGCGAGTATATTTTGGTCGTCGCCACTAAATCGATGGATGAAATCTACCCCACTAACTTCCTTGCATATCTAAATCAGGTGTTTAAACCGTACTTAAATTAATTTTTTACAAATCTAGATTAAAAATTTACTGTGCCATTTATTAATTGACACCTATCAAGATTAACATTTTGAATAAAACTGAAAGATTAAACCTTGTCCAAGTGTGTGAAACGGTTATGCAAGGTGTCTGAAGGCGCCCGCAGACAATGACACGTCGTGACAGGAAACGTTCTGGCGCTCTGGTGGTTTCAAATCGTGTAAAATCGTGTAATGGTGGAGGAGTCCATGTGGTGAGTTCTCTGCAACGTGGCAGAGGCGTGCGCATATGCTGAGCGCGCAGTGAACGGAAACGATTATGAAGCTTCCTTGTGAAATACCCTCGTCTGGCTCTTCACGTTCCGGAGAATATGATGTTCACAAGTTCAAGTTCAATGACGAGAAGGATGGTACCTGAGTGAATGGAATTACGATGATGCCGTTCGGTGCGGGGAGGAGGAGGCACTCGCCAAATTGATGGCTCCCAGCGGACCAGGATGCTAGGTTTGGTTTACATTCATTTCAGTAAATTACATATAGGTTTGCAGGTCCTTTTGGATTTTTACAGCTAGGTTTGGGTATTCCTGGATTTTTAATTTTTACATGTAGGTTTCTTTGGTAATTTTTTTTTGTTGACAGGTTTTTCTTGAATCCAATCTTGTTGCCCTGCTGGACAAGATCGAACGAATAACCTTTCTGAATGACCCTTCTTGATCAGAGATGACCCGACGCTTCCATTTATTTTCTTCACCAAATGCTCCGCAGCACCAAAACTTGGCCAGATGGGAAACAACACTCTGAAAGCCATTGTTAATTCCACGGTGCTGGAGCTTGCATGAAATTTCTACATTTTTTCTCGAGACATTTTCTTGATCAAAGCTGATGGCTACGGACCTTGGGCTTCCATTGATTTTCTTGACCGAAGATGGCGAGGGATCGATCCACCCAGCACCCAAACTTGGCGGTAATGGGAAGGCACATGGTTTGGGTTTCGATTTGGTGATCTCGCTATTGATATCGATTCATAATTCCTTCGGGTGTGGAAGCTGTATCGTGAGAACAAGCTCTTGGAAGCTGCCGACAGTCGTCCGGCCGCTACGCTTGAAAGCGGAAACATTAACGAGGAGGACATCAAACATTTGCTGGTGTTGGGACTGGCGTGCTCCCATCCGAATCCAGAGGCCCGTACAAGCATGAGGGAGGTTATGCAGATACTAGCTGGGACCATGCCTCCACCGTCGGTACCTTTCTTCAGGCCATCGTTCGTCTGGTCCCACAATAACAGTCTCAGAAGGAGTTTCACATCGAGCTCACTAAATAGCAGGGGCAGTATACCGACCTCCGTGAATGCTTGACAACAGTTGTCCGATCGAGATGGAAAAACGGAACCCCGAGGTGATTTGCCGATTCCTCGCTGTAGAATATTCACTGCTATTGATTAGCGTTGGAGCTGAGTGCCAACCTTCAAACCGATGCTTTATTCTGTAAGGCTTTTTATTGTTTGTTTATTATTATTATTTATGTGACGTGAATGTTCATCGAGCCAAGCTTCATAAGATGTTATTATCAGCTTAATTTCAATCAGATTGGTGTGTCTGAACATTTTTGAATCGTACATAGTGTATGAATTGCCCATAGAATCCTAGTGAAAAGACTCATTTTTATGAAGATGCCCTAGCGTCTTTGGCTATTGTATATCATGAAGCGTAAGGTCTTTCTTAGCGTAGTTTTATGAAGCAGCCAATAGGGTTGCAAGCATATAACAAAGGATTGTTGTAAGCTCATTTTTTAGCATGTTATTTGTGGTTATTTTCAACTCAACTAATAATTCCCAGCCTTATTTTATATTATGAATACAGTTATTTTATATTATGAATACAGTTGCCCCAACGCCGAAACCATTGATATTTCCCAGCCTTATTTATTATGAACATAGGTGCCTCAACGCCGAAACCATCGTTATTTCCCTGCCTTATTTATTATGAATATAGGTGCCCCATCGCCAGAACTTGACCATTTCTGACGAGAGGTGCAACAAATATTTGCAGAGCATTGCAGTCGAGGGAGCCATTTCTTCGAAAATGAAATCAGATAATTGGCGCTTACCCTTCATTTTCACCATCCACATTTTTCTTTTCAGATTGCCTTATTGCAAATTTCTTTTTAAATTCTGTCTTTTCTACTGCTTTAATTTTTCTCCACTGGAAAAAAAACAAGGGTTCTGTTTTCAACTTCGATATGTTTTTTATTGCCATTATTTTTTATTTTTTCTCAAACAACAACAACTTGCTGCACCTCGAACGAAACACTTTCTTCCAGCGAATGCTTGCGCTCCTGTTCACTGCCCAATGATTTTTTTTTTGTTTCGTTACATTTTTCGAGTTCCTCATTTTTCCAGATTTTTTTTTCAAACTTTTTCAAATTTTTTACAATATATAAAACCTATGTTAACGTTTGAAAATGTTAATCTTTTATATATGACCTATGTTAACATTTTAAAATGTAAAACTTTAATATATAACCTAGGTTAACATTTTATTAAAATGTTAATCTTTTATATATGACCTATGTTAACATTTTAAAATGTAAAACTTTAATATATAACCTATGTTAACATTTTATTAAAATGTTAATTTTTATATATGACCTATGTTAACATTTTAAAATTTTAATTTTTATACATGATAGTGTTAAACTTTTAAATAAATGTTAACACTAACATTGACATTTAATGATTTATTAATGTTTAATATTTAAATTTATTTTAATGTTACTTTAAAACTTTGTTAATGTTTAATATTTAAATTAACTTTAATGTTAATGTTAACCTTTAAATTATAAAGGTAATAATGTTTATTTTGTTCAAATGCTTCGGTTAAAGGTTAATGTTTATAATGTTTAATATTATAAGTTTATCATTATTTTTTTATGTTTACTTTTAATGTTCATATTTTAATGTTTACGGTTTAAACTTAGATTCATGTTAATGTTACGTACCATATGATTTGAAAACCATAAAATATAGTTTTACATTTGAAAATAAATTTAAATATATTATAAATATAAATTTAATAAATAATTTTTTATATTAGATTTTATTTAAGAAATATTAATTTTATTATTAATTTTTTTATATAACAATTTGGAGTGTTTTTTTATTTTTAACATACAAAATTTAAACCAATTCTGTTTCTTTTAATTTCAAGATAAATTTTAATAAACACTAATCATTATTATTAATTATTATTATTATTAATTTTTTTATAATTTAAAAAAAAAATTAATAATATAAATAAAACTTAAAGTTTACTTCAAAAAATTAAGTTTTTTATATCATATGTTTTAAATATTAATTTAGGAAAATAAAATATTAAAAAGGTTTAAAAATATAAATTTGGTAGTATAAGTAATACAATCTTTATTAATTTTTTATTAAAAGTGTATGAGATGTGTAATTACGGTTTTCCCCAAAATTAAATCTTCTCTTTTCTTTCTCCCTCAAAATAAAACAAAAAAGGGAATTCGTAGAGGCAGTAATTTACTCAACTTAATAATATAATATAAATAGTAAAGAAGGGATGTATTTTTATGATTAACAATTTTATCATATGTTTTATATATATATGAGTTGTATATGAATTAGTTTGTGTGGAGTTTAGTTCAATCAAGGTTATAAGTTAGAATTTTATGGAGTAAAGTTGAGGATGAGAGATACTTTTAGAAGAATTAAACTAGTGATAGCATATTGAGAAGATTTTCTTTGACTTAGCTTAGATTGATAAAATTGTAATTTCGTTAATTTTTATGTTGTTTTAATCATGACAATGTGAATTCTATTGTGATAGAATTTTTTTTATGTTTATCATGGTTATACTCCTTTTAATATTGGTATTGTGAATATCATGAATTAAGTATTTTAATACTTATCATGAATTGAATACAAAAGCCAAGGTTGATTGTGTTTTTTTCAGTTTTGTTTTCTTAAAATAATACTTTATTATAATAAAAATTAACTCATTTTAAATAACTATGTATTTAAAAAAATATAGATTGGAACAAACCGCACTAAACAGAACGTACCATATGATTTGAAAACCATAAAATATAATTTTACATTTGAAAGTCATTCAAATAAATTATAAATATAAATTTAATAAATAATTTTTTATATTAGATTTTATTTAGGAAATATTAATTTTATTATTAATTTTTTTATATAACAATTTGGAGTGTTTTTTATTTTTAACGTATAAAATTTAAACGAATTCTATTTCTTTTAATTTCAGGATAAATTTTAATAAACACTAATCATTATTATTAATTATCATTATTAATTTTTTTATAATAAAAAAAAATGAAATTAATGATATAAATAAAACTTAAAGTTTACTTTAAAAAATTAAGTTTTTTATATAATATGTTTTAAATATTAATTTAGGAAAATAAAATATTAAAAAGGTTTAAAAATATAAATTTGGTAGTATAAGTAATAAAATCTTTATTATTTTTTTATTAAAAGTGTATGAGTTGTGTAAATTTTTTTTATGCTTACTCTAGCTTTGACACATTTTTCCTAAAATAAAAATAAAAATTTCATTAAATTAAGAAATAATGTCACCTATAATGAGAACAAAAAAATTTACATATGTTCGGTTCATTTTAATTAAAAACGTTATTGGACCAATAGATGCATTAGAAAAACCTATATGATAGAGATATCTAATTCCTTTTGTGCTCAATCAATAACATATTTTGATGGAAAAATTATAAACCATATTTCTCATTATATATATATATATATATATATATATATATATATATATATATATATATATATATATATATATTATTCTAAAATGTTTCATTCCCTAAACAAAACAAATAATTTAAATCAATTCCCTGGGGTTCACCAATTCCTTTGGTTTATAATATTAAACCCTTGGGTTTATTAGTTCTTTTGGTTTATAATATGAATAATCGATCAATGTCATCCATGATCAAATGTCACATTTCGACAAATATTGTCTCAATATGAAAATCGCCCATGGCCAAGCATGGTCATAGTTGGTCCAATTGTGACAAAAATTGTCTCAATGTTTAAATCAGTTCCCCCGGGTTCACCAATTCCTTTGGTTTATAATTTTTGGGTAATGGTTGTCCTTGGGTTCACCAATTCCTTTGGTTTATAATATTAGAAAACCTTGGGTTTATTAGTTTTGGTTTATAATATGAATATTGACATTCTGACAAACATTGTCTCAATATGAAAATCACCCATGGCCAACCATGGTCATAGGTGGTCGAACGTCGCATTGTGACAACAATTGTCTCAATGTTTAAATCAATTCCCTTGGGTTCACCAATTCCTTTGGTTTATAATTTGTTGGGTAATGGTTTTCCCTTGGGTTCACCAATTCCTTTGGTTTATAATATTAAACCCTTGGGTTTATTAGTTCTTCTGGTTTATAATATGAATAATCGATCATTGTCATCCATGATCAAATGTCACATTCGACAAATATTGTCTCAATATGAAAATCACCCATGGCCAACCATGGTCATAGTTGGTCCAACGTCACATTGCGACAACAATTTTCTCAATGCTCAAATCAATTCCCTTGGGTTCACCAATTCCATTGGTTTATAATTTTTTGGGTAATAGTTTACCCTTGGGTTCACCAATTCCTTTGGTTTATAATATTAAACCCTTGATTTTATTAGTTCTTTTGGTTTATAATATGAATAATCGATCAATTTCATCCATGATCAAATGTCACATTCTAACAAATATTTTCTCAATATGGAAATCACCCATGGCCAACCATGGTCATAGTTGGTCCAACGTCGCATTGTGACAACAATTGTCTCAATTTTTAAATCAATTCCCTTGGGTTCACAAATTCCTTTGTTTTAAAATATTAAACCCTTTGGTTTATTAGTTTTTTTTGTTTATAATATGAATAATCAATCAATTTCATCCATGATCAAATGACACATTCTGACAAACATTGTCTCAATATGAAAATCACCCATGGCTAAGCATGGTCATAGTTGGTCCAATGTTGCATTGTGACAACAATTGTCTGAATGTTTAAATCAATTCCCTTGGCTTCACCAATTACTTTGGTTTATAATTTTTTGGGTAATGGTTGTCCCTTGGGTTCACCAATTCCTTTGGTTTATAATATTAAATGCTTGGGTTTATTAGTTTACCCATGGCCAACCCTGGTCATAGTTTAGTCATAGTTGGTCCAATGTCACATTGTGACAACAATTGTCTCAATATTTAAATCAATTCGCTTGGGTTCACCAATTCCTTTGGTTTATAATATTAAACCCTTGGGTTTATTAGTTCTTTTGGTTTATAATATGAATAATCGATCAATGTCATCCATCATGTGATTATGCGAATATGATTTCGATAACATTATGTTCATGTGGTCCAGCATTAATTGTGACAACAATTGTCTCAATGTTTAAATGAATTATAGGTTCTTGATTCCTTTGGTTTATAATTTGTTGGGTAATGGTTTTCCCTTAGGTTCACCAATTCCTTTGGTTTATAATATTAAACCCTTGGGTTTATTAGTTCTTTTGGTTTATAATATAAATAAATGATCAATGTCATCCATGATCAAATGTCACATTCTGACAAACATTGTCTCAATATGAAAATCACCCATGGCCAACCATGGTCATAGTTGGTCGAATGTCGCATTGTGACAACAATTGTCTCAATGTTTAAATCAATTCCCTTGGGTTCACCAATTCCTTAGGTTTATAATTTGTTGGGTAATGGTTTTCCCTTGGGTTCACTAATTCCTTTAGTTTATAATATTAAACCCTTGTGTTTATTAGTTCTTTTGGTTTATAATATAAATAATCGATCAACGCCATCCATGATAAAATGTCACATTCTGAAAAATATTGTCTCAATATGAAAATCACCCATGGCCAACCATGGTCTTAGTTGGTCCAGTGTCGCATTGTGACAACAATGTGTCTCAATGTTTAAATAAATTTCCTTAGGTTCACCAATTCCTTTGGTTTATAATTTGTTGGGTAATGGTTTTCCCTTGGGTTCACCAATTCCTTTGGTTTATAATATTAAACCCTCGGATTTATTAGCTCTTTTGGTTTATAATATGAATAATTGACCAATGTCATTCATGATCAAATCAATTCCCTTGGGTTCACCAATTCCTTTGGTTTATAATTTGTTGGGTAATGGTTTCCTTGGGTTCACCAATTCTTTGGTTTATAATATGAATAATCGATCAATGTCATCCACGATCAAATGTCACATTCGACAAAAATTGTCTCAATATGAATATCACCAATGGCCAACCATTGTCATAGTTGGTCGAACGTCGCATTGTGACAACAATTGTCTCAATATTTAAATCAATTCCCTTGGGTTCACCAATTCCTTTGGTTTATAATATTAAACCGTTGGGGTTAGTAGTTATCTTGGTTTATAATATGAATAATCGATTAATGTCATCCATGATCAAATGTCGCATTGTGAGAACAATTGTCTCAATGTTTAAATCAATCCCTTGGGTTCACCAATTCACTTTAGTTTATAATATGAATAATCGATCAATGTCATCCATGATCAAATGTCACATTCTGACAAACATTGTCTCAATATGAAAATCACTCATGGCCAACCATGGTCATAGTTGGTCGAACGTCGCATTGTGACAACAATTGTCTCAACGTTTAAATCAATTCCCTTGGGTTCACCAATTCCTTTGGTTTAAAATATCAATTCTTATGGTTTATTAATCTCTTGTGTTTTTAATATTGATCCCTTATGTTTATAATATTTATCCCTTGGGTTCACCAATTCCTATGGTTTATAATATTTAAACCTTAGGTTTATGATGACATTGAGTTTGTATTAATAATTATTCCTTGGGTTTATTAATATCTTCACTTTAAAATATTAATTGTTAGGGTTTATTGATCTATTAGGTTTTTTGTTTTTAAATATTGTTTCATATGGTTTATTACTCTCTTATATTATTTTTATATCAATAAATATTATTAATATATATTATATATTATTTATTTAGTAATATTAATAATATTATAATATTACTATTAATCATTATAAATAAATATTCAAATATTTATTAATAATTATTATTAGTAATATTATAATATTATTAATGATATATATTAATAATATTATAATATTTTAATATTTATTTAGTAATATTAATAATATTACTAATAATCATTTTAAATAAATATTCAAATATTTATTAATAATTTTTATTATTAATATTATAATATTATTAATAATATTATAATATTACCAATAATCATTATAAATAAATATTCAAATATTTATAAATAATGAATATTAGTAATATTATAATATTATTAATAATATAATCAACTATGATATAATATATATTATTAATATATTATTAGTTCTTTTGGTTTATTAATAATATAACCATCTATGATATTAATATATAAAATATAAATAAATATTAAATTATTATATATTATTAATATTATTTTTATATTAATATATATTATATATATTTCAAGTTAATTTATAGTATGTATATTGTTAATATTTTTAATATATTAATAAATAATTTTAATATATATTATTAATACTTATTATAATATTATTAATATATATAAAATATTTTTGTGATTCTAATCATAATTAATATATTTAATATATTAATATTGTTATTAATATATAATATATATATTTCAAGTTAATATAATAAATTTATTATATATAATATTTATTTATTTATATATAAATTAATGTGATGGGTAGTGGATATAGGCCTATCGGCGTATATCAACCACATTGGTAAATGTGGTTGTAAATCTATTTTATATACGCCTATCGGCGTATATCAACCACATTAGTTTTTACTAATGCGGCTGTGCTAGTTACATATTTTAATAGTTTCCACCGAAGAGATCAACCCTAATTTCCACGGTTTACCCTTTAATTGAAAAAGAAACATCGTGTTTGTGGAGTGGAAGGATAGAAACCCTAATCTAGCAATTTCCCGCCAGCCTGCAATATATACATCGTTGCAGAAACGATCTATCTGTTTTCTACGTGACAACAACAATCATAAAATTGGACCATTTTTTTATAAGAATAGCCCTTGCAATTAGAGCATGACCTTTCGTAATACTTACAACAAATTTTCAATCCACCACGTTGTATTTTTAGTGCCATTGAAACCCAAGGTAATCCTCTCCGGTAACTATCTTCATTTTTCCCTCCTTGAGATCTTAACGCTGTGACTGGTTATAAGTGATTTAAATAATTTTCATTAATTGCAAACTTCTGTGTGATATATAAGGCAAACAGATCTACAGTGATTCTTCCAATTAAATATTACATGATTCAGTTGAACGAACGTATACAACTAGAGTAACGAAATCGAGAGTTAGAAGCGTTATTATTAGAGAAACTATTAGTAACATACATGATCAGTGCACTGCATTAGCAGATTGCCTCTTACTCATAACATTCACTTATAATGTTTAATTTGTTTGAGTGAATACAATATTATATTGTGCTCCTCTACCTATTATATTTCTGCGGTTTCGCATAATTTTTCGCCTTAATGTATTCAGGTCTTCTTGGTAAGTATTCTATGTACTTAACTGCTTTTTTTTATGGATCTTTAAGTTTAGATTTATCCAAAACAGTAAGAGTAAATTATATTTTTTTAATTTTTTTTTTAAATATGTTTTTTTTTGGTTTATTTCTATGTTAATGGTAAATTTCAAAATAATTTAGATAACTTCTGTTTTTTTTTTAACGATGATGATTGTCTATACATATAAACTTTTGAGAATCTAAGATATTAAAGAATTAATATAAGAGCTTAAAGATTATGATTGAATTTTAAAAAGTCAATAAAATTGGTAATGCTATTAATATTTTGAAAATGAAAGTGAATGTGAATACAAGGTAAGTTCAACTATAGACTCTTCCATAACATGGTGATTTGGGAATTGACTAAAATTGAGTTTTATTATGAATTTCATGAGTTTTTTTTTTTTTTTTTAGCAATGCCAAATTGACTAATTCTTAGTTTTACTATGAATCTCTTGAGAATTTTCTCTTATTTTAGAAATGCTCATTTTCTTCTTAAGATTTGTGAAAAGGGACAAATATTTTTTCCTTTCTATATTATAATTGATAATTTCCTTATATTGATAGGGAGTATTTCCTTTACTATTGAGATTGAAGGTTATAAACTACTTACGAATCTACTATACCTTCATAAATCACCCTCTAGAGATAATGCAACCGAAATCCTCACATCTATATAAAATAATATGACTAAGGACATTCTAAAAATGGAGTTTTTTAATCCCATATACAAATAAGCTCTCCATTGTCCATTTATCCTTTTATCAATGTTATAATTCTAATTTAGCTTGTGATATATATCAATTACAAGATATTTTTATGAAGGAGCTTCCTCGAGGTAGTTTTTGTAATATTTGAAAATATATGTAGTCTTCCTAGAATCAATAGTAGAAATATTGGAGGATTCTCGCTTGCGAAGATCCTAATGTCTCATCTTCTAAAGAGAAATATTGTGAGTATAAACAGGAAGAGTTACAACTATACTAGTGAGAATTATACCAACACAACCACAATCTACCAAATACTCTTCTAGCTTACCAATTTATATGCCAAAAATGGTAGGGGTATGGGATACCTTTTTTAACTAAGATATTGCATTTAATTACTTTTGACGAACCCTTATTGTTTGTAAAATTGCAAAGAAATTTTTCAAATAGACTTGTCGCAACAATCCTCAATTTGATAAGAATCAATATCTATTCTGACCTCTTTCACAAATTTGTCCTGGGAATGGTGTCAAATTTTTTTTAATCAACAAAACATAAAAATAGATTAGTTTTATTATTGTGAAATTATTCTACAATGATACAATAATTAATAAGGTGGTCCATAATCAAGTGATATGTCCTAAGCCTAGTGTGCTATTTAGCTCTTTTACCATGGCTCTTTAGCCATAGGCTAATCTTCTTTTTCAAAATAATTATGTAAATTTTGGCTAAAATGTGGCTAATAATAATGGTCCTATAATTATAGGGAATGGTTCCACCCCCCCTTTTAAAGATAGCGACCCATAGAATATATGACATCCTCTATAGGAGCATTCAAATTGATCTCCATGGCATTAACCAATTCACATAGTTTTTTAGCATTGGAGTTTGGCCACTTGATTATGTCATTGCAAATTATAGGGTTTGGAGGACTATACAAGGTTACTAACTTGGTACCAAATAAATTCTAGGTAAGGTTGTTAGAATTTATTTTTATTGACTAGCTAAATCAAGGTCCTCATGTAGCTAAATAGATTTAGAGTTGGAATCTTTTCTTAGAAGAATAACATGGTTAGTGGTAGTTCTAGTATTAAAGCCTCCAAAGAAAAGGGATATGACTTTCATTCCTCACACTATGAATATTTTTTTCTAGGGTATTATAACAGAAGTTTTTATCTAGATTTGTTTTCTTATAAAGGGTGGATTTGGTAGGTGTTAAACAACAAATTATTATCTAAATATTGTTAGTGTTAATGTGTGATATTTCAATCAAAATGTAATGATTAATATGGTCTATCTTACAAAGTTCAGTGTGAGGAGAAAAATTATTTCTATATAGTAGCCTATTCCTCCAATCCCTTTTTTGAAAGGATTTCTTATTCGATACAAACGAAAAAATGTTCCATTAATTTTCCAAAATCCTATTTATTATTCTCATTTTTTATCTATCCTTAATAATATTATTTTTATTTATAATGATTTCATATTTTCCTTCCTTTATGGATTCCTTTACTTTTTGCTCCTTTCCTAAGGAAACTTGGGAAATTGAAACAAGGTCCTCATTTATAAATCCTTTTTTCCTTTTTAAACTAGGTGATTTATTGAGTATTTCAAATTTATGGTCACTACAAGTCATGCTAACCCATGTTAATCCATATCTATGCCTAAATATATTACCCGAGCTTCTTGCTTTTATGAGAGAGATTGTTTTAATTTGTTAGTTTTTTTTTTTTTTTTTAATTCTTCGTTTACTATTGTTAGTGTATCCCCTTCTTTTTTATCTTTTATACTAGCGATTATAAGATTCAAGGAACTTTTATTCTTCTCATGGTCCAAATCAATTGTCTTGTTTGTTTCCTTTTTTTATATGTTTAATTTCTAATTTGGTTTCCTTACCACTTAGGGAGAAATTGTTATTTACTTTCTATTTTTAATTTTTAATAATCCTTAAAGAAAAATTTTCTTTAGCCATTGGTTGTTTCTAATTTTCATTTCTTATGGCATACCTTTATTTTTCTATAATTGAGTACTAAGACTTAATAACTTATTTTTTTTTAAATTGAATTTGTTGTAAAACATTGAAACTAATTATATTTATGTTTTGCTTCTCTTTTTTCTCTCCTTTTTTCTAAGGAATCAATATGATGAAGAAGACTTTAGGGTAAGATTTTTATGCTTCACATTTGATAGGTTAAGGTTTTTACATATGTGGTGAAGTGATCATAATTAAAAAAATGTAAGAAAATAAATAAATAATAAAATAAACGTATGCCCCTAGATTATGAGCAAGTAAATATACTTCTATAGAGTATATTTCCACACAATTCTTGTAGGTGTGTTGTTGTACATAAATCGTGAGTGTATTGTTGTAGAATATAGAGTAAATTTGTGGTTTTTTCATGTATAGTGAAGCTTTCATAATCATAAGAAAAGGTAAAGAAGGAAAATAACCAAAACAAACATATGCACCCATATTATAAGTTGTTGGATATATTTTCATGGAGTATATTATTATAGATATCTCATAGGTATGTTGTTTCAGGATCCTTTCCAATGTAATACCGTTGACCATGGAGTAAATATGTGACTAGATAAATGCTTATGGAACCTCAAATGCTCATCATAGATAAAAATTATTTTAGTAGAGATTACTTACAAGATCATCAAAGAACTTTTGAGGTCTAAAATGGGCCTCCTAAGAAAAGTGTAAAACCAAAATAAACTTTATAAGAAAAAATAGGATTCAAGCTCATAATGTCAACCATGGGGGATGATTCCCCATTTTTAGGGTAAAAAAGTAACAAGATTAAAAAATAATAAAATAATAAAACTATTTTTTCAACTTCTATTTTTGACTTATCTCACTAAGGGCTTACTCATATTTCAAGTGGGAGTACTAGTTGGATGAAAAATTTAATTCCTCATCCGAGGAGTACCCTTGTTGCATACTTTCGATGAACCTTGCTACAGGAAAAATGAGAAATACATGAAAAATGTGATTGACATTTTTCATGTATTTCTAATTTTTCATGTAGCAGAGTCCATCAAAAGTATGCAACATGGGTACTCCTTGAATGTTGAATCAAATTCTGCATCCAACGAGTGTTCCCGCTGAAAATTTGAGTAAACCCATAGGGAGATAAGTTGACAAAGTAGTTTTTTCTTTTTTCCTTCTAAAATTTGATGATGCAATACAATATTTTTTCATTATGTCCAATATTATTTTATAATTTCCTTAGGAGGTCCATTTTAGACCTCAAAATTCCCCTAATGGTGCGCTAGGAAAATGAATACAATTATCCACCAAAAATAATTAATTCTTGTATATATTCTAGAGGATGTATGGGTAGAAATACCTTCACATATATTCATTTTAGATAAAAATAATTCACTTTAAAATGTATGGCTAAAAAAATATCAACAAATCTTATATTATTTTTAACAAATATTAGCAAATAAAATTGACTCACCCTCCCCTGATGGGGGTGTTAACAAGGAATTAATGTGGGGAAGGATAGATAGGAAGATTCTCCCCATTTCTCCACTCTTTGTAAACCATAACGAAAATTAAATTTAATGAGCCCTCACCTTCTAAGAAATATGGTAGTGGCTCTTGGGAGAATTATTACTATGAATATGACAACGTGGATGGGAACCTCCCTGATGTGCTTCCTCCACAAAAACCTATTTTCTATCTTCCTTCTCCTCCATCGTTCCCTCATGCTTCTTCCTTTTCCATTCATGACCTTCGATCATAACATAATGTGTTGGAAATGGTTTTCTTATCCATCTCATTTGTATTTTCCTCCATATTTGGTGTCTTTTTTTAAAGGTGAGGGACTCATCCAATCTTCAATGAAATTTCAAACCTACTAGAATTATTTTTTGGTTGAATTCTTCCATCGGTCTATCTTATATCTCTCAGCCCCACCTCAACCAAGTACTAGATTGATCTTGTTGCCTCTTTTTGGAATAACAAATCAATATCCACGATGTTGGAGGATGGGGATGAAAAAAAATGGGTGTCCCCAAGGCAGGATTTTGGTTTGATACATTAACATCCAGGTTTCATGAGCATACCCCTCATAGCATTTAGAACAAAGTTAGGTTTGTGGGCGAGAAAATTTGTGATGAAAGGAAAAAAGTATGGATTTTTATGTCATGACAAGAGTCACTCCATGGGCACAGAATATTTTAAATTCATGTGGAAGAAAGAAATGGTAGCTCCATACAATGGACCTCTACTGGCATGTCAAGTTGATGGTTGACAATGGTCTGGTATATCAACGGTAGAATCAAGTTATACTCATGCATGGGTTTGATGGGTTGTAGAACTTCATGCTAGACATTGAAGGAAGACTCGCAAGGTTGGAGATGGGGTCACTACACAGTTCTCCCATTCTTTCACCATCCAAGGTCAAGGAATAACCCAAAAATCTTGACACTTCCTTATCGTCCTAAGGCCCAGGTTCCCCTCCAATCAAGTTATTTATTTATTTTGGATTTCTATGTTAATTTTCTAGAGATGTTTACACATTATATCAATTTTTATTTTTAATTTCCATAGCCTATTCTCTTAGACATTGTAGCATAACAATGCCACCTTTTTGCTTAAAATTTATTGTTTCCTGTCCCAACTCTGATGCAATAAATACATTGTTAATTATATAGACATATCCTATCATTTCAAGTTTAATTATATTATTACAAAATCGATAATATTTTATAATTAGTCTATCTTCTCAAGTAATAAGCCATTGAGAGACTCTAATAAATATAATGTAATTATCTAAAAATCATTACAAAAATCAACTTTAAAAAGTAACTAACCTTAAAAATATATTAAACAAATACAATTATATATAGTTTTATATTTATAAATATTTATATTCAACTATTATAAAATATTATTATAATCCTGATATGTTTTTTTAAAACCATGTATATGTGGCAACAATATCTCTAGTATTTATGCAAAACAAAAAAAATATATAAATACTCGACAAACTTTATAATTAATTATATTTAATATAGAATTTGAAAACGAAATACAACCCTACACTATAGATTAACTAGGATACAAAATTATAACAACCTAAACTATGCACAGATTTTTTATATAATTTCCACTATATAAGTTTTAATAAATTTGAATTCCATTTTTGTTCGAAGTATGACATTTCCTTTTCTTTCAACCTAAACTATGCACAGATTTTTTATATAATTTCCACTATATAAGTTTTAATAAATTTGAATTCCATTTTTGTTCGAAGTATGACATTTCCTTTTCTTTCATACTTTTGAAATTGTTGGTTATTTTATGTATTAAAATGTAATCCAACTTTTGTTCGGAGTATGACATTTCCTCTCCTTTCATACTTTTAAAGCTGGTGGTTATTTTATGTATTAACATGTAATCCAATTTTTGTTCAGGGTACGATATTTTCTTTCCTCTCATACTTGTAAAAGTGATGATTACTTTGTATTAGCATGTAGTAGAATGGTACAATATATTATTATTACAGTTTGAAATCGGCAGTTTGAAAAATGGAATTCAAATTTATTAAAACTTATATAGTGGAAAGATTATATTTAAAGATATATAAAAATTTTAATTATCTAAAATGAATTTTTTTTTTTTTAAATATAATTTTTTTTTTTAATTTTTTTTAAATGAAATTTGAAATAATTTTAAAAAAAGATAATAATAGGTTTTTCTAATATTATATTTTTAATATTTTTATTTATATGTAAACTTTTTATGTTTTATATATTTTATATAATATTTTTATTAGGTGTAAATTTAAATCTCTTTTTTTATAATAATTTTATAATAACTCTATCGGTGTATAAATTTAATTTTTTATTTTTTTTTAATTTTTTTATTTATTTATCATACTTTTTATAATAAAATTTTCTTTCGCTTGTATATTCATGATTTTTTATTTTTTTATTATCAACATAGATTCATTCTAATTTTTTATCTTTAAAGAGGGGTCCAATTTCGTGAGGTGAAAAACTTTTTCTCAATTTTTTCACTTAAGAAGAGATTTGTGTATTAGGATATTTGATCCCTTTTGGCTCTTGGTAAATCCTAAGTTATTATAGATCTATATTGATTTATATACTAAAATTACTTATTTCTTTTACTTTGAGAAAATTTAACTCATAAGAAAATATTTTTAACTATGATATTAATCTACTTAGTTTATATGTCTGAAATCTAATTATTTTTTAGTTTGATAGAATTTTTATCACACCCACATGAATCTAGACAACACTTCAGTTTTGTAAGTATTTTGTTTTCATGCAACAATTTACACCTAATAATGTTCGGTGAGAGATCAAAGGAAAGTAAAATGAGGAATGAGGTATTGGTATGTTTTATAGCGAAGTGAGTTTGTTGTCCCAAGGTTGTGAAAGAAGGAAAATTTACAAAACCAACAAAGAAAGATTCAATTTCTTCACGTGCAATTTTTTTTATGATCTTGCATTATTAAAATGTTTTGTATAGCTATTTAGTTTTTTTCAAATTTGATGAATGAGCCTCTAGGCTCAAAAACAATATTACTTCATTACTATAAGTTAATTTAGCTTAAGAATTTTTGAAGAAAAAAAATACCTTACCTTCACTAAACCAACTTTATACACTTTTTATTTTATTGAACTTTGTTCACACTTAATGTAACACTAGTACTTATTGTTATTTATTAAAAGAAATTTTAATTAGACACTGAAGTTATTTAATTTTTATTTAACATATTAACAAGCATGTTAATCAAAAATTGTGAATTAAAGTTTCTTACTTTTGAAAATAAAGTTTTAATTATGTTATGATACAATGAATCTGATGCTAAAAGTTTCCAAGACTCCAAAGTAGTTGAATAAGTAGTTACTGGTAGTTATCTTTCCTCTCTGAATAAAAGGAAAATCCTAGAGGAGGAAAAGGGTTATGTACAGGGGAAGAGGAACAAATAGGAAGCTGGAAGGAGATAGCATTCAAAGCTGGTGGGAAACTAGTGGAACTATGCTACCTAATTAGCGGAAGAGACTGCACAGGAGTCCTGAGGTCTACCTCTTTGAAAAAAAATACTGTTGTGATTTCCTACTTTGGTGAGGAGAACGGGGAGAGTAGAGGAAGACATTTCCTCACTCAAGGTTGGGTGGAAGCCATCAGAAGTACATAAAGTGATATAAGTAAAGTTTGATTGGGAAATAATCTTATATATTTACCTATGAAATTTATGCTCACACATTGAAACAAATTTTAAATGATGTGTTTATATGGAAAAAGAATTCACAAAGTAGAAAACTCTGTAAATAGTAGACTAAATAAAAGTTCCATCGCTTGCAAATTTACTTATTGTGTAAGTCAAAGTTTTCTGTGGAAGAGAATTTAAAAGAATTATTAGTTAAAAATTCTAATTGAAACAGTATTTAAATCAGGTTTGATAGTTAACCTAGGGATGAAAACCCAAAATATCAAGATCGTTTGTCCTGTAGGTGTGATTAATTAATACACAGACAGAGGACAAGTCCCCATGAGGTGGTCCGGTCACCCATCTAAAATAAATCTAGTAGCACATGCAATTAGCATAAACTATTAAAATTCTAAACTCTTAAAAGATCGAGGTGTTGTTATCATAAAAGAAAAATACACCATAACTAGTGTTTTCAACTAGTAGTGTTAATTACAAACTATTTCCATATTTCTTCATAACAAAGACAGTATGCATTTATAGAGAATGATTCTTAATAATATAACTAAGCAACAAACGAAGGAATGATAGATATGGATAGCAGCTCTGTTCATAACCTCTTGAGATATTTTAATAAATAATCAAGAGAAAGACATAAGTAGTACTGTAATAAAACAAGCAGAGTAGATTAAGGAAGAAAACTAAACACATGCATCCAAAAGAATAGAACTTATATTATAAATAAAGTTGCAATCTGTCACAACAAAAAAAGGACTTCAGGAATAAACCTTGAGGAAGTCTATAAATAATAAAATGAAGGACCTCTAGGTTTGGAAAAAATACAAGAGTTTATAAATATGGAAAAGCAAGTACATATAACATTTGTGTTCGAAGATCAGACTTAAGCCCTGAGTGGGAACGTAGTTGACTTAAGACAGATCCGTCAGCCATGAAAGAGGAAAGTATATACATGTACAGTAAAAACCATAAACGATAATCCCTCAACATAGTGGCACAGATGTCCGGTAGCCTAGCCATAGTGGCCACCTTAATGAAAATAGTATCAGGGTAAGCCACACTCGCCCTCATTTGGGAAAAATAAGAAGTCATAACCCTCAATGTGCATATGACAAACATAAACCCTCAGACTAGAGAATTAATTCTTGAGAACCAGCTAAATAATTATCTTTGGTAACAATTGTGCACCTAAAATAAAAGAAAAATAAATTATCAGGAAGGAATTGCTATGGAAAAGACGACCAAGCCAACAAAAAAGTGATGGAGGAGACATTACCTGCAAGGTGGAAAGAATAAACAAGTTAAGAGTCATTCGATAAATACTGTAAGAGAATTGAACTGGTTAAACCATGTAAACCATTACCTTGGTTTGAGCCGAGGGCAAGTGACCTTCGAAATCTACCATTAAACCATAACCCAAGTATTAAAACTTCATGAAAAAAATAAAAATTAATAAAAGAAGTTGACTCTGAAATTTTAGACACAAAATTATAGACAATAAACTTAGTTAATTGAGTTAGTAGATGGAGAAGGATGCCTATGCCAAAGAATGTTGCGTGAAAAGCTCGGAAAAGGCCAGGATGCCATGGCTTCACTAGGGTCAAGCATACCTCTACATGAGAAACCGGAGGACCTCCGTTAACCTTGTTGATAGAGTAGAAATGTATAGTTGAAATAAAATACACAGACACTGGCGTGGCAAGAGAGTGCCATAAACTCACCATTCCCAGAACCTCGGTGAGAAACGATGCACAGAGAACACCCATGTAATTACAGAGCTCGAAGACTGGATGGGTGAAGGACCAAGAATGAAGTGGTTAGGGTTTAAATGGAGGTATTTTGATACCCTAACGAACCCATGAATAATCCCCACCGTCAATGAGTGTGCAGATATATGGAGGTAGGAAGAGCCACATGGCAGCACATTGTTAATGCTAAAGAAATGGAGGTTACAAACTAAAAATTCCTTAATTAAAATAAATAATTTCAAATCTCCATGGGACGGTAATAATTGAACAAATTCAATACATGTATATCCAAATAAAGGTAAGTTCAAATGTGTTATCATCAATCCTCCTCGAAGCAGGGGTAATAAACCTTTATAATAATTGTAAATTGCAAAGATTGCAAGGCATAATGAAAAAAGGACTATATCAAATGATATAACAATAAATGGATCCTTGATGCTTAGTTTAAGATTATATATATGACATAATTATGTCATTTTTGATGTTGATCACAACATTTTAATTATATAAGTTCTAGAAAATAAAAACTAAGGTATGTTTCAGTTTTACAAGCGTAACTAAGGTAAGTTTCAGTTTTACAAGCATACTCTAGGATAATAACTCCTAAGGTAATTAAGGTAACTAGAGTGGAAATTTAAGGTACTTTTTTATTATTACTGTTAAATGATATGTATGAACATTATAAGTGGTATTAGAGCGGTGTTGAAATGCTGGGACCAACAAGGGGTCACCTAAATAACAATTGATGTGTGTAAATTTTCACAGAATTGAAGTAATAAATTCACTAAGAACAATGAGGAGGAGATCCATAAATCAAACACCCAGGGCTGCAGGGGAGATTCACCTCCAGCCTTACCAAGAAGTGAATCCACAAATGTGGGTGCATCTAAGTATAGATCAGTACTATCAAACCAACATATTGTTGGAGTAACAACAAAGATAAACCAATAGGTTCTTGGACACTGTACAACAACTCCAGACAGAAATGGTCTGGGTACGAATTGAAAATGAGAGATTGATGAGGGAGCATGAAAGGATACTCAAGAGTCTTTTGGATAAGCATAACAATCCCACTGTGTGGCCTATCCCATAGAGGGAAACCCATGTACAAGGCGAGCAACAACAACAAATTCATGATAATCCTGAGGGAAGTCGCGTCGAGCGAAGCAACAAGAGTAGGAATTACAATGAGGCTAAGTCTAAAAATGCTTCCAATAAACAAGAACTGAAGAAGTAGAAAGTGGAATTGCAAGGGGAATTCCAGAATATTAAACCCCCTAGACTTGATGATGAGGCTTAAGAGGTGGCAAAAGCTTGGATCATTAACATAAATAAATATTTTCAAGTGTATGATTATGACAGCAAACTCAAAACCCAGTTGGAAATCTACCAATTGAGAGAGAAGGCTACGTTATCGTGGGAAGAAATGAAAAAAGTGCGTGGAATTGAAGACCATAATGGAACCTGGGATGAATTTCAACAATATTTCAAGGACAAGTACCTAACAGAATGAATTTATGATGAAAAATATTAGGAATTGAACGATTTGTGGTTGGGTCAACTATTTATAGATGAATTCATCACCAAATTTACTTCCATGTTAATATACATGCCATATTTAAAGGACAAGAAGGAAAAAATACAACGATTTTTTATTAGTTTTCTTGCTCACATGAAAGAGATAATTGAATTTTTAGATCCAAAGACAATGGATGAGGTAATTCAAAAGGCAGGGATGTGCTATCAGTAGTCCAAGGAAAAAGGAGAAGTTGGAAAAAATTGGTCACCCAAGAAAGGATAGAAAAATTCTTCAAGCTTTAGAAATATAATATCTGGAAATTATAAAGTTGTTGTAAGGAATTCAATGAATAAGAAAATTGGGAAAAATTAGCAAAGACTCAAATGAAAAGCTAAAGACCAACCCACTAAACCATCCAGGAGACAGGATCATGGGATGTCACAGAAATTACCATTACAGTGATGGGGATGAGGTGAGGGACATTATTTCAAAAACTTCCCACATCATGGGAGGAACGAAACTGAATCTAACGTGAAAAAATCATCTACTCTAGGAGACGTGGCATGAAATATACCCAGAATCAATGCTGCACTTGAAGATGAGCAAGCAGATTTCTAACCAACCATGATAGAACTGGGAGGTAAGATTCATTCCCACCCTATATCTATTTTGGTCAATCCTGGCATTAGTTTAAGCTATGTAGATCCCTAGATTGTGGAAAAAGATGACTTACAAAGAGAAAAGTTTAAAAATCCTTGGCTAGTACAACTATCAATTGGGGCAAAGCGAAAATTTCATGTCAAAGTCTCCAACTATCTCCTTGAAATTCGGGATCAGAATATAAAGGTTGAATTCAACATTCTACCTTTACACTCCTATGACATATTATTCGGGATGGACTGGTTGGAAGTGAAATGCTCACTAGTAGATTGCAAAGATAAAATTATTTATTATAAGGATGAAGACGGAACACGTCCAGAGTTGAAAGGAATTAAGAAGCCACTTCAGCTGCATCCTATTACAGCATCTCTATTAGGAAAATGAATTAGAAAAGGGTGTCAAATCTATGCGATTCAGGTGGGATTTTCCTACTCCAAGGATAATGCTCCTATGATGGAAAATATACTTGTGGTGCAAGACTTCATGGATGTGTTTCCACAAAACATACCAGGACTGCCACCAAAGCAGGATATAGACTTTACCATCGATTTAATGCTAGGGGTAGAACCGGTATTGCGAGCACCATATTGAATGAGTGTGCCTGAGTTAACAGAACTAAAAATGAAATTACATTAATTTATAGACAAGGGTTATATCCATCCTAGTGTGTCTCCTTGGGGTCACTAGTATTTTTTGTAAAGAAAAAGGATGGTACCATGCGAATGTGTATGGACTATAGGCAACTTAATAAATTATCTATTAAAAACAAACACCCATTTCCTCGAATTGATGTTCTGTTCGATCAAGTAAAAGGGGAAATTGTCTTTTCAAAAATAGATTTAAGATCTGGGTATCATCAAATAAGGATAAAAGATGAAGATATTTATAAAACATCCTTCTGAACCAAAAATGGGAATTACAAATTTTTGGTCCTACCGTTTAGTTTGACCAATGCACCTGAAACATTCATGAGTTTAATGCATGGCATATTTCATCCATATGTGGATAAGTTTGTTCTTATTTTTATATATGATATATTAATCTATTCAAGGAATATGGAGGAACATAAGGAGAATCTACGTATAGTGCTGAAAATGTTGAGGGACCATCAACTATATGCCAAATTCAGATAGTGTGACTTCTACAAGAGACAAATACAGTATTTGGGCCACATCATTTCTGTTGAAGGAATAACAGTGGACCCTGAAAAGATAAAGACTATTATGGAATGGAGGGTGCCTAAAAATGTGGCAAACATATGAACCTTTCTGGGACTGGTTGGTTACTACCGGCGTTTTATAGAAGGCTTTTCCAAAATTGCATTTCCTATAACTTCCTTGCAGTGCAAGGGGCGAGTGTTCAACTAGACCAATGAATGCCAATCTAGTTTTGAGAAATTAAAATAGTTATTGACCACATCTCTTGTTCTGAAAGTGGCAGATCCAAATTTAGAATTTTAATTCTGCACTGATGCAAGTAAAGAGGGAGTAGGTGCAGTGTTGTCACAAGATGGGAAGGTGGTGGCATATGAATCTAGAAAGTTAAAAGACCATGAACAACGATACTTCGCCTATGATTTAGAATTGACTGCAGTGGTACATGCACTTAAGATATGGAGGCACTACCTGTTGGGAAAAAAGTTTGTGCTGAAAAATAACCATAGAAGTTTAACCAACTACTTTAAGCAAGCTGATTTGAATGCTCACCAGGCTAGATGGAATGCATTCCTGAGCGAGTTTGATTTTGAAATGCGGCATGTTAAAGGAAAATAAAATCAAGTTGCTGACCCATTAAGTAGGAAGCTACATCATATTTATGAATTATATTTTAATGATGTGGAATTCAAGTTCCAGGAACAGGTAAAGAAGGTTGCAGAAAAAGATCTTCAATACTAATTTCTATGGCAGCAAGCACAAGATACGTAGGCACGGGGAAATCAGTCGGACTATACCATCAATGGAGAACAATTGTTAATCTTTCGAGGCAAGATATACATTCCTAATCAATTAAGTCCGAAAGGGCTAATCCTAGATGAGTATCATAGAAGTTCGTATGCTGGACACCCTAGCTATCAGAAAATGTTAACAACCATAAAAAAATATTACTTTTGGCCCAGAGTGCGCAAAGACATCACTAGATATTTGACGAAGTGTTTGGAATGCCAGCAGGTGAAATTTGAACATCAGCACCCAACCGGCTTATTATAACCCAAACCAGTATCGGAATGGAAATGGGAAGTTATATCGTTGGATTTTATTATTAGCCTACTAAGATCAAAGAGACATAATGACTCAATAATGGTAGTTGTTGATCACTTGACCAAAGTAGCCCATTTCATTCCTATACAGTCCAACTTTAAAACCGTACAAATTGCTGACATATTTATGAGAGAAATATTCAAATTGCATGGTATACCAAAAACAATCATCTCTGAAAGAGATGTGATGTTTACTTCAGCCTTTTGGAAAGCACTGTTTACTGGACTAGGCACTCAAATCCAGTTCAGTACGGCTTACCATCCTTAGACGGATGGGAAAACAGAAAGGGTAAACTAGATTTTGGAGGACATGCTACTAATGTATGTAATGTAGCAACCTACAAAATGGGAAGATTATCTACACTTGGTAGAATTTTCCTACAATAACGGGGATCAAGAGTCAGTCAAAATCAGTCTGTTTGAAGCTCTATATGGAAGATAATGTCAGATGCCTATTAATTGGAGCAGTCCAGAAACAAAGCTAATGCTTGGAACGGAGATGATGGTTGCTATGGAGCAAGAATTTAAGAAGGTACAACAAAATTTGAAGAGTGCACAAGATAGACAAAAAGTGTATGCGGATCGAGAAAGGACCTACAAGGAATTTGAAGTGGGTGACCATGCCTATGTTAGAATCATACCCAAGAAGAGTACACTAAGGTGGACTACCTGTACCAAATTGGCTCCCCGCTTCTGTGGACCTTTTAAAATTTTGGAAAGGGTGGGGTCAGTAGCCTCTTAGTTAGCTTTACTAGGACACATACGAGTGCATAATGTGTTCCATGTATCTGTGCTTAAAAGACACATACATGATCTTAAACACATAATACATTGGCAGAATGTTTAGGAAGGAAGGAAATGGGAAATTAATATTTCTAAGAAATATAAATTACTATTTATTAATTTACCATTTGATGGTTGTAGGTCAAACTAGATGGAGAGTTTCTGGTAGAGCCTCAACGTATCTTCAAACGGAGAGAAATAATGCTCCGGAAGTGAGCTATCACCCAAGTTAAAGTGAAATGGAAGCACTTTATCCCGGAGGAGACAACTTGGGAATATGAAAACTTTGTGTGGGAGGCATATCAAGAACTGTTCAGTGGAATGGTATAACACTAGGGACAATGTTCATTTTAAGCAAGGGAAGTTGTAACACCCATATTTGATGATTATTTATTAAAAGACATTTTTAATTAGACACTGAAGTATTTAATTTTTATTTAGCAGATTAAAAAGTATGTTAATCAAAAGTTGTGAATAAAAGTTTGTTACTTTTGAAAATAAATTTTTAAGTATGGTATGATACCATGAATATGATGGTAAAAGTTTCCAAGACTCCAAAGTAGTTGAATAAGCAGTTATTGGAAGTTACCTTTCCTCTGGGGAATAAAAAGAAAATCCTAGAGGAGGAAAGGGGTTATGTACAGGTGAAGAGGAACAACTAGGAAGCTAGAAGGAGAGAGCATCCAGAGCTGGTGGGAAACTAGTGGAACTCTGCTACCTGATTAGGAGAAGAGACTGGATAGGAGTCCTGAGGTGTAACTCCTTAGAAAAATATACTGATGTGATTTTCTACTTTGGTGAGGAGCACGGGGGGAGTAGAGGACGTCATTGCCTCACTCAAGGTTGGGTGGAAGCCATCAGAATTACATAAATTGAGATAAGTACATTTGATTGAGAAAGAATCTTATATATTTACTTGTGAAATTTATGCTCAGATATAGAAACATAAATTTTGAATGATGTTTTTATCTGGAAAAAGAATTCACAGAAGTAGAAAAATTTGTAAATAGTAGACTAAGGAAAATTTTCCTCTCTTACAAATATACTTATTGTGTAATTCAAAGTTTTATGTAAAAGAGAATTTAAAAGAATTATTAGTTAACACTCCTCGCAGAAATTTTTTTATATCAGGTGTAACAGTTAAACCCTAGGGAGGAAAATCCCAAGAGAAAGACTATGTGTCTTGTAGATGAGATTATATAGTACACAGACAAAGGAAAAGTCCCCATGGGGTGGTCCAATCACCCATTTAGAATAATTATAGAAGCAGATGCAAATAGCATAAAGTGCTACAATATTAAACTCTTAAGTAAATCAGAATTTATTGTTACGAAAGAAAGATGTCGAAAGAACCAGTGTTTCCTACCCATAACATTAATACAAACTTACTCCATAAATTTTTCACAAAAGAGATACTATGCATTTACAAAGAATTAATCTTCCGAGTATAGCTAAGTGATAAAAATGAAGAAATGATAGATACAGACAGTAAAACTCTAAATATAATTTCCTTTAAAATAATCTGATAAATATTCAAATGGAATACACATAGAGTACTGCAAATATCAGCAGAATAGCTTAAGGAATAAACCTGAAACATGCATCCAAAATAATAGAGTTTATATTATAGATAACGATGAGGACTACCACAAGAAAAGTAGGACTCAAGAATAGCCTTGATAAACTCTAGAAAACAGAGTATGAAGGACTTGTAGAACTGGAATAACATAGAAATTATGAATAAGTGAACAAGTACATATGAACATTACAGTTCAAAACTTAAACTTAAATCCTAGGTGGTTTTATACTAAACCCTCTGTCAAACGGAGTCGACACACGACGAAGTTCTCGGATATGAAGAAGGAATGTATATATATATATATATATATATATATATATATATATATATATATATATATATATATATATATATATATATATATATATATATATATATATATATACAAAAACAATAAATGATAAACCCTTGGAGGTATTTGCATAGATGTGCAATAATCAAAACATAGTGGCCACTAAAATCATAACATTATCAGTGTTAAACTACTCTCACCCTCAACAGGGAAAAAATGAGAAGTAAACCCTCGATGGGCTGACAAATATATATAAACCCTTGGACCAGAGAAACAACATTTGAGAATTATCTAAATGAGCATTTGTGGAATTAACAAGTACACCTGAAAGAAAGCAGAGAACTTTTCAATAAGGAACTGCTGCAAGAGAAGGCGAATGTGTGAACAAAAATCGAGTGTGGAGTCAATACCTACATGGAAAAATGCACATATGAGCTAGGAAGAACTTAACGAAGAATTGTTAAAACAATAGTTATCAAAATGGGTAAAGAAATATCACCTTACCTTGGGTCTAGCAAGGGTAGTGTGCCCTCAGACCTACAAATAAATCATAAACCATGGGTATTAGACAATGCAAAAAAAGTGATAGATTTATTGAAAAGACTTGGTTCTGAAGTTAGATAAAAAAGAAGAAGCAAGAATACCTAGATAAACTAAATAAGGAAAATTACCCGGGATAGAAGCTGAAGAAGGATGCCTTAGGCTAAAAACCAATGCGGAGAACTTGGTATACACCTGGGCACCATGGTCACATTGTGGTCGAGCTTCTTTCGGCAAAATAAATTTCTAAGGTATTTCATTAACCGAGTGACAGTATCGTGAGCTTCGTCACATCCGAAAATAATTAGCACAGAGTTCAGCGTTAAGAGGCAACACATCGGCATAGCAGGGGAAGAGACTCACCATTGCTTGAACCTCTGTGAGAAAAACATTGCACATCAAATACCCCATAATTTCAAAGCTCGAAGACTGAAGCAGCGGAGGTGCAAGAATGGAGTGGTTAGGATTTAGACAGGGGTAGATTGTTAGGTCCCTATATTACTAGTATAGTCCCTTATTGTTGTTAGTGTAACCCCCTTATTATTATTATTGTACCCTTGTAACCCCCATTTTGTTATTATTGTGCCCTTAAATTATTATTGTTAGGTCGGCTAGGATTATATTGTTGCCCACTAGGATTACATTATGGCCCCATGGACTCCTATAAATAGAAAGGAGGTTTTGTAAATTGTATCATCCAAGAATTTTTCTTTCATGTAATGTATTGGAGGTTGCCCCCTTGAAGTGGCTTATTTATAAGGCTTTGATATCTCTTTTCTTATATTTTTGGAGCTGGTTACACAACATTTGGTATCAGAGCTTTGGATTCTAGGGTTTCGTTGCTCGAAACAGGTCATCGTGGAATTTTCGCTATAACGTTTTTCTACGAAGTTTCAGATGCTGAAATTTTTAGGATGCAAAGCCGAAATCTTGAGGAAGATCGTCTACAAATTTCAGATCTTGGTTCGCAATATTTTCGGAGATATGATCTGTGGAAGTTAGGTCTTTTTTCAGGCTCCTAAACATGTCATCGTGGCATTTGCGCTATAAATTTTTTTCTACGAAGGTTCAGAATCTGAAATGTTCAGGGAATGAAGCCGAAATCCTGAGGAAACTCGTCAAAAAATTTCAAAGCTTGGTTCACAATATTTTCAGAGATATGATCTGTGGAAGGTAGTGTTTTTTCAGGCTCCCGAATTTCATCTCAAAGAGGTGATCGTGGGAAAGGATTCATAACTCTCTCTTTGAGCATTGGATTGGAGTGCTGTAAAAAATAGTCACAAGTAAACAAACTATAGTTTCTTGGCTATCAATTTCAGAGCTGAAGGATGAAACAGTGATACGTGGCAAGTCGTACAATTTCGCTCTACTGAACTAGTCCATAATTAGGTCATTGTGGGAGATTGGACACAACTTTGTAATGGAGAATCCAAATCAGGTCAGAACTGTGGAATTAGAAAGAGAATTCAGAGGGATACGTCGATACTGAAATTAAAATATTGAAGTTCTGCAATAACAGAGATAATCCAATTTTAATATCGAGCTCCTCAAAAGCAAGAATAAGGTGTGTATTTTTTTTTCCGAATTGCATAAGTCTTGTTTGAAGAATCAATTTGAATTGATTCCAAGGGCATATTGTAGAATAGATGTCAGTATTGGGTTATAAAATATGCCTCGTAAAAATAATTCAACACCCATTAAGCCTTCAGAAGGCTCTACTATGACTCATGAAGATGAAGAATTGCAACATGATCTATCAAAATTACAAGAGCAAGTGCAACAAATTTCACTCTCGCAAAGAGCAACAAAAAATGAAGTGGAAGTTTTGAAGAAAGGCGTGGAAGCTAAGATGGATGGCATGGAAGCTGGCATGGAAGCTAAGATGGATGACATGAAAGGCAACATGGAAAACATGAAGAATGATCTAAAAGTAGACATAGAAGGTTTGACAAAGTTGATAAAAGAAATGTTTCATAATGGTGAAAAGATAGTAGAAGAAACTCATGATGAGAACAAAATAAATGTTAATCGTGATTTCATAAACTCTAATGTTGGCGGGAAAAACCACCATATTCCAATGGAAAGGATCCGGTAACATGGATACTATAGATGGAGCAATATTTTGATCTCCATAACGTGCAAAACACACAAAAGGTATGCATTGCAACTTTGCATTTAATACAAAATACATTTGTATGGTATCGATGGCTTTGCTCCCATAAAAAAATTGTCACTTGGTCAATTTTTACGGAGAAAATGATAGCACATTATGAAGATACAAAGAGCAACACCTTCTTTAGCCAATTGATAAATCTCAAACAAAAGGGTTTAGTGGGGCAACACATTGAGGACTTCCAAAAATTGAATATAAGGGTAACTGATATTCCAGAGGAACAAGGATTGACCTCTTCATAGGAACTTTAAAGGATAACATCCAACATGAAGTTTGCGTTTTGGAACCTGATTCATTGGAGAAGGCATTCAGGTTGGCAAGAAAAGTTGAATGTAAAATTATGGCGACAAGCAAGCCTACCACTCAATTCTATAAAGAAGGAAGTGTTGCTACACCTAGATTTCCACAACCTACAAGGTTGACACCACAAAAATTGGAAGAAAAAAGAACAAAATGGATTTGCTACAGTTGTGATAGCAAATACACTAAAGGTAATAAGTGTGCTAAGAAGAAATTATTTTACATAGATTGTGAAGAGGAAGAAGAAAATGAACAAGAAGAGGATATACACCAGGAACCAGCCCTAGAAGAGGAAGAAATGAATCTGACCATATCGTGTAATGCACTGGCAGGAATTACCACTCCTCAAACTCTCAAGATAGAAGGACAAATCAAGAAGAAAAAGGTAATAGTATTGATTGATTCAGGTAGCACCCATAATTTTATTCATTGTAAGGTAGCCAAGGAATTAAATTGTTTCCTATACCCAGCACCAGAATGTCAGGTGATGGTTGCAAATGGAGGAACTATAAATTGCTCTGGAAAATGCCATAATATCAAGCTAACCATGGGGGAATATGTATTGATTAGTCCAATGCTTGCCATTCCTATGGGAGGTGCTGATGTTGTACTAGGAGTACAATGGTTACAATCTTTGGGGACGATAGCTTTTAATTTTCAAGAACTTTTCTTGAAATTTTTTTCAGAAGGAAGGGAAGTCAAATTACAGGGTATTGGGGGAAGCCTGGAAGGATAATAAGCTCTAATGTCATGACAAAGCTTCTAAAGAAAGAAAAACGAGGCGTAATTGCACAATTATGTTCACTAGAAGTTCCAACATTAAAATCATCTATTTCTGCAGATCTCCAACAAGTCTTGGACAATCATTCCAAGGTGTTTGAAACTCCCAAAGGACTCCCACCTATTCGTGATCATGATCATGCTATTCATTTGATTCCAGGAAGTGTTCCTCCAAACATCATGCCTTATAGATATCCTTACTTCCAAAAGAGAGAAATTGAATGTATGATTGCATAAATGTTAGAGGCAGGTATAATTCAACCTAGTCAAAGTTCTTTCTCTGCTCCTGTAGTATTGGTACACAAGAAGGATGGATCATGGCGAATGTGTCCGGATTATAGGGAGCTCAATAAGCTCACCATTAAAGATAAATTTCCCATTCCTGTGATTGATGAATTATTGGATGAATTACATGGAGCAATTTATTTTACCAAGTTGGATCTTCGTTCAGGATATCATCAAATTAGAATGAAGATCGAAGATATTCCAAAAAAAACATTTCGAACTCATGAGGGTCATTATGAATTTTTGGTCATGCCTTTTGGCCTTACCAATGCACCTTCTACATTTCAAGGGTTGATGAATTCCATTTTCAAACCCTTCCTTAGAAAATTTGTGCTAGTATTTTTTGATGATATACTAATCTACAAGAGGTCTTGGAAGGATCATGTTGAACATGTTGACAGGGTGCTCAAACTATTGCAGGAGAAACAATTATATGCAAAAAAATCCAAATGTTTCTTTGGAGTACAAGAGGAGGAATATCTGGGTCATATTGTATCTCACGAGGGTGTTAAAGTAGACCCTAACAAAATTAAAGCCATTAAGGAATGGAAAGTCCCCACAACCATAAAGCAGCTGCGAGGATTTCTCGGGTTAACAGGGTATTATCGCAAGTTTGTTAAGAATTATGGGAGAATAGCAGCACCTCTAACAACATTATTGAAGAAAGATGCATTTTCATGGACTCCTGAAGCAACTAAGGCCTTTCAACATCTTAAAGAGGCAATGTGCCTAGCACCGGTCTTAGCTATGCCAGACTTCACAAAAACCTTTATTGTGGAATGTGATGCCTCAGGAAATGGAATTGGTGCAGTTTTAATGCAGGAAGGAAGACCCATTGCTTTGAAAGTCGTCCAATCAAAGGAAAGTATTTACAGAAACCTATTTATGAGAAGGAAATGTTAGCAATACTACATGCACTAAAGAAATGGCGAACTTACCTAATGGGAAGACACTTCAAGGTAAAAATCGATCATGATAGTCTTAAACACTTTTTGGAACAAAGACTATCATCAGAAGAGCAGCAAAAATGGGTCACAAAGATGTTGGGTTATGACTTTGAAATAATCTACAAAAAAAGAAAGCTTAATGTTGTTGCAGATGCACTCTCAAGAAAGAATGAAGAGGTGGAAGCATTGCTTTGTGCCATTTCTATTATCCAACCAGATTGGATAACCGAAGCAAGAGATGAATGGAAAAAGGAAAAAGATGTATGGACACTCATTCAAAAGTTGCAGCAAGATCCTAGTACATCTGATACATTTAGTTGGAAAAATGATTCCTTATGGTACAAAGATCGCTTATATCTTTGTAAGAATTCGCAACTAAAACAAAATATTCTTCTAGAATTGCAAACTTCTCCTTTAGGAGGACACTCAGGATTTTTAAAAACTTACCACAGGGTGAAGAAAGAATTTTTTGGGATGGCCTTAAATATGATATTCAAAAGTTTGTGGCAGAATTTTTGGTTTGTCAGCAGAATAAAGTTGAGACAATTAAGACCCCGGGACTTCTACAACCTTTATCCATTCCAAGTCAAAGTTGGGAGGATATTTCAATGGATTTTATCACATTTTTATCTAAGTCCAAAGGAAAGAGTGTCATCATGGTGGTAGTTGATAGACTTACCAAGTATGCACACTTTTGTGCATTATCTCATCCATTTAAAGCAAGTACAATTGCTACTACATTTATGGACAGAATTCAAAAGCTACATGGAATCCCAAGGGGTTACCTCTCACTGAATGGTGGTATAACACTTCCTTCCATACTGCAGCAAAAATGACCCCATTTATGGCACTTTATGGATATCATCCATCATCCATCACATCATCTTTAAGAGAAAATTCGAAGGTTCAAGCAGTGGAAGATCACATCGAGCATCAGCAAGAAGTTCTCCAACTCTTAAAGGATAACCCGAATTTGGCACAAAATCGAATGAAACAACAGGCAGATCAACATCGCAGCGAGAGAAGTTTTGATGTAGGAGATTGGGTATTTTTACGGCTACAACCATACAAACAAATGTCCCTGAAGCAAGCTAAGAAGGATAATAAATTATTGCCAAAGTACTATGGTCCTTACAAGGTGTTGCAAAAGATTGGTACTATGGCATACAAATTGGAGCTTCCTGCTTCTTCACGAGTGCATCCAGTTTTCCATGTTTCATGCTTAAAGAAGGTTATAAGTGAAAATCTTCTAGTTCAAACAATATTGCCAGAACTTGATGAGGAAGGAAAAATCATATTGGAACCTGAAGCGGTCACGGAAACAAGAACTCGACAGCTACGGAATCGATCAATTTCAGAGTATCTCATCAAGTGGAAGAACTTACCCACTGAATATTCTACATGGGAGGATGAGAATTTTATACGGAAGCACCCGGAGCTACTCAAGTGTTGAGGACAACACTTTTTTGAAGGAGAGGGGCATGTTAGGTCCCTATATCACTAGTATAGCCCCTTATTATTGTTAGTGTAAACCCCTTATTGTTATTATTGTACCCTTGTAACCCCCATTTTTGTTATTATTGTGCCCTTAAATTATTATTGTTAGGTCGGCTAGGATTACATTGTGGCCCACTAGGATTACATTATGGCCCCATGAACTCCTATATATAGAAAGGAGGTTTTGTAAATTGTATCATCCAAGAATTGTTCATTCATGTAATGTATTGGAGGTTGCCCCCTCGAAGTGGCTTATTTCTAAGGCATTGATATTTCTTTTCTTATATTTTTGGAGTTGGGTATCAAGGTAGATTGATACCCTAACGAACCCAGGAACAACCTCCACTGTCGATGAGTATGAATATCTACGAAGGCAAGCGGAGCCACATGCCAGCGCATTGTGAATGCTTAAGAAATGGAGGTTCTGGACTGACAAGTCCTTAAGTCTCATAAAGAATTTAATATCTCTATGGGATGGAAATATTTGATCAAAATTAATATATGTACTATCAAATACAGCTAAGCCCGAGTGTGTATCATTAATCCTCCTTGAAGCCATGGTAATTACCTTTATAATAATTGTAATTGCAAGATTGCAAGGCATAATGAAACAAGGACTTAATGAATCACATAACAATCACTAGAATCCCCGATGTTTAGTTTAAGATTATATTTATGAGTAGAATTATAAGATTTGTTTTGTGGATCACAACATTTTAATTATTTGAATTCTAGAAAATAAAAACTAAGGTAAGATTCAATTTTACAAGCGTAAATATTCTTAAGGTAATTAATGGACAGTTAAGGTAAAAAAAAAAATTATGATGGATAATGATATCTATGAACGTTACATATGGTAAATAAATAAAACGTATTTTTATACTTACTCTAAAGGTATAGTAAATAAATATAAATATAAATAAACTAAAGGTGTGGTAAATAAATAAAACCTCTTTTTATATTTACTCCATAAACATCTTTATATTCAAAGAAAACTCAAAAAATGAGTTTTATTTAGGTAAAGCCTATGGGAAAAATACCATTTTAATACCATGGGCCAAATACCATATTTATAAAAGAGGTATGGTAAATAAATAAATATAAACCTCTTTATATTCAAAGAAAACTCAAAAATGAACTTTATTTAGGTAAAGCCTATGGGAAAAATACCATTTTAATACCATGGGCTAAATACCATGGGCCAAATACCATATTTATAAAAGAGGTATGGTAAATAAATAAATATAAACCTCTTTATATTCAAAGAAAACTCAAAAATGAACTTTATTTAGGTAAAGCCTATGGGAAAAATACCATTTTAATACCATGGCCAAATACCATATTTATAAAAGAGGTATGGTAAATAAATAAATATAAAAAAGGTATAAAAAGGTATGGTATATAAATAAAAATATAAAATAGGATTAGAAATCAACATCTAATTATATACCAAGCCTATGGGCCAAATACCATGGTAAATAAAAGAGGTATGGTAAATAAATAAAATATAAAACATCTTTTTACATTTACTCCATAATCCTCTTTATATCTACAAACACTCAAAAAAATAGTTTTATTTAGGTGAAGCCTATGATCCAAATACCATGGGCCAAATTATTATTAATACCATAAAAAAAAAAAAAATTACTAACCCTAATATTAATATTAAAATATTATTATTATTATTATTAATATATTATAATATTAATATTATTAAATTTAATAATTTTGGATCCCTAAGGTTTGTATTTGAGTATACTATATGCATTGACTATCTCATGTAAAAATTTAAACGTAAATGTAAATGTAAAAGTAATTTTTAACATTTAAAATGTAATCTAATTAATCTAATGTTGGCCTAATGAAAAATCACTTCTCTCCCTAAATATATAAATTTAACACAAAAACAAAGTGTCGAATTGTGTTTTGTAAGGAAGCATATTTGTGACACTACGAAGAGTGAAATGATATTTGTAAGAAAGGATTTCAAGAGCTTTGGGAAGTGGAAAATAATATTTGTTGGAAAAACGATTTCAGTAAGGATTTCAAGAGCTTTGCTAAGTTGAAAATAATATTTGAAGGATTTCAAAAGCTTTGCTAAGTGGAAAATAATATTTGCTGGAAATGATTTTAGTGCAGTGCAGTACGAAATGATATTTGTTAGCCATCAATAAACTCTGTCATATCACTTGATGGCTTAAAACAAGTCTATTAGTATTCAAGAAACAAATTTGGAGCAAATCTGTGAGTTCTTGAAGCCTTGCTATGTTTTTTGTACAAAGGACCCATCTCACTAATATCTTCATAAAAAACCCTTCAAAATAACCCTGCTGTTATCATGAAGAAGACTGTTTTTTGGACCCCTCTTCCACCATCTTTCATTCATAATTTCCCCTTAAAAATCCCTCCACTCCCTCAAAAATCCCATTTGAACCAATAAAAGTCCTTTTTGTTGGTTTTGAACCCTTCTTTATATCTATCAGAACCTTTAAATACCTTCAAAAACCCCCATTTCGGCCTTAAAATCTAACCTTTTCATAAGCGGACCTTTAAGCCCCCACGGGTTTAAGTTCTCAGCTCCTTTCTCCATGCGACCGGGACCTGCGACTATCGGCCTCAGTTGTTAGCCCTTTTCTCGCTATCGGACTTCGCTCCGCCCCTATTCCTTCCGCTTCCTTATGTTTCCCCACCGATGGGATCTGAGCCATTGATCTTGCAGATCTAACGATTCTCGCTCCATCGCACCAACAATTTTCCTCCTCGATCATCACTTACCAAACCATCCTGCCGATATGTTTTGGACCGTTGATCTGGCTCCCCCAGATCCAACGGTCGGCGCACTTTCGCTGTTTCACTACCCCTTTTCTCCATTCATTCGTTTCTGCGGCACGTCGATTTCATCTGGACCATCGATCCTCCTAATCGGACAGTCATCGCTTCATCGCCACATCGCGGTTCACCCCTCCCCTCGCACCATTCATGCCCTTGTGCGATTTTGCGATGCATCATCCACCGTTGATCATCTTGATCCAACGGTCAGCATGCCTCTACTTTTACCCCACCCACTTTTCTCCAATTTATCTCCGTCGTTGATCAAGCCCGATCCAACGACCTGCATTCATTCTCGCACCCATTTCACCAATTCTCCCCAGTGTGCAATTCTAACGCGAAATAAGCGGTTTTAGAGGGACACGCATCACTCTCTGACCTGTATCGCATTCCCCCAGCCCAATACCACCTACCACCCAAATCTTGCATGAATACGACCTCTGGTATTCCCAAAAACCACTTTTCCAGTTCTTCGCACCAAACTCAGTTTTGAACCCTGGTTTTGGTAGTTTTTCACCATGAGACCCTTTTCCGCTGCATCCATCGCCTCCTCACAGCTCCTCCACTTCTGCCCGAGCCTTTGAAGCAGTTCAATCCCTCGCACAGGATTTCATAACAAGTTTATCGTTGTATGTAGGTTTAGAATGGTGGCTTAATGTTACAGGCCCTCCCACAGCCAAACACCAGTGGCAAAAGCTGAGGAAGACGATCCTGAGGCTGAATCAATGCAGAAATGGATTCATGGGTTGATTATTAATGTCTTATCAATGTCTCATGAACACTGGTGAAGAACAAAACCCCCAACGCAGAAGCCGAGTCACCTGTACAATACAACAAACAATGAAGATCATAGATTAGAGATTAAGGGATAAAGGTTAAGAATAAAGCAAGAAAATAAATGGCTTAACTTGCAGATCAAAGATAAAAACACAGTTAAAGCCAAATCAGTGTTAAATGACAAATATGGACAATTCAGCAAAGGAGAGCTTCGAATGACACATCAGTGAAGCTATTTACTCCTCCTAGGACTAAAGACACCTTGACAGTTATTATGCTGACATAACCTCTTTAAATTGTTAAGGCAGTTATTGTAAAGGTATGGGTGGTCTCAAAACCCATACTGTCCACTTTACATGTACCAAAAGAAAAGACAGGACTGCAACAGCCAGATTACTTCTCCACAAAGACAGTCTTTGGAGTTATTACTAGTTTGATAATTAGGCCCCAAAGTCTACAAGAAATACTAGAATGGGCAAGAAATTAATGTAATATTTATGACACAGAATGGGCATTCGAATGATTTTCTCCTCTGTTTTAATTGACCATTAATACCATCTCTGTCACCTCTCCTCCCCATTTACCTATAAATCCTATTCGAACTCTCATTGTAAAAGTTGGCATTTGGTGAACTCTTTGAAGTAATACATAGACTGGCAGAAGTGAAAAGAAATTGGTGTATTGAAGTTTGTGGATGGCTTGGCTTGTTTATTGATGAAGGAGGCTAGATCATTGGATCCCTGAGCCTGGTTGTGGTGAAGTACTCTCTAACAGTAATTGTTATTTCTTGTTTTCCATTTTGTTCCATCATTCTATACTTACAGTAGAGTAAAAAGTTTAGGCTAAGAAATGTCTCCTAGAAGCACCTTAGACTTGTTTTCTCTTCACTGTCTTTATGTTTTCATCTGCTGAGGTATTATTGAGTAGTCTTAATCGCTCTCTTGAACCCTCATGCTTGTTTATTTCTGAAATAGTTCATACAGTTGGCCTCAAGAACGATTTATGGTTTTCCCTGCTTGCTTGTTGCCACTTGAAAACTATTTTCGAAGTCTCCTTTCAAAGTACCATTGTCCATAGTCTGCCAGAGAGGTCTGTTTTGATCATACCCTCTGTTCTTGCTGAGATAATTGTTTTGAAGGTCTTTAGAATTGCAGTCTTAGATGTTTAGGTGTTCCCTCTTCTATGAATGCAGTGATTTGTGAATCTTATATGTTTTCTAAATCCTTGCTAGTGAAATATTTAGAAGAAATAAAGTGTTCCTCGCCTTCTGTATTTCATTGGAAAATTCTGTCTTGAAATTATCATCTGCCGAAGTGTGGTTTGTGGAATTCATGGTTAGCCCTGTCTATCAAATGCATCTATATGTTTAGATAATGTTTTAAGTCCCTTTGTTGAGAAGTATAGATAATTAAGGATTCTTAATTTCCCTTAGTTTTACTTTTCATTCTAAGTCGTCAATGTTCATTTCATCCCACCTGCAAAACCCAACAGATCCATTGACCAAGTTAGATTTTCCCTTTGGTACTCCAAATTCATCAATCAAACCTGCTATGACTACCACTTGACTCCATTGCCCAATGGCTTATAGAATTCCCCACTCTGTCTATGCTGCCTAGATCATCTATGTCCAACACAAATCTGCACTTCATAACTAGCCTAATATCAACCTCTCAAAAGCATCAAGCTATATCCTTACAAACATATTGAGAGATCCCTCTCTGAGACTAGGAGGGCTAGACCCTAGAGCTCTAAAGCTTGGTTTGAATGTTGCCTTGTCATTTGGTTTTCCAATCAGCCAAATCACAGGACCCCAACACTATTGATTTTTAGGTTTGATTTCGATTGCTCTTGCATTTCATTTTTTTTTCTACCTTTTTGTTTTTACCTTTTCATCTACTTCTACTACATGGATGTGATTATGGGTGATGAATCACTCTTACCGCCAAATTATAATGATTTAGTTTATGCCTTGGGCGAAACAAACAAATTACTTTCAAGAATCTATTTCTAAATGTGTAAAAAACCCACCTAAATCCATCTTAACTCAAGATCTATCATGCGCACGAGATCAAATCTCTAGAGGTGCAAACCTTTCCTCAAGCTTTACATTCAAAAAAATGATTTGTAAGTAGAAATATTCGATCCCTCTAAACCCTTAATAAATCTAAAAAAATAGATCTAGCTAATTTAACTACATACCTTAATAATAATAATAAAATTAAAATAAATAATAATAATAATAATAATAAAATTAAAATATTAAAATAATAATAATAATAATTTATATATAACCTCTTATCTTTTATTTTTTCCAATTACCTTTACCTTTATACGATCATAAAAAGAAATACCCATATAAGCATTTTCATGAATATTAATTTATGACAAATAGCTCATCACATCACTGAATTTCTCATCTTTATCTTTAGACGATGATAACAAGAACGACCCCTCTTAGCTTTCATAGATATTCATTTATGACAAATCATTGAATTCGGGACTTGGAAATCCACTTTAAGTTTGCCATTAATTAATCAAAATTATTTATTTATATATATATATATATATATATCCACTTTAAGTTTGCCATTAATTAATCAAAATTATATATATATATATATAATAATGGCAAGAAAGATTTTCATTTATTAAAATTATTATATTTTTATAAAATAAAAATAAATATTCAAATTAATTTTATTTTTTTTTAATCAAATTATTTGATATATATATATATATATATATATATATATATATATATATATATTTCAAATTGTGGCCTATTATGAAATTATAAAATTAACTATAATCACAAATAAAATAAAATAATAAAATAAAAATAAATACATTTAAGAATTCTAAATAATCATTCTATTAGTTATTTTTATTTTGAAAAACTCAACAAATTCTTTTATATAAACTAGGTGACTATAGGAGATAAAACAAAATGAAATAAAGGTAGATAATTTCATTCAGTGGTCTTTAAAAAAATTTCTCATAATTTCTTTATGAATTTTTTTCGTTAATCTTCATCTCTAACTTCATTATGTTGTTCCCAACATTAACAACATTGTTCAACTTATAAACTTGTATGCATGATATATTTAATTAACATATTACTATGTTTTTATCAATGATCAAAAGTAGAAATTGTTGGCAGAAAATTTTTGACCAGTTAATGACCAAGATTCAGCCTGAGTTGCTAATAAAGGAAGTCGTCATAGTCTAGCTCTTCTTCGACATTTTCACTCCCTTTTGCAAATGAGCATCTCACCTGAGGTCAAACAGAACCACAGAAAGTTGAAGGGATTCTAGATTAATATCATAATGTAATTCTCATCATGATCAACTGTCATCTACACAAGTATATTATAACTGAAACATAAGGCCATCAAAAAATAATTCAGAACACTACTTGCATAAATAAAACCGAAAATTTAAAGGGGGGAATATATTTGTCACACAATCGCAACATCAACACATAATTCCCCAAGCTCCATTTAATTATTAACACCAGCCATTACATCAGAGATCAGTCAGATCTTCAGGACTCTATTAATCATAATATTATGTTAACCTCTACAAAACATATGCTAGATCTTTTGAGGAAACACAGAGATCTACGACACCGAATACACTAGCAAAGAGACTCAATGTATATGGAAAATTGTTGTTGAATTCACTCCTCTATAATTTCTGTTGTAGTTGCTACAACACCCTCCAAAATTTCGGCCTATACCAAATTTCGAAGCCTTCCTTGGTCGTGTTCATCATCAACACAAAATTGGAAGTTCATTTTATGTGTTTTCTTAGAATGTTATGATCCCTTTCGCAAGATAGGCAAAGTGCCGTATTTTGGCATGTTGGTTGTTGCATTGTATGCATGAGCCTATTCTAGTGGTTCCAAGAGCTCACCTTTATGCAAATGAGTTGTTCTAACCTTGTAAGTACATGTTGCACTCATTTCCAAAGTATTAAGCATTATCACACAAGTGTCATCACTGTCGTCATAAAGTGTATCTTTGGTGTCGCATTTGTCATAACCGGTCGTAAAGTTGTTGCACAAAGGGAAATGATTTGTTTGAATGATATAGATGATCTATGTTGATTGAATCTTCAAAGTATTCTAAGTGTGTGATCACAGTCGAAGTTTCATCACCATTCACAATGATATCACAGATCCCGTATGTTGAAAATGGAAACAAGAATAGGTTTGTAATTTAATTTTCCCTTTATTAAATTAGAAGGAATTGTAATTCCACATCACATGACAAATTCTATGAGTTATATAAGTCAGGGAGAATTAGTTAGCTCAAAACATTCGAGTTGAGGGTCAAACTAGAGGCATGTAGAGTTATCCCTAAATTTTAGGGGGTCCAGTTGTAGTTTATTTTGAGTTGTAATTATTGAAATTAATTATTTAAGTTATAATCAGTTTAACTAGTTCTAACTGATGGAGGAACTAGTGATAGGTCCAGTGACTTAAATCTTATTTAATTCACATGTAGTGATCAATCAAATAATTGATAATTCGGTAAAAATAGATCATGCATGTCAGTTATGAGGAAGACCCAGTTAAGATTGGAGTTAAAGGGAAGTGTGTTATCAGTTGTATAATTAGAAAATTGTACACGTGGTGCATGGAGTCAGTAGAAGGCCTTAGAGATATTGGGCAAACATTATTGGGTAATTTCTTTATTAATAAGGGCTCAATTTCCCTAGGGATTGCACAATCAAGGTGAGGCATCTAGAGGCAAGAAATTGGTTAAGTATTGAACCAAAGCTAGCCTAGGATAGTGTGAGATAGGCAAAGATAGTGCAGAGAGCTCTCAAGCCTGAGAGAAGCATTTTATTTTTTCATATTCTTTGACTTATGCAACATACAGATAGCGAGGTTTCTAGCTTAGGATTTCCTTAGATAAATATTTGTGTTGTGCGATTGAAATTCCTTCTCTTTCTTGTTCATGTGAGTATGTGATCGTAATTGGTTTCCGCAATTTGTAGAATAGATTCAATTATTTTGTTTTAACATATTACAAGACCAGTTGAATCTATGTGAATTTTCTACATGGTATCAGAGTAGGAATCACTATGGAAGAGAATAATACGAATTTTTTTTGAATAGGTGAATCGAATTTGCAGATCTATTCTTTAGGACCAACATCAAGATCAGGATGTTGTTCTGTGGATTAAGACTCGAATATTCCCTTGAGGGTAGTTCTAATTATATAGCTTGGAAGGACGAGATTGAAACAATGTTGGAAGACAAAAGGCCGAAGGATTTCATAGACAGTTATATTCCTAGGCCCGCTACAACATATGCTCAAAATATTGATGCATGGAAGAAGAATGTAGCAAAGGTGAGAAGGATTCTGTTAGACAGAGTTCCAGATAATATTGTCCCGAACCTCCATGGAAAGGAAACTTCATATGCTATGTGGAAGACCTTAACATATTTGTTTCATAACAACAATGACCACTAGAAGTTTGTGCTGAAGGGCAAGCTCAGAAAAATCAAGATGGAGAAGGGTGACACAATACCAAAATACTTGAAAAAGTTCACTCAAGGTCCATATGAACTTGGAAGTGTTGGTGTTACAGTTGCCGAGGATGATGTTGAAATTGGAAACAATAAGGGCTTCCAATTTAATTTTCACTTAATTAAATTAGAAGGAAATCATAATTCCACATCACATGACAAGTTGTACAAGTTAACTAAATTGGGAAGAATTAGTTAGCTCAGTCAATTTGAGTTGGGGGTAAAACTAGAGGCATGTAGATTTTACTCTAAGTTTTAGCGCATATAGTTGCATTTTATTTTGAGTTGTAATTGTTTAACTTAATTATTTGAGTTAAAATCAATTTAACTAGTTCTACTGATGGATGAGCTAGTGAGAGGTCCAATGAACTAAATATGATCTAATTCACATGTAGTGATCAATCAGATAATTTATCATTGGCTATAAATATTTTTTGAATTTTAGTTCTAAGATTGACCCAGTTGCAATAGATTATCAGTTGAAGGGAAGTAGGCTATCAGTTGTACTATTAGAAAATTGTACAGTTCATGCATGAGGTCAACAGGACACCTTAGATGAATTACACAATCAATTCTTGGGAATTTTCTATTTCATAGGGGCTCAATTCCCTCAGGAATGTGTAAGCAAGGTTGAGCAACCCAGAGGCAAGTTTTTGGTTAAGTATTGGACCAAACTTGTTGGGATCAGAGTGAGACAATCAGAGACAGTCCAGAGAGATCTCAAGCCTGAGAGAAGCATTGTATTGTTTCATATTCTTGACTTAATGCAATATAAATATAGCAGGAATTTTAGCCGAGGCTTCCCCTAGATACATATTTGTGTTGTGCGATTGAAATTATTTCTCTTTATTGTTCATGTGATTGTGCGATTAAAATTGTTTCTCTTTCTTGTTCATGTGATTGTGAAATTGAAATTATTTCTCTTTCTTGTTCATGTGATTGTGAGATCGAAATTGGTTTCTGCATTTTTTGAATAGATTTAAGTATTTTTTTTTAGCATATTACAAGATAAATTGAATCTATGTGTATTTTCTACATGGTATCAGAGAAGGAATCACTATAGAAGAGAATAACCAAAGTTTGTTTTGAACAGATGAATCGAATTTGCAGATTTATTCTTCAGGACCAACATCAAATAAGGATGTCTTTCTCTCGATTGAGACTCAAATATGCCCTTTCGGTTAATTTAAATTACATAGATTGGAAGGAAATTATGGGGCCAGTGCTGGAGGACAACATAATGAATGAATTAATAGAATCTGATATTCCTAGGCTCGCAACACCAGATGCTCAAAATCTTTATGCATGGAAGAAGAATGTAGAAAAGGCAAAAATGATTTTGCTAGAATGAGTTCGAGACCATATTGTCTCTAACCTCCATGGAAAGAAAAATCCATATGCTATGTGGAAGGCATAAACATATTTGTTTCAGAATAGCAACGACCATAGGAAGTTTGTGCTGAAGGAAAAGCTTAGAAATATCAATATGGAGAAGGGTGACACAATACCAAAATACTTGAAAAAGTTCACTCAATGTGGAGATGATACTGGAAGTGTTGGTGTGATAGTTTCCCAAGATGATTTGGTGAGCCTAACACTTCTAGGCCTTCCCAAGAGCTGGCACAGTGACCAGGATTCAGTGAATGGGAGGGTGAAGCTACCAAAGTGGGAGCGATTGTGGTCTAACTTGGTACAAGAAGATATTCGGTGAAACACCAAAAATGGATCCTCATCAAATACTGATGAGGAGGAGAATCTTGCCTTAGCTAGAAAAGTGAAGAAAGGGAAAGGGTCCTATTCCAAATCAAATTCCGGTTAGGCAGGAAAGAAGTGAGAATTGTCGAAGGTAAAATGTTTTCACTGTCATGAGCTTGGACACTATGCTACAAATTATCGACACAATAAGACCGGCAAGAAGCCATCAGGAGGAGCAGCAGGTGAAGCACTTGCTTCACAGTTTGAGTTCGATTTCACAGTTCGACTTGGATTTCGAGTTGGATGCACATCGAGATGGGAGATGATAGGAGGTAATGCGCTATCAGCATAGGTACATTTACCTTTCAAAGGGAGTCATGTATTCCTCTCGCATTAAAATATGTCATGTATGTTTCTGGTTTAAAGAAGATTTTTTTTTTTTTCTATGTTGGAATATCGTGGTTATGATACGATATTTAGCAAAGGAAAGGTGCTCCTTTGTCACAAAGCCATGGGACAAGTGAAAAAGATTGAGGTTTGAGTAAATAAACTCTACAAATTGGATGTAGAAGATTATGTTTCCTTGAGCATGAAAACAAAGAAGGTGGAGAGTCTAGACATCAGTGAGTTATGGCAACGAAGATTGGGCCATATACACCATGCCACTTTTAAGATCATGTAGCAGATTTCTAAAATACTCCCTAAGGGTGAACTTGAGTAGTGAGATACATGCAAAGGGTGTACATTGGGGAAGTATACCAAAGCCACCTTTCATGATAAGGAAGAAAAGCAAAGGCGATCCTTGAGAGAGTTCACTCAGATATGTGTGGATCGTTCTCAATAGCCTCCACAACAAACCACAGGTATTATGTGAATTGTGTACATGATTTTTCACACAAGTGTTGGATTTTCTTCATGAAGAACAACGATCATACGTTCTCAAATTTTTGTGAGTTCAAAGCACTTGTATAGAAAGATACAGGGAAGAACGTGAAGGCTCTCAGAAGCGACAATGGTGAGGAATATGTCTCGAACGAATTCAAGAAATTTTGTGCTTAAGAAGGAATTCGATGAAAATTTATAGCACCTCATAACCCACAATAGAGTAGTGTTGTAGAAAGGAAGAATAGAAATATTTTGGTAGCAACACGAGCGATGTTTCATGATCAGGGCCTATCGTTGCATTTATGGGTGGAAGCATGAAACACATCAGTATTTGTGAAAAACATAAGTCCTCATCGGATACTTGGGATGAGTACACCAGAGGAAGATTTTTCAGGTAAGAGACCAGATGTGTTGCATTTTAAAATTTTTGGTTCATCAATTTATTTCCATGTGACCAAAGGTGCCAGGAAAAAGCTAGAGCCAACAACTGAGTTGGGAGTATTTTTGGGGTACACTGATACACCTCACAACTATCGGGTGTAATCACTGACACACAAGATGACAGTGGTTTGAAGAGATGTCAAATTCGATGTATAGAATGCCATGTGAATTTCCCTTGAGAGGGAGCTTCAGTTGCATGCAGTTGAGGATATCTTGGCTCAAAAAGAAGAACCTCAAGATGTGGAGCATCCATAAGAAGAGGTGTAGAGAGTGGAAGCACCCACCCATGGAGAGACATCCAAAGATAGAAGGAAGCACACCAGAGAGGCTAAAAAGTTGGTGCTTGATGCTAGAGAGAATGTGGGAGCACCCACATCACAACACAGGCAGAGAAGTTCCCCAAAGTGGTACACTAGCTACATGGATCTTATGGGCGAGATTGTAGAGATAGAGCCATCATATTTCGAGGAAGCAGTGTAGCAACTAATTTGGGTTGATTCCATGGTTGAGGAGTATGACTCCATAATCAGAAACAATGCATAGGAATTTTTCCCAAGGCTGGAGAGGAAGTCAGTTGTAGGATCCAGGTGGATCTACAAGGTGAAGCAGGAAACAGATGGGAGTGTGGAGAAACACAAGGCTAGATTTGTGGCCTGAGGATTATCTCGGGTGGATAATATTGATTATGATGATACCTTTGCACCATTCATAAGTTACTCATTAATCAGATCCATCCTTGCATTTTTAGTGCAGATGGGATGGAAGATACATCAAATGGATGTAAAGAAATCCTTCCTCAATGGAGAGATTTAGGAAGAGGTGTACATTGAGCAGTTAGAAATTTTTGAGACCTTCGATAGAGAGTCACATGTCTCAAGAATACACTATATGGGTTGAAACAACCACCTCATGCTTGGTACACCAAGATCGACACCTACTTCATTGGGTTGGACTTCACCAAGTAGTAAAGTAGATGTGAACCTTTACCATATTGTGGTAGAAGGTAAAATTTTGATCATTGTAATTTATGTCAATGATTTGATACTGACAAGAAATGAGCATCTCATCAAGTCTTGAAAAGAGGATCTTGCAAGATAATTTGAGATGAAGGACATAGGCACCTTGCACTATTTCCTGGGATTAGAAATTTGGAAAAGAGATAGGGAGTTATTTGTATCTCAAGGCAAGTATGTGTATGGTTAAGCCTACCAAGCTCTTTTGGAAGGAAGGAAAGCATGTGTTGAGATACCTCAAAAGCACTACAAAGTTTGGGTTGTGGTATAGGCAGATAAAGGGAGTGAATCTTCAAGGCTTCTATAATATTCCCAATTAGCAAGTAGCTAATTGGAATATCAAACCGGATCAATTTTGCCGCCTCTAGTAAATTGCCAACAACCGTGAGCGGGTCGTGGACTCTGTTAGGTCTCTGTAACAAGCAATATTGGCAAAGTCCGATCACAGAGTTAACATCATTTCAACCAACTTTGGGATTCTAGGATCTAGCCCTCCTGAATCCGGAGAGGGATCTCTCCAATATGTACAAAGATGGATATTGTCTTTGAAATTTGGGGTGATGATATTAGGCTAGTTATGAAGGCCAAGGGTTTTGTTTGGTTTTCTTGGATGGTTGAACATAGTTGCTGTCTGAGGCGGAAAGATCTATATGCAAATAGGTTCAAAGGTGAGAAGTTGCAAGCAAACAGAATAAGCTTTGATTCTAAAGAAAGATGATGGCAAGTTTTCAATCCATTGGGCTATGGAGTCATAAGAGAATTTAATTGAAACATCCATGTTCAAGAGTAATCTATGGGGCAAGTCATCTAGGCCTAAGGATCTCTTTAAAGTTTGATTTATGGAATGGGGTGATACAACAAGAAAGGGAATTAACAGATGCAGAACAAAGAGCAGCCCAGGATCTGGTAAGTACTTTGAAACTAGCCAGCCTTTGACCAGGCACTTAAGAAAAACATAGAAGCAAACTAGGATTTGGTAAGTACTTTGAAACTATCCAGCCTTTGATACACTTCTGATAGAACACAAATTAAAAACAAAGGGAAACTTGAAGGCAACCATTGGAGCAGAAACTAGCGGTCAGGGCTCACCTTTCTCCTCATCTTAGTTCTTCTTTACTTAGTTACTTCCAAGACAATCACCGAGATAACACAGAATGGCCCAAGATCTGATAAGTACTTTGAAACTAGTTAGCTTTTGACACATCCTAAGGGAAACAGACAAATAGTTGAGCAAACAAGAAAGGGACTCAGGGCTAACCTTTGATTTCCTCAATTCATTCCTTACACAACATATATGAAAGTAACATTTAAAAACAACATTCAGCAGTGACGAAAAGATGAGGGAACGCTAGCATCTCTGTGCTTAGACTGAATTAAATCATTTCTAAATAACACAATAAGAAGAAAACATTGGGATAAAGATTTTTCAGCCAGAGAAGATCACTGGTATACAGCAAATTCTAACACCGTTTAAACTGTTCTTTATAGTGGAAAATGAAACAAATTGAAAACTGAAATAAAATGACAAGTTACAGTGAGAATAACATCACCATCAGCATAGACCAGGATCCCATAAATCAGCTTGTATTGATTGCTTCAAACCGGTTACAATCTTCAAATCCAATGTTTTAATCCTTCTCTTTTCACAATCTAACCTATCTGTTACAAGCAGAGCTCCAAGAGCCTATGAAACCACTATTTACAGTCAAGAGTTTCCACTCAGAAACAGCTACAATACTTCAGAAATTACATTGACAACCAACTAATCCAACCTCTCATTCATCTTCTTCTGGAGTATTTATAGAAGGATGAGGGAGATCTAATAAAAAGATCCCAAATACAATTAATGCAGAATTAATGTCTTCCTGGCCTGGGAGGCTCGATGAAGAATTCACACAGGTGTTCTACTGCATTTATGCGCTTATACTTATGAAGTAAGCTCGAAGGGAGCTTTTGTTGACCTTTGAGGCTTTGCATACTGTTAGGGTTACTCTGCAAACATTCTGTCATTAAATCTGGTGCAGTAATAACTTCTTGGTTGTTCCGAGGCATAATATCTGATCTCATTCAATAAATTCATCCTCTGATTGAGCATTTTGAGGCAATAGGTGGCACTGCGGTGGTTGAGGAATCAATTTGCCTCAAAGTATGGCGGTGGAGGCAACATCTGATGAACACTTTTAGGTTTTGCTTTAATTTGTGTTCGAAGCCGGGGATTAGGCTTTTGATAACCATCTTAGCCGTAATCCCCGCCAATTTATTCATAAAACTGCTGCTCTGGTTCACTCTGTCTTCAAAATCTGATACTCTTTCTCTTCTCTGATATCGATGGCATTCTTCAAGCTTTACAGGGATGTGCGGCAACCAAAGCTCATGAAACTTTGTTGATATCTTTGTTCTTCTCCGTATGATCGATTCCTTGGATTAATCGGAAGGACTGGAGTCGTCACCCCCATCCTTTAGATCTTCATAGAACACGAAGAAAAAACCTTAAAAACCTGCAAAAAACAAGAAAAATGAGGAAATCCTGCATTATATGGATAGATTGCATCGGAGGGCGTGCGGGAAAAAAGAGCGATCAGAGCCGTTGATCGTATGGCGATCAACGGTTGGGAGCAATTTGAATAGTCAACGAGGAAAAAGGTGGACTGTACAATGGAATCGGGAGAGTGAATGTAAACCGTCGATCTACAGAGATTGACGGCGGGGATTGGCCTTTAAACGCGCCGGGGAAGATTTAACGGGTGGGCAGGAGAGGCGATTAATGACCGTCGGATGGGAGGGCCCAGATCAGACGGCGGGGGCAAATCCCGCTGCGGGGCCATAGGACGAGTTTTAACGCGCGGGCAATAGACATGGCACGGTGGTTTTGAGGATGAGGTGGAGGACACGCGTCGGCCAGCGTGTGGGATCGCTGGCCGACGGTATAAAACCGCCCCTGGACGAAAGGTGGTGCGGGCTGAAACTGGTGGAACTAGAAAACAGCACGGTGAAGGGGGGTCCACCAGACGAGGGATATTCCGCTCCGTTGATCTGTGGGGCAGATCGACGGCTGGGAGGACTCGGCGCAGAGGAACACGTGGATTAATATTTCACGCCCGAACCTTATAAAGATGGGTCTTTCGAAGGTTTTGAAGGGAAAAGGGCAGAGCGGGACCACGCCTTGGTTTAGCGCCTTTAGAATTGAGCGGCCGGTCGTGGCGCTCGGGTGTGTGAAGGAAGAAACGAAAAAGGTGCTTAGCCCGAGGGGCTAAAACCTAACGCATAGAGACGTATGTTTTTCTATGGTTATTAACTGATTTTGGCAAAAGGAGAAAGGTTCCGATAGGTCAAAAAGTGAGTTTTTAACCTTAGGAAATGAGATTAATGGAGGAATAAGGGGTAATACATGATTTAGCGGGATTTTTTATGAAGAAAAGGAAATTGGAGGATGAAGGTAAAAATGGAGGAAAGGGAGGGGAAAAAGAAGGAGGATGCAGCAACACTTGACTTGGATTTTCTTGGGGAATCAGAGGCTGGGTAGAAGGAAAAGTATGAAGAACCAACCAGCAGTTTGTAATCTTACTAACAGTCTTCAAGCACCAACAAGTTTCAGGATTGAATTTGTTTCTTGAAGGCTGCAAAGAATATTTAGCCACCAACTGATATAATTGAAAAATATAGGTGGCTAACAGTGGCTCCACTTGGGGATGGTGTCTTCTTGAAGACATCAAGAATTCAGACTTGATTTCTCTGGGATGCTGACTGGTGTCTGACCCATCACTTGCTCTTGCTTCCTTCTGGACAAAATAATGTCAGTCATGAAAGAGAGCTGAATTTCATCAATACAACTTCTACCTACCCCAATCCTATTGATCTAAAAATTTTTCTTCCTCAGAGTGCACTTGGATTGGCAAACTCTTAACACAACATTTTATTCTTTTGAAAGCAGGAAATCTAATCTACTTCTACTCCTTATTTCTCCCTGAACTCAGATTAAACAGTTGAGCTCAGATATTCCTCCACCTATTCTACTGTCTGTTGGGATTAAACAGTCCAACAAACTTTTATTCACTAAATTCTACAGCGGAAATTTAAAAATAGCCAAGTCAAGATTGAGCTGTTTGACTTGCTATGATCTATGGCATAAAGACAAGCTGCACATAGATTATTATTTGCAGAAAATTTTAAATTAAAACAGAAGGCTTAAGATCTGAAAATTTCTCATTGTGGCCTTCTCTTATATTCACAGCTCTGTTTTTTCTTTTTAGTGAGCTATCTTTATGTTTTCTCTGGTTCAAGTTTTGAGTGAATTAGAACCAGGTCTTTTCTCTCTGACTCAGAAATTGGAGTAGTTTTGAGTCATTTCTTTGGAAACTTTGGTTCAGATTTTGAGTTTGTTTGAACCTTCATTTCTACCCTAATCTATCTACTGATAAGCCAAGATTAAACATTTTAGCAAATCAAATTTGCTACCCTATCAGCAGAAAATTGAAAGCTAATTAGTCAAGATTAAACAGTTTGACCAATTAGTAGTGTGTTCCAAGGAGTGGCATTTAAGCTTGCACACTTTCAGATTCATTTCTCTTTTTTGGCATGGGGCTTTGCCTTTCTTGTTTTTTTCTTTTTTCCCTCTTTTCTTTCTTTCCTTTGTTTTTGTATTTCTTGATTTTTCTTCAAAGCAGAAAACAACAATTATCTACATGCTCAAAACTGAGCTTTATTGACATTACTATCTAACCTATTCTAAACATTGAGTATTTACATATTCATATGATACAAAAGTGCCAATGCAGCCAGCTGAGTAATGTCAAGAGGAAGTAGTAACTCTGGCTGCTTGTCAGAGGTATCCATAGAACATATTGAAGGTTATCCTTCAATATCAAGGCTATCATAGAAGGTGACAGCTTTTCATGCCTCTGGCTCTTGCAAAGGATCAATGCTTGATAATTTGAGCCAGTTGGGATTTCCACACACTTCTCCAAATGATCAACAAAGAAAAGATGAATATTCTCTTCTTTTTGGTCCTCCATGTCTGGTAGACTGTTTGCTTCCGAGACTTTAGCTTTGAGGGGCATCTCTTCAGAATTTTGCTTGGAAGCCTCGTCATCCCTAACCTGCACAATAGCAAACTATGAAATATTTTCTTTCTCTAAACACATGCTTGCTTTTGATATAAATTCAGGCTCTTTAAATGACAGACTAATATCAGTGAAGGGAGAAGTTTCTTCTTGAGAAGATGATATATCCGTAGCAGGATAGTCTTATATTTGTTTTTCTCCTTCCTCTGCATCATCTTCTGAACTGGAGGACTCATCATATTTGACAGTGTTATCCTCTTGTAGCCCTTGTATACTTGGATTCAATGGGCTAAACTCTGTGAAGAGGTTATTATATTCTTGAGCAGGGGGGTTGTTAAAGGTTTTTTCTTTTTCAAGAGGAAGATCCTTTGGCTCAAAAATTTCTTTATTGCTCTTCTCTTCACCTTCTGAGTTGAAAGGCTGCTGACTCCCAACTATGTGAAAACCATTAGTGATGGATTGAAATGGATTTTTTTGGCTTTCAAGCTGGAGATGGTGAAACTCATAACACCAATCAAATGTTGGTTGCCCTGCATGATTAGTTCTTTCTTGGAACTCATCATCATCATCAGACTGATCAAAAATTGGAAATTTATCAGGATAAACAATTTCATCAGCCAAACATATTGGGTTGTCAACAGGCTCCTTTTTATTCTGATCTACAAAAGAACTTTCTAAATCTATACAAAAAAGTTCTCTATGTGAAGACTGGTTTTGAGGCTGGATGTCTTCTTGAGCCTCAGTTATAAGGGATGATGAATCATTATCTACGTTTTCAGGAAAATCTTGAGGAATTTTCTTTACTTCTTTTTTGTTTTCTTCGTCAAGTGATTCATCTATGTTCTTAAAACTTTTCAATAGTAGATTAAAAGCATGAATTGCTGCTAAAAGATCTTCAGGATGCATCTCTTCCAAATCTTCCTCATTATCTATAATGTGTTGGGTGATGTTTTGTGATGGATCATAATATATTGCACCCAATGATAATGACGTAGCGTTTTCTTCATAGTTCTCATAGAACACATATTCAAGGTCTCTTAAAGAAAACAAACTACTAGATCGTAAGCATTCATACCAATCCCTAGCTTTTCCTTCTAATGTTAACATGAACATTTTCATTAGGCAGTCTTCATGCCATTCAACTTTAAACCTCCATACATGTATATGAAATCTAATGAGATGTAATAGAGGGTCATCAAACTTTTCACCTTGGAAAACAGGCAGGTTGTCATCCCAATTCACCTGGGGCATCTTATGTGGAAACCCAGGGATATGATCTCTACTCATTGGGGCATATCTTCGTTGTATTCTTGGAATCATGTTTGTAAATAAAAAAAAAAGAGGTCACTGTGTCTGGTCAATCAGTTCAGGGTCTTTTACCAGTGGAGTCATTCGGTCTTCTGGGAGTTTCAGAGTGTGGAGTCGCCAGGTGGAAGATTTTCAACTCGTGAGGAGGTAAAATGTTCTATGGTCCACCACCATATACCAATCTAAAGAGATCATGGGTATTCTAAGTCTCAGCAGTATTTAAAATGAAAAGA